>JAMLFY010000011.1:1892519-1926355 GCA_030441495.1 Dalbergia oliveri
ATAATCAATTAATAGTATAATATTTTTATAAAGTGTTATAATCAAATTCGAATAAATACAAAAATAATTATAAAACATAATGGAAGAAAAACAAAGTTACACTAGTTAAGGGTACACTTTGAAGCTAAAATTGCATCATGCTTTTTATTTAGTTCCTGAAATTAAGAAAATATCAATTTAGTTCCTAAAATTATTAAAGGTGATCCAAATGAATCCTTGTTGCTAGTATTTGTGAAGACTAATTTAAATCACTAAAAGGACTAATTTAAAATCAATCTTCACATTGAATAAATTGATACTTTCTTTATTTCATAAATTAACACACGTACAAGGAGCAAAATGAAACTTTACTCTACTAAAGTTCAACACAAACGCAATGCGCATTCCCCGTTTGATCCATTTCCATTACTGCCGATGTGCTTTTACAGATTTAATTTCAAAAGCCACATTCCGTTTCACAGACAGATGGTTCCTTCAAAAATTCTTTTCCATGCACATTTCTCTATAAATAAATGAATACAAAGGGTCGAGTAAAATATTGTTCCAGAAATTAAATCACAGACAGAGGCTTTCAAAGTTCAAACAAATTGAAACAAGCAAAAAAAACAAATCCAGAAACAGAAACAAACACAAAAGACCATACCTCAAAGCAGTCAAATTCAGACATAAAACTATGAAAATATAAAAATAGAAAAGAAAAAAAAAAAACTGAATGAGATGGAACACAGTGACATACTTGTTGTTAAGAAGATTCTTGACGGCTACCACAGAACCATCTTGAAGAACTCCCCGGTAGACAATTCCATAGCCTCCTTCTCCAATCACATTCTCTTCAGCGAAGCCACGTGTCGCCACCTCCACTTCCCTCAGGCTATACCATCTTCCCCACCCAATGTTCGGATCCTCCACCGACACCTCACTCCCTTCTCCCTCACTCTTCCTTTTGATCCCCAATTCCTTCATCTTCTTCTTTGGTTCATCATCATCGACAACACCAACGTCTTCAACAATCTCAACCATCGTCGTTGTCTGTTCATCAGTTTCGCCGCTTCTTCGTTCGAGATCCGTTGCTTTCATCACCACGTTGATCTCCTTTGACACCAGAGGGATTGTTCCCGAGCTATGCTTCGTCGTGAGAATCCTCATCTGCTTCTTCTTCGATGTTATTCTGCTACGGCGAAAGCAAAGGAAGACGATGAGCAAGATCGTAACAACGATTGCGAGGAAGATAACGGATACCAAAACGATGAGCTTCAGGCCAAGAAACGGTGTCGAGGTGTTCAACTCCGGAGAGGGTCGCCGGAGGAGTTGCCGGAGACCGCCATTGCTGTGTCTGTGTGTGAAGTGTGAAAGAAAGTGCCCGTGGCGAATGAATTTATTCTCTCGGGAAAATGTGTGGAATTTTAGAGCGTTTGGTAGCTGAGAAGGCTGAAATGTTTTTGAAGCATTGAAAAAGAAGAAGAGAGAGAGGGGAGAGAGCGTGTTGAGAAAGGGTGGAGAGTGGAGTTTCAACGGATACAAGATGTGAAAACCAACACAAACAGACAACGAAAGGTGAAAAACAACAAACGAGGAGAGAAGAAAGTGAGGTGAAGAGAGGGTTTTTCGGTTGATGTTTTGTTTTGTTTTGCTTTTCTGGGTTTGGAATGGGGGCCGTAATTACCGGAATGCCACTCTCGTTCACTCGCTGGGTACTGTAGTGTGTTGTGTGCGCTTCCTTTCCTGAAGTGACGCTAACGCAGGGGAAGGGCGGAAATATCGTGAGAGGGACACTGTGTGACGGTGGGGACTTGTAGGGTAATTGGGAGGTACCCATTATTATATCAATCTATGTAATGGTTACACATCTAATCTAATTGTTATTCTTATTTTAAAGCCCATTGACTTTTAAAACTAAACCAAAATAAAAATGAGACCAATGTGAGTGAACTCGACTGCATGTGATTTTCTTCATAAACTCAACCTGTTTTACGAAAAAAATAAAATTAAATAAACAAACTTAACCTATTTTCGTTTTTCTTTTAAAATTTAATTTAGGTGCAGCAAATATTTATATAGGGATCTAACCATATATTAACATATTAATTAATAAAAATATCTAGTTTAATTATTTATTATTTTAAAAGTCTTATAATTAAAAGCTTATGACCAGATCACACTACAAAACTCTTTTATATCCAACAACAAGATCAAAATTAATCTCATTCTTTTGATTGGATCAACAGTTACCATTGAATTACATAAATAACTGTTAATGAAGCCTAATGTAAATGAGTTTAATGTTTCCCTTTTCGTTATTTTGGCACTTACTTACATAATATTTTTTGGGTGCTAACTCACATTGGTATTTGATTCATGCTTTGGTTTCATGTAATTAACTTTAGTATTGTGGTATAAAATTAAGGGTTTTACTGATCAATGTCCTTAGGACAATGGTTAGTGTCACTAAAAAAGTTAAGTTTCAAAACTTTGTCAAAAACGTAATGCTTTGAAAATATAAAATCTCATTTTTTCAATATAACAATTTCCTTTTTTTTTACTCCATAAAATTAATTCTAATTAACTATAATTGCCGTTCAATTATATATATTTGGTCTTAAAATATATTAAAGGATATATTTATATATAAACATAAGGATTTAATAATTTCTATACACTTTCAGCATATAAGTTTTTTTAATAGTTATATAATTATGTATTATTATAATAGTTATATTAGTTAACTCTCAATACTTGAAAAATTATATAAATAGATTAATTTATTTGAAAAATATTGTAAAACACTTTTACACCATTAATATGTCAAAATAAATTTTCAAATGTGAATAAAAAAGTTATACTGTTTTATGTACAATGATAGTTCTATAGATAGTTGAAAGCTATATTTTTTTTTTTTTCTTATATAATATTGATTGATGTATAGCTACAATTCCACCAAACGATTGTCTTTTAAGCCTATCTTTATTTTGTTTTATTCTCTGAAAAGGAAAAAATGTCCTTATAGGCGTCCTAATTGATATATTTTAAAAGGTTATATCATATATATGATAGCGGATTTTCTGCATCTGTGACTATTAATATGAATTTAAAAACGAATGAGACTACAAGTAAGACAAAGCTATAGGGTTGAACCTGGTATGCAAGTGTTGAACCGATTACTACGTCTTCATATATTTTTATTCCATGATTTTGATATTTTGGACTTTGAATTTGAGCCAATAATCTACTTTCTTTGAACATAATCTTCCATTAACATAGAATCGAACTTGGATGTATTTATATGTCAGATTGACTGGATTGTGATTCCACGTGAACGTGATTATCAATCGTAAGGTAACTCGCCACCAAACAATTTGTTAAAGAATGAAATATTCTCTTGCCTGCTGACAATTAATTTCACCAACTGACCTATATATATATATATATATATATATATATAGCTAGCTCCCCACTATGGAAATAAATATTACTTTTAATGGCTTAAGAACGCGACTGAATACGTTTTGGATTTGGTCCGTTTATTAACTAATGAAACATAGGATAAATATGGAAAATACGGCACTTGGTTCAGTTACTAAAACTTAAATAACACAATGACGAAGGTTAACATAGTAAATACGGGTTGTGGCATTTTTCACGGGCTTTTCAATGGGATAAATGCAATTGTTTAGATTTTAAAGAGAAATAATTATTTATTTTTACCAGAATAACAATCATAATAGATAGATGGATAATTTGATCCTACGCCTATCTTGAAGCTTCACATACTCCTCATTTATTTACAACAAAATTACCAAATTATCCCTATTTTAATTTTCAATCCCTCTATGAACTATTCACCCCATCTCCTCTATCAATGTCTCTTAGCTACCATCAACCACCGTTGCCTTCATTGCCGCCTTTGCCGTCCCCACTAATGCGACTACCACCACTGAATCCATCTTCCCTTTTATCCACATTTTGTTTTATATGAATAAAAATAAAAAATTAGTCATCAGCATATTCATCATTGAAGTATAATGTAAATTTGATTCAAGACAAAGTCGCAGTGCAATGAATATAAAGAAAAATGACAAAACGATGATAGATAATAATCATAAGGTTTTAGAAGATATAATGCATGTTCATTGTATCAATGTCCAAACCCCTTAGCTTGGCAAATGATTCCACTCTGCCTTTGAGGGTGTGAAGCTCTCTCAACCTGCATCATAAGGAAGGAAAAATAATAAGGGTTGGTTTTTTGAGGTGGAGGATGAGCTGAGAATGATTTTGAATGACGGTGAGAAGGCAAGGGCTGGTGGTATAGTGGATGTAGAAGGTGGTGAAAGAATAATTTTGTCTTTTAAAAATTATTAATTTTAACTTTAAAAAATATTTTCAAGTTTAAAATTTCATATAAATATTATTTCTTTAAATTTAAATTATTTAAATGAGATCTAACAGTCATGAATAGGTGACCATATAATGATTCAAGATAAGGGTATTATCAGCCACTTACATAGATCATATGATTATATGTTTGCACCGAAGATAAGTAGCTCTGTAGATTGAGCAATAACTGAGTGGGGGCTTCAAGCAATTTCAACATATTAAAGGACAGCTCAAATTTCGTGAAGTATTAGGCTGCTGCGAGCTGCCACCTTATTGAATGTTTTCAGACAAATTGCATTCCCCCCACTTGATCGTATTTTCAAAACTATTCAAAATGACAGAAGCTGTCTGTGAATATATAAAACCACCGTATAAATTCGCCTATTGAGATAGAACAGAGAACAATATCCCTCGTCTAATACAAGGTGGATCATTGTTTTTGAAATTCAAAGAATGCAACATGAGATAAGGTTCTCATAAAAGAGGGTAATAGATAACAAATTAATTCTGGCCAGCTTGATATCACATATCGGCTAAATATATTGGCAAATTAATTAGCTTTTACAATAACCAAAGTAATTTTATCAATTAATTATTTTTTTAGAGTTTAGTTTAACAAATTTTGGTGTCAATGATCTAATATATAGTAATTAGAGTTTATCCTAGCTGCTCCATATGTCCTTGATGCTCAGTTAGTCCCTTATATATATATATATATATATATATATATATATATATATGTGTGTGTGTTGAATTAGACTCAATTCTCCTAGAGGTGAGCCAATCCCCATGATTTTTCAATGAACAATTTATTCAAAACGATTATTATTATAAAATGAAGATTGTTATTAATATTTGAGTACTCTAATATATAGTACTATACTATACATTTAATTAACTTGATGACTTTTTAATTTATTTCACAATTGAATTTTAAAGGTAGTAAAATCTGAGTTCATTACCTCATACTAACTATTCAAACCATTCATTATCACTGGTCCGGTATGTCCTAGTGGCATTTGATGACTCTCTTTAATACATCATCATTGTATTTATCGCAAATCAACTTTTGTATTACACCACTTTTTCATTATTTTTTTAAAAATATATTTTAGTAGAAACCACGCATTAAATGACATTTCATTTGCGCCTAATATGGTTTCTTTCAATCTTACTTTTGCCTTAAGCACTGCCCTAGCGTTGGCAACAAGACCGTACCACATGCTTAAAAGCAGATTTTAAAGTTACATGTAGTATTGTGCAGCACTCAATAAATAAATGTGACTACTGAATAACTGTTGATGTAATATCAACCGTTCAAAGATCAATTCCACTTAATTTTCTATTAACGGTGCGTGATTATTACCTATGTTTCTCACGCACTAATTAACCGTGATTATTACTTGTGATTCACTCTTCAGAATGCATCAGTTAGATCCAACAAAAACTTGTGTAAACGCTGACCTTATATCATGAAAAATTAAAAAGTGAACTATTATGTTGATATCGCTAAATCAACGACAAGTTAAAGCCTTTTAGACAATATGATTATGTGAATATGCTTTAATTTTTTTAGGACTTGTAACTTGAGTGTGTCTCTTATTCTTATGTCACAACCCTATCACTGTCGCAAGTCGCATGTGTCCGCACTCCATTAATGGATAAGCATTCTTGAACTCAGTGAACAATCGACGCTTAATCACATGGTGATGGTGGTGCGTGCATGGTGCTAACGATTTGTTTGTTTTTAGATTAAATATAAATACTACACAAGCAACCAGCAAATTATTTTAAGGAGCGTCTACTTGATAATTAACTCTATCAAAATAAAGTTATTTAGCGTTTAATTAGGTTTTATTTTAAATGTTTTGAATAAGCAAAATATTACTTTGTCTTGTCTTTCTTAGAATTAGAAGTCATAATATCTGCATTCAAATGAGTTGTTTGGAGAATTGTAACATTGATATTTATAGATTTGGAGCAGAAAAATATTTCAATTAGAAATGAAGAAAGAAGAAGTAATTAAACTATATATGAAGACAAAAAATTAAAGAGGAGAATTTTTCAAAAATTGGGTTGCCATCTGAACGACGATCACTCTCTTTAATCGTTAAGAGGCCATCAATATCCCGATCAATGTAATTGACTGTTTGACTTTAATGGATGAAATCGTCATATGTATAGGCTTATAATTAAGAGAGCCCTCATTGAATTGATAGGATTTATGTTCATCTTAGCCTATCCACTATGCAAACCCAGTTATAAAATATACTATTCAAAAAGCAAAAAATATTATAAGCTAAAGAGATGCAACAAATAGTTGATACCCTGAAACAAGTTTATATGTTTGACAACTTCCACTTTCAAGTTTCAGCCAACACCTCCGTGAACTGATATTATTTTTGCTCTTCGCTTTCCCATGGCGTTACTCACAGATGTGGTTGTGATATAACAGACACTACTCATGATGATTTGGTTATATCTCAAAAATACATGTTGATAAATTAAATATGTGCAAAACATGACTTACTTGACTTTTGGCCAATAGACTAATTACCATAGACAAACACTTTCAAAATAAGATCGCATTTCTTTCAAATAATAGAAAGTCCAAAATCATTAGATGATATATTGAGTTTGTGCCACCCCACTTCACTAATAATACATTAAACATGCTCGAAGATACGTTCGTGTCATACCTCAAGTCACATTATTTTTTTTAATGCTATATATCCAATTGTAATTGCAGATAGGATACAAAACACCCATCAATCCTAATCACTTACCATATAGATCAACTTATGAAAAACCAATAAATGCTCTATCAAATTTTGGACTCCCACTTACCAACCTGTGCATAAACTTCTACTCTATATTTGAACCCACATTTTTTCTTTCGTTGAAATTCTTGCCAAATATTTTCTTGGCAATATATTATTCAGGACCAAAATTGAGAAGTTGTATAATAATAATAATAATTATTTATTATTATTATTATTCATATTACTATAATTATTAATTAATTGAACAAGAGGGGTGGAGTGCAATTTTTTAACAATAATAGGGTGAAGTGCAATTTAGCCAAATCTCAAAGGTGGTTTGACCTATTTACTCATTTATTTGTTAACCGCTAATAAATGATCATTTCATAAAAGGAAATAATCATTAAAAAAATTGTTGCATAACTATACGTATAAACTAAAGTTCAACAAATAAGTTTTCAACAAAAACAAAAGACCATTAAAAAATTATGGATTAAAGTACAAGTAAATTGGTGATAGCGTGTAATGGAGTACAAATGGTTGAACAATTGCGAGTCATGACTGAACGATTGCTAGCAATGGCTTAATAGTTGTAAGTAGTGGTTGAATGACTTCGAGCAAAGCAATAAGCCAATGACTTAACAAAAAGAAGCCAAAATTGCAAGGCAACAAGATAATGGTTGGGCAATGGTTAACTTTTAAGACCATCAGATGGAGTTTTTCAATTGTTGGTGTTATGGGATTTTGAGACAATAAGAACCTTTATGTTTACAATTTTCATTTTATGATGTCGTTTCTTGTGTTTCCTATTTTTAGAATTTTTTAAAGAAAATAATGAAAATATAAAATTAAAATAAAAAATAAATATTATTATATTTACAATTTTTAATATTTTTATTAGAAAACCATAAAAACTGAAAACATAGAAAATGAAAATAATAATCAAAATGATCGTAAAACTCAAAGAAGAAAATGGACTAAACCTTGGTTTCCTTGTCACCTAAGAACCAAATGCTAGAAATCAAGACAATTGTTAAATTTCAAAATTACAAATTGCCTAAAACCATGGGGGGTTAAGTCCAAAATATTTTGAGAAAACAAAAAAAAAGTTTCCTTCTTTCAAGTATAGTGTCATCACTGATAGGAGCGTTCACCACCATCACATTAGAAGAAAAAAAGTCTTTCATGATGGCAACATAGATTCCAAAGCTTGCACCTACCATCCATGTGGTTGTGTTAGATGGGAGAAATGACTCTGTTTGTTAGAGTAGAAATGTAGAACAAACATGCCAAAGCTTTTGTTTTGAGATTTGGCCTCATCCTTGCAAACAACAACAACATTCAAAAGGTAATCTTTAATCCGATAACAAGGATATTGTGCAAGCTTGCATTGAAGGCTCCGCCATTGCCTTTCCATTGTCATTGTGGACATCTCCATTATGAAAGAAAGCTACTCTCAATGTTCCTTTCGTTGGATTCCAAGAGAAAGCAATGAGCTTGCTCACCACATGGCAAGGATGGAGAGGCAAGGAGAAATCTTGGAAGAGATAAGGATATCAATATTTTAGATCATGATAGGCCTAGCGCTTAGCCTTTGTATTTTGGGCTTATTTATTCTGTCCAACTTGGGGCTGATGGAGGTTGTCACGCACTTCCTCAAATTAGAAATTAATTTATGCTAAGTTGCACCAAGAAAATATAGTAAAAGGGTACAACATATGTTGTTTCTCAAGGAGGATTTATCACATAGTTGGAAAGCCTAAGAACAACAGTTGTCACCTAAGAACCGAATGCCAAGAAATCAACAACCATATGAAATAAATAAACTACCTTAACTGAACGGGTAAAATCCAAAATATTTTGAAAAAAAAGGCTTCCTTCTTTCAAGTATAGTGTCATCATCATCAAAGCTATTCATCGCCATCACAATTAAAGGCAAAATAGTTGTTTATTATGAATGACATTGATTCCAAGGCCTGCACTATCCATGTGGTTGTGCAGATGGAGAAATGACTCTATTGTTAGATAAAGATAATTAACATGCCAAAGCTTTTGTTTTAGATTTGGCCTCATCCTTAAACAAACACATTCAAATAATCTTTAATCCGATAATAAAGATAGTGTGCAAGCTTGCATCGAGGCTTTCCTTGATCTTCCATTGTCATTGTGGACATCTCTATTATGAAGAAAGCTTCTCTCAATGCTCCTTCGTTGGATTCCAAGAGAAAGCAATGAGCTTGCTCACCACGTGGCAAGAATGGAGAGGCAATCTTGGAGAGATGAGGATATCAATATTTTAGATCATGATAGGCCTAGCGCTTAGCCTTTGTATTTTGGGCTTATTTATTCTGTCAACTTAAGGGCTCAAAGTTGTACTTCCTCAAATTAGAAATTAATTTATGCTAAGTTCACCAAGAAAATATAGTAAAAGGGCAAAACATATGTTGTCTCTCAGGAGGATTTATCACATAGTTGAGAAAGCCCAAACAACAAGTTCACCTAAGAACCGAATGCCAAGAAAATCAACAACGTATGAATTCAAAAATTGCCGAACCCTGAAACCATGAGGTTAAGTCCAAAATATTTTGAGCAAAACAAAAAGCTTCCTTCTTTCAAGCATAGTGTCATCATTGATTAGAGTTGTTCATCGCCATCACAATTAGAAGAAAAATAGTCTTTCATGATGGAATGACATTGATTTCGAAGCCTGCACCTACCATCCATGTGGTTGTGCTAGATGGGAGAATGACTCGTTTGTTATAGTAATGTAGAACGAACATGCCAAAGATTTTGTTTTGAGATTTGGCCTCATCCTTGCAAACAACAACAACATTCAAAGGGTAATCTTTGAATGAGAACAAGGATGTTGTGCAAGCTTGCATCGAAGGCTCCGCCTTTGCTATTCTTCCATTGTCATTGTGGACATCTCCATTATGAAAGAAGCTTCTCTCAATGCTCCTTTCATTGGATTCCAAGAGAAGCAATGAGCTTGCTCACCATGTGGCAAGGATGGAGAGCAAGGAAATCTTGGAAGAGATAGGATATCAATATTTTAGATCATGATAGGCCTAGCGCTTAGCCTTTGTATTTTGGGCTTATTTATTCTGTCCAACTTGGCTGACAGGTTGTCGTACTTCTCAAATTAGAAATTAATTTATACTAAGTTGCACTAAGAAAATATAGTAAAATGGCACAACCTATGTTGTCTCTCAAGAAGGCTTTATCACATAGTTGAGAAAATTTGGGGGTTTTGAGAATTAAGCAAAGTAATTAAATTTAAATGATAATAGTAATAATGAAGAGGCACTGGTGCAAGTATTCTTATAATTGTAATTAATTATTATTGACTAAATATTAAATATATTAGTGGCTATTAGTAATTAATTACTGAATTCGTGGTGAATAATCAATCCCTAGAATTTGACCAATACAAATAACCAATAAACGATATCTCAATTTACTTAAAAATTATGATTAAGGTACCAATTGCTATAGTCAACCTTGCAAGTTAATTCTAATCTCCTTCAAATATAAACTAATGGATTCATCAATTTATGCTCAAAGGATTTTCCTAAATGACAATTGTCATTTTAGTTATTCAAATAAAAATTATAGCAATCACCACAATAATTAAGAATAAAAACTGAAGAACATTGAGAAAACTAATGTATTCAATATAAACAAAGGGTCTCAAATGTCTTCCAAATCTATACGGAAATCCCTACACTAGTACGAAGATTTACTCTTCCATCTCTTAGGATTACAATAATGAATCTAAAAGTGTACCTGAAAATAATAGCAATAATCCTTACTACAATCCATAAGGACAAAGCAAGTTTATCTATGGAATCTAAGAGAGGAGTAGAGAAGAAGATGATGTAGAGAGAGAATAATAGCAACCTAAAGTGTGCAACTAAAGCTATGGTAAAAATTAGTCACAATCCCTTAAATACTACTCTCTAAATAGCCCAAAGTGAGGCCTAAAAATAGATAAGTGATTTGATATCCCGTGTGTGCATGACATAGCCCAACACAAGCATCAAAGGAATTATTAGCAAGGAAAAAGCCATCTGTATTAATTTTAACAACACCAAGAGATTTGTGTGACGGAAGAGGACTTAATGGTAGCATCGTAGACACATGGGAGGTAGCCTGATAGCACTCTATATTTTGAGGCCAAGCGATTAATCTTCATCAAGAACATTTAGCGAGAGAACCTCCTTCTCAAAAATAAAGGTTTTTGGCCTCATATGGAAGCGCAAGTTGTGGTAAAAAGAAGGACCAGTTGTTCTTATGATGGGGAGTCCTGGCCACAATATTGTCCTTAATTCAAGAAATGAGGGAGTATGAAAGAAATTACCTTGGTTAAGGCTATTGTCGATGCTTATCTATAGAGTTATTGCAAGATTACAATTGCACAAAATGTGGAGCACCGTTTTAGAACCATTTGCACATAAAGGAAACTATCAGGAGTAGCCATACCTCATTTCATTCTTGTGTGATTAGTCAATAAAACATCATGAGCTTAACCACATGACCATCTTTAGTCTCTAAGGAGCACAAACTTCCAAATGGAAGCATGGGCATACTAGATGTTCTCATAATTTCTCACCTTGCAAGCCTCATAAGGCTTCACAGAAAACTCATCATTTGGGTTGTGTAACCAAGCCACCACATGTGGGCTATCTTCCACATCCGGGGCTCTAAAGGCGATAGCAAGTTAACACAGTCAGGAGGAAGAACTTAGTACAACAAGTCCAGTTCCATTGACCTTTATCATTAGTAAAGTTGGCCACACAATATTATTCTGAAAATATTTTCACACTACTAATCCCCTGCCATGCATTTGACATTTGGTTATTTCTTTTGACCATTGTTATATTGCCCTTGTTACACTTATACTTACTTTTCAGGACTTGGGCCTATAGGGAATTTGCATAGTGCGTAATTCCGAGGCTACTTCAAGAGGAAAAAATCACTAATATACCTGGACCTTCTGAACCCCTAGCCCACCCTTAGCTTAAGCTTACAAATAGTGTCCCAATTTACCAAATGTTTCCTTCTCAAAGTATTTGTAGATCTCCAAATAAAGTTTCTGATATTTATCTATCCTTTCACAAACAACAATAGGAATTTTCATGGTTTGCATGATATAACTGGAATAGAAGCTAAAGCAGATCTGAGCAAAAGTAACTTAGTCTACAAGAGAAGGAAAATGAACCTTCCAACTACTTAAATGCTTCATCATCCTATTAATAATAAGTTGGAAATTGTTGGCTTTACATCTCTCATGAATAAGTGGAAACCCTAAGTATCTTCCTAGATTGGTGGTTAAATTGACACCAAATACTGGATTTGTTTAGATTACTTTCTGCTTGAAACTCACAGAGACTATCAGAATCCTTCTAATAACCGCAACTTGATCCATAAAAGCTTTAGCTAACAGGACCAAATCATCAGCAAAGCAAAGATGGATAGTCTAGGACCATCATTAGCAAGGCGATGGGTTTCTAGTGGTTTCAATTCATAGCCTTAACAATCAACTAAGCTAGTCTTTCAGGATAGAGGATGAATAAGTAGGTAGATAAATGATTTCCCTATTGAATGCCACGTGAAGGAGCAAAGTCATCAAATGGGCTCCCATTCCACAATAGACTCATAGAAGCCGAGGAGACACAATGCTTTATCATACGACTAAGCCTATCTAGAATGCCAATATCATCCAACGTGGTAGATAAAATCCCAATTCAGACGGTCACAAGCCTTTTCAAGATCAATCTTTATAGCCATATACCCAACCTTACTGAACTTATATCTCATAGAACAAACTATCTCTTGGGCAAAAAGAATATTATCACCCTGTTGACGACCAAGAACAAACTCCCGGGCTGGGCTAATAAGCTTGTCCATCATTGCTCTAAGACGCATTGCAATGATCTTAGTGACCGTCTTGTACATGACATTACAAAGGCTAATGGGCTTGAACTGGCTGAAATCTTCCGGTGCTCCACCTTTAGAATAAGAGAGAAGATAAAAGTTATGTTTGCTTTATTGATTAAAGTTGGGTCATTAAGTACAGATTTATCCAATTGTAGAAAGAATATTTAGTCTTCACCCACTGGCCTTGGAAGAACATTGCAGGCAAAGATACTAGGACCTGACGCCTTCCACCTTCCCATAGAGAAGATGGTAAGTTTGATTTCAGTCTCAGAAACCTCACCTGTAAAGATTTTAGCTCCTTATCCATTGTAGCTTTGATTTCAGCTCCTTTCTTCCTAAAAATATACATTACCAAAGACCTCCTTATTCTAGTTTTGAGCTTTCTCTGCAAAACACGTGACATTTTCTAATACGTTTAAAACCTGTAATTCAATCATATCATGGAATTGAATTGAATTCTATGCTTTGAAGGCAACTTAAATGAAATAATTGAATTCCTATGGAATTGAAATATAACAAAATTAAGGAATTGAAATTAGACCCAAATAGGTGTGATTTAGTGTGGAATTGAATTCCAACAAATGAAAATAGTAAAATAATCTTACTTGAATATAATGTTTTGTTCCTAACCTATTAATGAAGGATAAAATAGTAAAAATAATTAAATTAATTTATTTTTAGACTCATTATAAATTAAGGAATTGAATTCAATTCTAATAAAATTTAATTCCTAATAGAATTCAATTCAATTTTATCTTATTAAGATTTCTAACGTCATGTAAAAAATTACCCTTTTTCCTCCAAGCGCCCTGCATTAGCTTATCAAAACCTTCGTGAAGAGGCGAAACCAGGGGGCAAGGAAGCGGAAAGGTTTCCTTCCAGACTCAGTAGTGCCAATGATGCCCATATGTACCAATAGTGGAACGTGATCGGATTTCAGCCTAGAAGAAAGGTGTTTAACAATTGAGATACCCAATTAAGCATTATTTGCCACCACCCTGTCCAATCTTCTCCTCGAAGTCCTACATTGCCATGTGAAAGGTTCGCCACATATACCATCTTCTCCTCGAATAATCACTGTTAATAATTTTTTATGTTATGTTACAAAATCAGTAATGAATAAGACTACTTCACCATGCACAAACTTGAGTTTATATCAACATCTTTCTAGCATAAAGAGACTATAATCCTATATGGGTTTTACGGTTGTAAACAACATAACATTGTGCATGAATGTTTTGACCCGTGCCAAATGTAATGATTTCCAGCTATAGTGCACTTGTGCGTGCTTCACTGTGTTTGTATATTGTTGTCCCATAATGGCGCATAGCATCTACCATGTGCCATTAATGTGGTAAAAATGATTACCAGTTTGAATATTGAAACGATACAACCACATAATTTCAAGTGAATCAAGCCAGAAAATACGGGTCAACATGTCAATTTTATTTCCCCGGCCCGAAGAGTTAAGCAAGTCCTTTATATGCTTAATGAACTAGAATTACAGTGCATGTGATTTGTCAATTTCGTGTATAAATTCCATATTCAGCGTTAGCTTGGAAAGAGAAAATAAAAAATAAAAAATTTCCTAATGGTTATGGCTCTTCAGAGATCTTGGTCGAAGAGAAACAAAATGGTATTGCTTGCTTGTTAGCCTATTATGCTTCTGGTGTGAGAAGCTTAATTAGGAGCTATAAAACACGGGCACGAGATACGAATATCTAAATACACCAAACTTAAAAAATTATATGACATTAACACTACATATATATATATATATATATATATATATATATATATATATAATTTTTTTGTATGATTTTTTTTGTGAATTTTTTTGTCATAATTTTTTTATCTAATTAATTTTTCTTTTTTTTTTTTGTGGTCAACTGAAAAATTTTCAAAATAAAATAACCTAATTGCATCGATCTAACTAAATAACTAGGGTTGATTTTGTCATATTAGTATTAAAAATTTAAAAAAAAATAAAGAAACCAACTCAAGCATGTCCACGACATGTCAAAGGCGTGTCCACAATGAATTAGAACATGTAAGCGTATTTGGTATATGTCCGAGCTCAAAAAATTATTTTTTAAATTGAACGCATATGAAGCACTGAACACGTGTCGTGTAGTGTTTGTTTCACATGTCTGACATGCTAATACACCACCAAGTTAATGTGTTCTGCTTCTTAGATTATAAGGCTAGTGCTTCAATAAAAAAAACATAGTCTTTTTTTTTGTTTTGTTTTTGTTTTTGCTTAACAGTACCTAAGAATTTATATAAAACGGTTTCTACATGTAATATACAGTCTGATTTAGTTTATTGAGCCCACTTTGTTAAAGCTGCATAATCCAGACAGTGGCTGAAACAGAAGTACAAAAACTCAAATGAATAGTAGGCCCAAGAAAACTACATTTTCCATATTGCTGTTGGGCCTTTAAGTTGCTCGTTGATGGACGAACTGGTCCCAGCCCACAAGGCACTTTCTAGGCTTTGCATTATCGCTTTCTGTCGGACACAAAATAGAAAAGAAAACACATCGCTTTCTAGACGTGGCATCACGTGATTGTCTGTCTATTTGTCACTTGATATTAAATTTTAAAAAAATAATGACAAGGCACCGTCCAATCCAGGCTTTTGGATAAGGTTTTGGTAATAATAAAATCTTAATCTGTCCATTCCATCCAAAGCAATCAATTCAACCTTTTGGATCAAAAAATGGAAACTTAGCTCAACCTTATCCAGCTGCTTGGAATTAACACTCCAAGATAAGCATTTCATTGGCCCGTCATGGTTCAAACACAGTCAAAATTTAAATAAGCTATTTTAATACTCATTTTTAGATGTTCTATTTTGATATCCATTTCATTATCATTAGACATAGATGAGTTAAAATAAATATAGATTATAATCTCATCTGATGATAATAAAGTGAGTATTAGATAAAATACCCAAAAATAAATATTGAAACGACATTATTATTTAAATAAGGAATGTAAAAACAAATTCAGTAGAAAATTAATTAAGAGAATAAAAAGAAAAAGAAAAAACAAAAAAACTTGCATGGGAATGACAGTGCTGCAGTGTGCCAACAGCAGAGATTTTGCTGTTTAATTACAAAATCTTCCCCTCTGTTGACCAGAACTTTTAATCCTTGTGTTGCATTATTTCTCTTAAGAAATATATATCATAACCATTTTTAAGACAAAAAAAAAACCCCATAAAATAGAGATTATTTATGACATATTCAATCTAAGAAAAGTAAAAAATCCATTTTACCTGTTTATTTATTTTTTCACAATTACATAAAAAGAAACCGTTCACACGCCCCGCGTTCGCGTTCTTTCTTAACCGTTCTCGACACTGCGATCCATTTCCAATTTTCCACCCAAATTTCCATTTCCTTTCAATTTCAATCCATTTTCCCCCTCACATTATTTATTCTCCGACAACAAATGTTGCCCGGCGCCGCCGTTCCCAAGAAGAGGCAGCGTACGACCGCCGCCGCCTCCACCCGCCACTCCTCCACCTTCCCCAACCCCTCTTACTCCGACAAAACCCTAACCGAAGTCACCCAAAACCACCACCACCACCACCGTTCTCCAACCACCGCCTCCGCCGACGAATCCACCGCCGCCGACGCTCTCTTCTTCAACGACGCCTCCACCGCCGACGTCGTCCTCCGCCTCTTCATCGACGCCGTCTCTCCCGTCGAATCCCCTCCTCTTCCTCCGCCGACTCCGCCTCGATCTCCGACCTCCACGTGTTCCTCCACTCCGCCGTCCTCCGCCGCTCCAAATACTTCTCCGCCCTATTATCCGACCGATGGATCTGCCACGTCAGCCCTCCTCCTCCGCCAGAACCCTCCTCCACCACCGCCACAACCACCTCCGACGAAGACCACGAGGTTCTCCGCCTCAACCTCGGAGTTCCACCAACACCTGGCTCAATCCAATCGCACCTCACGGTCCTCGAGCTTCTCTACACCAACGACTTCGCCACCGCCATCGACAGCGCCTCCACCGCCCTCGATCTCCTCCCCGTGGCTCTGGAGCTCCTCTTCGAGGATTGCGTCAGGTCCTGCGTAAGGTTTCTAGAAGCAGTTCCATGGACCGAAGAAGAAGAACGCCTCCTCAACCTCATCCCTTTCCTCAGCGAAGAAGAATCGAAGGAGCTTCTCGCTAGGGTTTCACCTGTCGGAGAAGACTCTTGCGAATCGATGCTAGAAGGTCTAATTTCGTCTGCAATGAACAATTACCAGAACACTGCGTTCGTGAAGGCCTTCGTGGCGAAGATTCTGAGGGATTTTTCATCGAAGGAATCGGCGAAGAGGGTTTTGGAGAAGGCTTTCAAGATGAGCTTGAAGACGGTGAAGGAATCGCTGGAGGATTATTCGAGTCCAGTGTTTAGAGGGGACCATAATGAGACTGAGGCTATTCAGAGGTTGAATCTGCATAAGGCTTCGACGAATGGGAAGCATTTGCTGTGGTTGGTGGAGAGGATGATTGAGCTGAGGGTGGCTGATGCGGCGGTTAGAGAGTGGAGCGAGCAGGCGGCTTTCACTGCTGATCTTCAGAGGGCGTTCCGTGATGATGCGTGGAGGAACATTGTGCCTGGTCTTCCTGCTGTTGTGTTGAGGTGTACTTGCAAGCTTGCTAATGCTGTTAGTGCTGGCAATATCCTGGCTTCTAGACAGGTATGGAGTTGATGATGGGTTGTGGTTTTTGTTGCATATCATGTAGCTATTTGCATTTGGATGATTGTTTTGTTTCTGATATTCTATATGTGGATGTGTCTTAACTCTTATGATATGACTGACCTTATGACCATGTTGGCTTGTGTAGTGATTGTTGCTCGAAGTTTAGTAACACGCCTTGGGAACTTGCCAATCATGATTTTTTAAATTGCAATTGTGTTGCGGTTAGAGTTGCAAACTTGCGATTGTGAAAATGTGTAGAAAATGTGGCTGATATGGCAGCAATTGCAGTTGCAATGCAATTGCGGAGGCAGCAACAACATCAATATTGCAGCCCCATATGCTGCTGTGGACCGCAGTTTATGTAAAACTATGTTGCCAATGTTACTGCTATGAAATTGTCTGAAAGTGTCTGTCATAAAACCATCTCTCCCAAGAGCTTAAGCTTATGGGCAGAGGGATATGAATGGTTTTATATCTAACAGTGTCATTCTACTATGGTCTTGTTTTAGTTTAATGATCTATTGTTGTTCATTTAGTGAGTTTCTTCCTGTCTAGGTTATCTGAATTGTTAGGTAATATTGGATCTCATCGGTGATTGATCTGCATGTGCTTGAGTATATTGACGTGGGTTGTTTGTTTGTAATGGTGAATTTGTGAGTGAGTTGAAGGTACTACTTTAGTTCTCTGAATGTAGCTCGGTTTACTTCCTACATTTTCTGAATTTTTTTGTGTCAGTAACAGGGATTGATGCTTGAAAAGAACAGAACTGTTTCTCTAAAAAGAATGGATAACCTTAAAAACAAAGTCAAATTGTGAGTCTCAAAGAAAACAGCTCTCCTTGCTTCCCTAGCTTATATGGATTATTTTGTTGAAGAACCACATAACTGGGAAGTTTTATTGGGTGAGTTGGAGACTGGATTTGCTTCATTGTGTGGCTACTGCTTGAGATCATTACACTTTAATTTTCCATGCTTGGAGTGTTTGAAGTTATGAATATGACTTGCTAAGTTTTGGTAAAAGCGGTAAAACTGAAATAGCTGAGTCCACAGTTGAGGAGAGTGCGTGGACATTGTGCAGTGCATGTTCTAGGTGTTAGGAATGATTCCCTCCCCAATAGCTATTGGAAGTTAACAAGGTTGTAGAAAATGCTAGCTGAATAAAGCTCTTTACGATCAATGTAAACAAAGCAGTTAAAGGCCCCAAACACAGTGCCTGAGGTGCCAGAGGGTTCAGCACCTCTTGATGGTTGATGCCTTCCCCCAACAGTGGTGGCAGATGCCTTGGTGCCTTAGGTTTGCATTTCTGATTTGGACGGAAATGCTTTGGTGCTAATTAATAACTGTTAGGGATTTTAACAACCCAAGAAGCCCAGTCATCTTACATATGGTGATGCTATGAGGGTATTATAGTTTGAAGGTTAAGAGAATAGCTAGTTTTTCTAGTAGTGTTGCATATCACTTCAGTGCCTTTTACCTTAAGGCTATATAACAATCCCCTAGTGCCCCTCGACTCTGTTATTCTTTATAAGTGTTTTTACTTGTCGTAATTTGATATTTCCATTTGAGATTGACTTTTAATTATGTGATCTGCATGCCTTTTCACCGGCATTTTTTTAATTTGGTAATTTTGTTATTTTTGTTATGATATGCTATTAAAACAGAGTCATATCGGTTGCATATTATCAGCCTCCAAAAGTTACTAGTAAGCTAATGTGTTCGTGCCCATTTTTGCATTTTTTCAGGTGAGAAGGAAACTCGTAGAAGATTGGCTTCCCGTTTTGGTTGTATGCAAAGACAATGTTTCACCAATATCACCCAGCAACAAATCTTTATACCTGGAGCTGGAAGAAACATTTCTGCGGATTATATCCACATTGCCTATGTCAGATGCTCAAGAATTGTTGCAGCGATGCCTTATCTTTTCAACCCAAAATGTGGAAGATTGTCCTCACTTGATGACGGCATTCAACACCTGGTTCCGCGTGCAGTTGCAACCTCTGAAACCAGATAGTCTCTTTGATCAATGAGAGATATGTTCTGTTGCACCTTTTTTAGTTGCCTTTTGTCGATATTGTGCATATTGTCTATACTAACTCGTGTTCAGAAAGTTGAACATTAACATTGTACATACAAGTTGACTTCTTGGACAAATAACTAAACCCAGAGATACGCAGACCTTGAAGAAACTGAGGCCGTGGTTGTTGGCATAATAGTTCAGTTCTTTTAGGAATGCAAGGGTGAAGTCGCTGAAGTATGGTTGGCTGTTGCATGTTTTCCTTAGGCGAAACTGTGCTTAGGAAACTGCAATACGGGCTTTGACTTGACCCATGTCAAGTAAGTCAATGTTATATTGTTAGGGTTCTAGTAGCCGAGTGTAATAACTTATTATAAGGACAAATTAAAACAAAGAAAGTAATTGAAAAAGTAGAATAATTAGAGAGTATGATTTATATGTACTGTCCATTTTGAAAATAGTATACATTTAATCATATATTATCACATTAATAAAAGTGTTTGATCTAATCATTTGTTATTTTGAAAGTCTCACAAATATATGCATATAATTGATTAATAGTATAAATGTTTGTACATTGATAATATTTTTAAATTAATCTCATTTAAATTTTCAGTGTATTTAATTGAGCAAAGTCATGTTTTTAAGCGTTAGCATTTTACAAATAATTGTTTTCAACCCAAAGTATAATTTTTTGGATCTTTTGTCCAAAGTATTTTAAATTTACCACTTGACAAGAAGTTAACTTTTTTATCCGAATGAATTCTCACAGATTCTTAGCTCAATCAACTTCCATATCTTTTTTTGGGTCCTCTCTTTTAAATGATTACGATGAGCTGCTTGTCACATTTTAAGAATATAAACAACTCAAGTATTTGAATTTAAAATGGAGTAATTTACTATTAAATTGAGTGCAATTTTATTGTAAAAATGATATGAAATTGGCAAGTTGAACGAAGTGCAATTGCCCTAACGAGCTTCAAAGGTTGCAAAGTGCTAGGCCAAAGGACCATCAAAATCTAACTCGTTAGTACGTGGTATTCTTTAGATCTGCCCTAGGCCTTTTCTCTACATGTTTTCTTCTGTCAAAACTGGTGGCTTGAATAGCTTCGTGGCTTGAAGTTTCGCTCGTCCCATGGACAAAAGTCCAAGTTCCTTTCGGTGGAGCGCATGCAAAAATTAATGAAGTGCATAAATTTTCTAAAGATGCAAGTAGTAGCAAGCTGGCACCGAGATGTGATTGAAAATTTTGGCCTATAGCTCTATAAATAGAGCTTATTTGCAACAATTGTAGAGGCATCAAATCAACACACAATTACAACAAATCCTCTCTTCCTAGTAAGAGTAGAATTATTCCGTTTCTATGAGTTTCTTTCTTTGAGTTGAGGATATACCATGAGAAATACTCGAAGGATTTTGGTGTATTTGATTTGAGTTGAGTGGAGTGTGTCTACCTTTCGTATCTCCATCGTATTTTCATAGGAAATATTTGGTTGTTGTCTTTACCCGTGGACGTTACTTGAACCAATGAATTTTCAGTGCTATTTATTTTACGCTTCCACATATTATTTTGCGCTTTCTTTTGTGTCTTTTAGCGTCATTCACAACAAAATGGTATCAAGCTCTTATAAGTCTGGGCTAATTTGTTTAAAAATGTCTACTAAAATTTGATATTCATGTTTGATGGGCACATTAATTTTGGAATGTAGAAGGTCCGTATGATGGCTGTCTTGTGCAACAAAGTGTAAAAGAGTACTTTCTGACAAGGAAAAGAAGCCCAAGACAATGAAGGATTCAGAAAGGAAGATGCCGATCAAAAGGCTCTTTCTATTATTCAATTATGCATTACAGATGATGTGCAAGTCCTTTTGGAGGAAACAACAGAATGGCTATGGACCAAGTTGGAGTCATTATATATGACTAGACGGCTATTCTCTGTGTTTTGCAACATCTATACATGCTCCGTATGACAGAAGGAACGTGTCCATCTACATAGCTGAGTTTATTCACTCGTATAGATTTAAAAAATATAGACAAGACATTTTTAAGTGAGTAATAGGCCATGATGTTGCTTTGATCCTTACCTCCTTCTTACAAGCACTTTCGTAACGCCATATATGGTCGTGAAAGCCTCAACATTGATGAAGTTAAATCTGCACTTTTAAGTCGTGACAAAATGAAGCATTATACTTGTCAAAAGTCTTACCTTACCCAAAAAAATTGTTAAAATTAGGAGTCGCCACACGTTTATTTAAATTGAAAACATAAAAACCCATTTTTAAAGAAAAGGTCTTTGTAACAGAATTAGAAGTTCGAGTCGTTATGCATAAGAGGGTAAGTTTTACGCTTAGGACAGATCCCTTAGAGGTACTTATCAATTGTGCAAATTATTAATAACCTTTCAAAATATTTATGTCATTATTTATTTACAAGGATATCAAAAAAAAAAAATTTCTTAAGAAAAATTCTGAAACATCAAATCGTACGATTCCGATGTTCAAAATATTGAGTAAAGCGTTACCTAAATCAACATCCTTATTTGAAATAAAATAAGTAAGAAATTTAAATTTAAACACATGAAAATAAAACTCTCTTATAAATTATAAATATTTATAAATAAGATAAAAATTTATTTTGATACTTTCTATGAAAAGAAAATAAAACATAAAATAAAAGAAAATTCAAACATTAAGCCTTGCACTAGATGTTTAGAATAACGAGTAAACAAGCCGTTACAGTGAAATTAACATTTTATTTGAAATAAAAAATTTAACAAATAAATGACCAATTTAAATTAAATATAATAGAAAATTTTATGAATTATTTACAAACAAGATAAATGAAATATTTTTAATATCTTTTTTATAAAAGGGAAAAATAAATTTTCAGAAATTTTTGGATCATTAAGCTGCAGGCAAAATGTCAAAATATCAGTTACAAGTCACGTAAATTAACATTTTATTTAAAAAATACTTCTCAAATAATATAAAAATAACATAAAATATTTCATATGAAAAAAATTATTTACAAGTAAGACATAAATTATAAAAATTTAATTTTGAACTTGACAGGGATTTAAGCGCCCTACGTATCCCCTCATGAATGAAACTAAAGTTACGTAGTTCTTTAGAAAATAATTGTGTTTTTTATTAATTTTAATTTTGAAAAGGAATTTTGAATATTGAACGTCGTAGCTAAATATTTAGAATGTAGAATTAATAAGCCGTCCTTAATTAATTCTATTTATTTATTAAAAATATTTATCAATTAATGAACTAAACAAAATTTTCTTAATAAAACGCTCAAGTATTTATCTTATGCCCAAAAATAAAATAACTCTTTTCTTTTTATTTTAAACTTAAACTAAACCAATTCTAACAAGTCTAAAATTAAAAATTAATCAAACACTAAATCAAACAAATAAACTAAACCCAAACAAATAATTCAAAAATTAATGCTAACAAAATAAAATGACACTAATTCAAACTAAAATAAATCTTAAGACTCCTTATTTATTTTCAACTTCACTATTTTAATTTTACACACTCACACATTCACACATACAACTCTATCTCTCACACGCACACACACCCACTCATGAATTTCTCACCTACACACACTAACATTCCTCACATTCTCACCAACACCAATTTAACAAAGGAAAGAAAAGAAATATGAAAGAAGGGACCAGAGAGAGAATGAGAGAAAGAGTGACAGTGTGAAAGGGAGAAGAATCCGAGAAGGGAGAGAGATCGCGCCGCCAAAGGGAAACATTAGCTGAGGCCACGCGCAAACAGGAAGAAGACCGCTGAGCTTCGCATGGAGGGCGCTGTGCTACCGAGTTCAGCGATAGGAAAAAAAACGAGGGAGAGGAAAAAGGGAGATCGCTGGGTTGGTGACCCTCATCCGGTGTTGGCTCGTGCTTGCAGGAAAAGAAACAAATCGGGATGTAGCAGAGATCGGGATCCGCAGAGCTTGCATGCTGGTGGAGCGTTGGAAAGCATTGGCTTTCATAGCGGAGGACGGGGATGGAGTGGAGCTAGTATTCCAATGCTCACCCAGAGGGGGAGCGCCAAGGTGAAACCGCAGTGGGGAGAGCTCACAATTGTCAATGGTGAAAATGATGGATCTCGATGGTAGATTTGTAGATTTAGAGGATGAAGGTAATGGTTGAGTTTAGTAATAGTTTACAGTGGTAGTACATGGTGGAAGGGTGTATGATGATGATGAGGAAGAGAATGAGCTTGTAAGGATGATGATGATGTGAGGCCGTGGTGGTGGGGAGAACCGCGCCTCCTCCCTTTTCGCCCTTTTTATTTTTAGATGATAATGATGATACCACGCTTCTGTTGTTTACCTTTTTTTACTTGCTGATTGAATTTAGGACTGTGACTATATTTGATGCTAATTTCTCTATATCTTCCTTGTATGCCTTGCTGAAATTAGCCCCTAATGTGTTCTCTTTTTCGTTGTCTATTGGAAGTATTTTTTTTTTACCAAGAATCCTCTCCTCCTGCGTGTAAATTATTGATCCCATTTATACAGCTAAATGAATATTTGCCAGAATTTGGTTAGAAATGTCTGTGATCTATCTAGCTATTTTCCAAATTTATGCTGATTTCATGGGATATGACTTAATTGCTTTATCAATCACGCATGCTTCCTCTTTGTCTCTTTAATGACTTGTAGGGGATTTGACTCTTCCATGATCTCAATTCCTGTAGCTCCCATTTGTCATTTCTTTTTCATAGGCATGCATTCTAGGACAAGCGTGCCTCATTTTTCATCATGTTTTCAAAGAAGACAAAAATGGGAACGTGTAAAAAACAACGAAAACAAGCAACCTTTTTTATTTTTTATTTTTATTTTTTTAAAAAAACTCAAATTGAAATAAAACAAAATAAAATAAAATAAAAACGGGTTAATCCTTTTTTCTTTTATTTTTTACAACTAAAAAAAAAATAATGAGATGGGCTTCCCCCTATTTTTTCAACAACAATGAGCTTGTTCTTTTTGTACAATAACAATCAAACAATAATAAAAAATAAAAAAGAAATGGGCTTAGGACTTTTTTATATAATAAAATAGACTTGGAAATTTTCTTGTTTTTTGGTAAAACAAAATCTGGTATTCACAATACTAGCAATCATGATGGTACTGCATCTGGCCTAATTGCTAGAAGGAGGTCAAAGGAGATTGGATTGAGTAGTAGAGGAAAGCCTAGATCTAAGTCTAGATATCGTAAAGGCAGTGTCGATATTGCAAGAAGGAAGGGCATTGGAGAGAGAAATGTTTGAGGCTCAAAGACAAGAAGGACAAAAATTCAAGTGATAGGAAGTGTTGTTAAAGGTCCTGATAATGTTCTCACGGTATCAACCAGTTCAATTGGTGATACTTGGATTCTTGGTTTTGGTTGTTCCTACCACATGTGTCAAAGGGATTGGTTTACAACTTTTCAATCAATAGATGGTGGTGTTGTCCTTATGGAAAATGATATGTCCTGTAAGGTCATTGGCATTGAAACAGTCCAAATCAAGATGGATGATGGAGTTGTGAGAATGCTCACTAATGCTCGGACATACCAGACTTGAAGAAAAAATCTTATATCTTTAGGCGTCTTCAATTCTCAAGGTTATAAGTATTCTGCGAAGGTGGAGTTTTGAAAATCTCCAAAGGTGCTCTTATTGTGATTAAAGGCAAGTTGGTTAATGACCTTTATTTACTTCAAGGAAGTACATTGTTGGTGCTACCTCGTATCATCTTTATCTAATTCTAAATACTTCATTTGTGGCATATGTGTCTAGGGCATATGAGTGAAACAGGAACGTTAATTTTGAGCAAGCGCGGCTTGCTTGAAGATCACAAAATTGGGAAACTTGACTTTTGTGAACACTGTGTCTATGGAAGCAGAAGAGTCAAGTTCAGGATCTATACAGGACTAAGGGCACAGTGGATTACATCCAGTCTAACTTATGGGGCCCTGTGCCTGTTCATCAAAAGGTGGTGCTAGATATCTATTGACATTCATTGATGATTTCTAGGAAGGTATGCGTTTATTTTCTGAAACACAAGAGTGATGTATTCCATACTTTTAAGAGATGGAAAGCGCTTATTGAGAACAGAACGGTAAGAAATCAAGTGCCTCTGAAAAATAATGGTTTGGAGTTTTGTAGAGGTCAGTTCAATGAGTTCTGCTAAAATAAAGGCATTGCAAGACATCGTCCTGTGAAAGACTCGCAACAAAATGGAGTAGTAGAACGTATAAACAAAACTCTTTTGGAGAGGGCTCGCTGGATGCTCTCTAATCCTGGTTTGTCAAAAGAATTTTGGGCTGAAGCTTTCAATATTGCTTGCTATTTGGTGAATCGATCTCCGTCAACCGATCGATTTGAAGACTCCTATTGTGGTATGGTTTGGTGCTCCTGCGATTATTTGAATTTGAGAATTTTCGTTGTTGGCATATGCTCATATTGATGATGGAAAGCTTGAGCGAAGGGCACTAAAATGCATATTTCGAACATTAACTGGGGTGAAAGGTTATAGATTATGATGTACAGAACCTAAGTCATGTAAATTCATAATCAGCAAAATGTCAATTTCAATTAATCATCCATGCTTTATCCGAAAAAGGAGGTTAGCGAGAAAAAGACGAAGATGCTAGCAAGGTGGAGTTTAAAGTTGAACCACCAAAGCAGATGGAAGAAGATGCCTTTGATTAGTCCATTCAAGAAGAAGAACAAGATACTATTGATGTTGTAGACACACGACAATAGTTGCAACATTGTAGCCTTACTAGAGATAGAGAAAAGAGGCAAGTAAAACCACCACAAAGGTATGGTCATGAGACATAGTCTCTTGTGCGTTATCAGGAGAGGATATGGAATCAGAAGATCCTACCACATATCATGAGGTTATCTCAAGTGAAGAATCTGCACAATGGATTGCTACGATGAGTGAAGAGATGGAGTCTCTTCATAAGAACCAGACTTGGGAGTTGGTGAAACCGCCTAAAGGACATAAAGTTGTTGACTGCAAATGGATCTTTAAGAAAAGGAAAGATCCCCTATAGTTGAACCGTTCGATACAAAGCACACTTAGTTGCAAAGGGTTTTAGCCAAAGGGAAGGAATAAACTTCAATCAAGTATTCTCTCCTGTTGTGAGACATAGCTCCATTCATGCATTGCTCGTTATGGTTGCACTGTTTGACTTAGAGCTTAAACAGCTTAATGTCAAGACAGCTTTTCTTCATGGTGAGCTTGAAGAAGATCTACATGTAGCACCTGGAAGGTTTCATTGTTCAAGGCAAGGAGGATCATGTATGTCTCTTAAAGAAGTCATTAAGTGGCTTAAAACAATCTCCTCGCGGTGGTATAAGAGATTTGACACTTTCATGTTAAGTCACGGTTACTCAAGGAATGATTATGACTCTTGTGTTTACCACAGAAAGCTCTAGATAGTTCGTTTGTCTATTTAATGCTCTATGTTGATGACATGCTCATTGCTTAAGAGTATGTCTAAGATCAAGAAGCTGAAGAGCAACTCATTGGTGAATTTGAAATGAAAGACTTGGGTGTAACTAAGAAGATTTTGGGTATGAAAATTCAGAGGATCGACAGGTTTAGCAAATTATATTTGTCTCAAAAGAAGTATATTGAAAAAATACTCGAGCGCTTTGGGATGCAAAATGTAAAGCCTGAGACTCCGTTGGCAGCCCATTTCAGATTATGAGCCGCATATTCACCATAGTCCGTTGAAGGGAGGAATAGATGTCACATGGTACCTATGCTAGTGCAATTGGAAGCATAATGTATGCTATGGTATGCACTCGTCTAGATATTTCACATGTCGTTAGCATTGTTAGCAGATATATGGGGCATCCTGGCAAGATGCATTGGAGGATGAAATGGATACTTTGATATCTTCAAGGTACGACAAATGTTGGCTTAGTATATGACAGGAATTCTAACATGGTGGTAGTGTTATTGGTTACGTTGACTCTGATTATGCTAGAAATGTTGACAAAAGGAGATCTTTACAGGATATATCTTCACGCTCTTGAGCAATGCAATTAGTTGGAAAGTGACTTTACAGTCTACTATTGCATTATCCACTATAGAAGAAAAGCAATGAAGGAAGCCATTTGGCTCAAAAATTTGGTAAGAAATTTGGGCTTAGAACAAAATGTTACAACTATTTATTGTGACAGCCAAAGTGTCATACATTTGACCAAAAATCAAATGTGTCATGAGAGAACCAAACATATTGATGTCAAATATCATTTTATTCTAGAG
The DNA here is from genome assembly GCA_030441495.1 of Dalbergia oliveri. Classification (NCBI taxonomy): domain Eukaryota; kingdom Viridiplantae; phylum Streptophyta; class Magnoliopsida; order Fabales; family Fabaceae; genus Dalbergia; species Dalbergia oliveri. Next base: position 1,920,600 of record JAMLFY010000011.1, read on the forward strand.
ATTATTTCTCAAGGTACCATTGCAATGAAGAAGATTGGTACCTCAAACAATCCAGCAAAGATGTTGACAAAGTCAATCACTGTTACTAAGTTCAAGCATTGCTTGGACTTAGTTGGCTTTCGCAATATGTGAGTCTGCTCTTATGGGCGCACTGGAAAAGGGTCAGAAACTTGAAGATGGATGAAAAATCAACCCAAAGTGGAGATTTGTTAAATTGGTGGCTTGAAGTTTCGCTCATCCCATGGACAAAAGTCCAAGTTCCTTTTGGTAGAGCACATGCAAAAATTAATGAAGTGCATAAATTTTCTAAAGACACGAGTAGTAGTAAGTTGGCATCGAAATGTGGTTGAAATTTTGGCCTGTATAACTCTCTATAAATAGAGCTTATTTGCAGCAATTGTAGAGGCATCAGACCAACACACAACTACAACAAATCCTCTCCTCCTTTAGTAGTAAGAGTAGAATTATTTATTTTATGAGTTCTTCTATTTTGTGAGTTAAGAGTATACATCGGAAGAAAAATGTTGATAGGTATTTTGGGTGTATTTGGAATTTGAGTTGAGAGAGTATGTCCACCTTTTGTATCTCCTTCATATTTTCATAGTGAAATATTTGGTTGTCATTTACTTGTAGACGTAGGCTTTAAGTTCGAGTCGCGTAAATTTCCAATGTTATTTATTTTACGCTTTCACATATTTATTTTGCTCTGTTTGCGCCTTTTATGTCATTTCACATCTTCAATCCTAAATTTCATTCAAGTTGTTGTGTGTTTAAAGCAATGAAAATGTTTGGCTGACTAAAAGCTGTGTATAACCATCAACCCCCACTCAACTTGCACTGATATTTAGTTAATGCAAACACCAATTTGCAATTGGGAGATAAGGCCAATCGTACTAAGCATACCTTGGACAAACAGCCAGCAAAGGAGAACGGGTATGAAACAAGAAGGCATTCATTATCTTGACGGAGGACAACTAATCTAATAAGCAAATAATAGAATCTATCAGCGTTGTCACTTCACCATGTATGTGACAAAAACATCAATTCCAGCGAAACTGTCTTTCTAAGTGCACTTGGTACAAGTTCTTTTCTTTTCTTTTTGTTTAAAGAATTGTTGTCATAATTTTAGGCCAAGATGTAGTTAGACAAAGCCTTTTCTAAATTAAAAACCGCAAGATTTAAGCCACTGCCATTGGAAGTAAAATTTGTCAGATATTAATAATATGTCAACCAATAAAGTCTTCTGCCTCGAGGGCCAGGAAATGTTTTAGGGATGAGAGACTTCAGTTAACTCTTCCATTGCTACGTCATTAAACCAATAATGAAAATGAGAGACAATTGAATCCACCAGTTAATTTTCCGTCCCCTCCGTAAAATGTCATAATGGAATGGGAAAATTGCCACAGTTTTTCCTATTTATCATTATATTCAAGAATGAAAACACATATATATATATATATATATATATATATATATATCAAGCCACCTAACTGCTCTAACACTAAATGCAGGTGGAAGACAAGACAGCCATCCTGTTCCTCAGCTGCTGCCATGAATCAGGGCTTGCTTACTGCTCAAAGCAAGGGAAATGAATTGAGAAAAGTCATAGAAATTAAAGGCATACACCATTTTAGAATCATTTTCCTCTTTATTCAAGGTTGATTGTTGCCATCACTAGGAAAATCAAACCAAACTTATTCCCCCTCTAAATCAAATCATGTTATTACCACCTGAATGAGGGGAGGAAATACTGCAAAAATTCTTCCTGCTTTACAAGAGATCACAACTAGTTGAGAAAGGCATTAACATGGAACTACATTACATACATCAAACAAGTAAAGAAAAAGGAAAAAAAAAAAATCATTTCCCACACTCAGCTGGACAAGACATTAACCTGTTGTCTTTGGATCAAGGGGGAGATGGGCAAAAAGTAGGTTAGTTGTCTTTGAATCAAGGGAGAGATGGACAAAACACGCATCGGTTATTATAGCCGTCTTCTAAATTGGCGAGTGGTGCCTTGGTAGGTTTTAACAAGCAGGCCAACTCCAATGCCAATTCCAAGGCAAACACTGAGTCCAATACCAACGCCCACCCTGACACCAGCATTGAACCATGAAAGTTCTCCATCTTCATCTGCATATGCCGTTCTTGAGTAAAAGCCATGATAATCGTCATCTTCCGGCTTGTTGCAGTAGTAATCTGGGGCCTGCATGATTGGCATATGAATGTTAAAGAAAGATGATCTAATTTGCAAGAAAAAGGGATCAAATTCCAATTGGGTTGATTGTTAATTTTCCACTACTTATCTAGGGAAGAAATTTGAAATTTCAGTATTTGGTGCGCAAGTGATGCTAATTAATCATCAGCAAAATGCTCAAGTGGGGGAACCAAACTTCTTAAATGAAGGTCCAGGCATGAATAATATCCCTCAAATCTATAACAAGAAATTTTTAAGTAAAGGAGGAAAAACAAAACCTCAGACACAGACCAAAGGAAAACAATCTCATGTTTCAAACGACTCCATAAAAGTGTATCGAGGCAGTGAAAACAAAATTAGACAAGGCAAAACAAGCATAAAATTAACTAAGCTGATGAACCAACACAGGATAATAGAAGAATATAAGAGTCTGACAAAAATTAATCAAGCAAGCACTAATTACCTGCAAAGCAAGTGCTGAAGAAACATTTTTCCCGTTTTCATTTGCTTCATGCTCTGGAATTGCATCCAACATCCCCATCCTTGTATGTTTTTTCTGAGAACTAAGCTGCAGGGTCTTTGTTAAGATAATTGGAGTACCCAAGAAGGACCCAGCAATGTAGACCTCAATTGTAGGCGCAGCTGAGTCTAGCAACATGTATTGCTTCCCCTTAAAGAAGCCGGTCCCAGGAATTATATCTGACTCACAGTTCATGTTCCATTTTTGTCCATTATTATGACTGGAATCCCTAACAACACCATTGCAATTACATAATTCAAGAAACCCAGAAAGCAGCAGAACATCTTTATCGAACACCTGAAACTTCACACTACCACTCATCCTTATGCTATCAGTGCTTACAAATGTCACCTCTTCTGATTTTCTATCAACCCTGTCTCTGAGAAGGGTTGACACCCAATCAGAATATATACCGGCACGAACACCATTAACTTCGAGAAGGGTGTCAGGATTTAGAGGAACATGGTTGAGTGTAAGAGCCTCAGGAGTGGAATCATCAAGCTCACACTTACAAACTCTTACATAAAACACCCTTATGTCAAGCCAAGGCAATGACCCCTTTATGGAGGGTTGATAAGAGTGCCTTGCAACAGTGTATCCATTCTCTGTTGCCCCATTTCCATAAGCCATGTAAGAATTCTCCATTGCCAGAGAGTTCAATTCTCCTCCTCACTCTAGTCCCTTCATTTCAATTGAACCAGTGACTTTTTCCAAGACCAATCCACTGAGATTAAGTCAAAAAGAAAACATAAAAGCCTGCAGCAATGAAGTGAATTAAGCTCAATTTACAGAAGAAAAATCTGGAGATTTGGAGGACTAAACAAAAGCAACCAGAAGCTTCTTATATATCAGCATAAGAAAGGGGAAGGGAATTAAATCTAACATGAAACAGATTCAAAGGATATAATCCCCGCCACCAACCTAAGAGCTCAACCAGAACAAGCCTAGTTCAACTCAAAACGACACACTTTTTTGGAGAGACACATCCCAATTGAGGAAGACAAAGATGACACAGCAACCCTCACTCAGTCAGATAAGATAATCCACAGAACAAATGGATACAATAAACCAAAGCAACAGATGAATCAACAAACCAAAAAAAGAAAAAGAAAAAAAAAAAAGCAGAGTGATACAGTGAGTTGAAAAAGAAACAGGTACCAAACCTGAGAAAAGAAGAGACAAAAAGAGGATAAGAGGGAGTGTTGGTGATAAATCTAGAAACTCCTCAAATATTGTTATCTATTCGGTGGCTAAACCTAATGAAAGCCCTCTCTCTCTCTCTCTCTAATCCAATTCACACCTATTTTTCATTGCACATAAAATTAAACAAGCAACAACAGAATTGAAAAGAAAAAAAAATTGCAAAGCAAATGAATCTCCTCCTCTTCCCACCCGAGGAGTTTAAGACAATAGACGGCAAAAAACACGACACACACAATAAAAGTCACAGGAACACGACAAAAACATCACTAGCATGAATGATGCGCAATAATGCAAATGCAACACCGAAAACGCATTATTTTAAGGAAAACGCACAAACCCCACTTACCACAAAATATCTGTGTCTTTAACCTCGCCACAAAGAAGAAAAAAATCGAATTTTGATTATTATTTCTTGATGGAGACAACAAAATCAGGCTTTTTGGGTCACACCCAGAATCTAATTCGGAGCTGAGAGACCAAAACCCCCCAAGTTTCTCAGAAGATCAAGTTAAAAAAAAAAAACTCACAAAGGGCTACGATTCCTTTCCTCTGTTATATCTTTTTGGGATCAAACAAATTGATTGATACCAGAACAGCAGAACAACCCTTTTGGTGCAGAGAAGCTTTGGATGTTGTTATTTTAACCGAAGAAGAAGAAGAAGTGGGGTCCTCTCCTCATCTGATATTCTCATCTTCTTATCCACCAGAGAGAGAGAGAGAGAGAGAGTTTTATACAGTTTCATTCAGTATGAGGGAGTTTACGTAAAATTGAAACTGAAAACGATGTGTGTTGTGTTATGTGGTTATACTCCTGAATCGTTGGTTGCAAGACCAATTGCTAAATCACTGCTATGGCTAATTTTCGTAGGGAGATCATAATGTGTACAATGTCCTCTTCTTTTTTAGGCATGTGTCTCTTTCCGATTAGATATTCATAGTCCCTTTTCTTCTTACGATTGTGTTACGGAAAAAAAAGAACAAAACTTAAATAGAAAATTTAACATATATATTAATAAATTTGAGAAGTTTAACAAAAGAGTTAGCTCTCATCTTGTCAATCTTCCATTTATGTATTATCAAAACATGGGTTGATTCTTAGATTTATTCTGTTAATTGATGATCTATAAATACTTTTATAAGCATTTGATAAGTGATATTCTCTAACCCTAAGTTTGGATGAGCCTTTTTCTGGTTATAAACTTTTATTATGAAAAAATAAATAAATACAAGGAGCCTGTTTAACTTGATTTTTTTCTGTTTTTTGTTTTTGTCAATTTTTTTGATTTTTTATATCTTAAGCATTACTTGGCGCAATTTTAAACCGAAAGTAATAGTTGGACAAACTCTATTTCCACATTGTTGACCCTAGAATTTTAACTTTTGATTTTGCAGAAAAACTTTAATACTTCATTTTTCTCAAAAGAATATAATACTATCTCCTTTGAAAATTACACTATGGCATGCCATTTGTTATATTATGAATAGAGTCATTAAAATAATAGCACCGTTCACATTCATTTTTAATTCACACTATTTAAGGGGTGATAATACTCCTATCGCTTCCAATTAATTGTTTTGTAAAACTTTTTTTCCAAAACAATTGTCACTTTAAAATTTTAATATAATATTAATCAATTTATACAAATTTTATCCCTGATTACATTAAATTAGGTCATTTTTCCCTTTGGTGTATCTCAATTTTCGCCAATCATAATGTTTTCTTAAAAACTCAATTTAGACTTGTAGATTAACCTTTTAAAGATCAAGAATTCAAGACTTTAGACAGAAGGTAGAGGTAAAGGAAGCTAAATTAACACCTGTATTCTACTCGGACTT
>JAMLFY010000011.1:1926855-2337307 GCA_030441495.1 Dalbergia oliveri
TTGCTTAATATATTTTCCAATAAATGATTAATCATTTTAATTAGTATGTATAAAGTTCTCTTAATTTAAAACATCCCTTACATGTATTTAATAGTTATTGAATGTTATGTAAATTATAACTGTTATTGTTGTAAGTGCAATTTAAAATTAGGAAAATTAATGGTCAAGAAAACATATGATCATTCTAGCTATGTATATTCCTCTAATTTTTTAGTCATCTTCTACCATTGAGCTTAACTGCAATGGGATAAAATAAGGGATTCAAATCAAATACAATTTAAAAGGATTATACATAACAAACATTGATGTAGATATGTTACACATGAATTCGTAGGCGATTTCATAAAATTATTTTTGCGATAATGGTCAATTCTTTAACATAATGGTGTAATGGATCTCATGCGTCTTTAATTTATATTCATTTTTGTTGGTTTATGTATCCTAATGTGATTACAATACATTTTGTGTAATTATATTAATCTTAATGTGCTTTGAAAGTTAATACTTCTTGATGAACTTTCTAATTATTTTATTAAGTGTTTCAACCTTTTTTAGTTGACTTATGCTTATGGCTTTGCTTTCTGAGCAAACCAACTAAGTTGGCACAATAATAGATTGATGCAAGAAGCAAAACACGGAGACCAAGGGTAGAAAAGTTTTTGCCAAGAATGGAAAACTTTGAAGTTGGGAAGATATTGCTTGTTGGAGTGAACAAATAAGAGGTGCTGCTCATCATATCAAAGTTCAAAATCAAGCTATGAAATGACTCTTTCCAAACTCTCAACGGACATTTCCCTTCTCATGACAACCTTGGACTGCATTGTAAAAGGAACAAAAAATGAGAAGCAGCCCATTTCACCAAAAGGGAAGACCACATCAGAAACTATGTGCTCCTCTCCAAGCATCCAATCATAAAACTCTCACCCTCTTATAAAAGATGAACTTGGAACATGTTCATAATAAGAGGAAAGAATCAGAACTAGAGAAATATTCCTGCAATATTCAAATCCGAAATTCAAGCAAAGCTATTTTCCTCTTCTCTCAAGATTATTGTAGTTACTAATATACTTTTCTAAGAGTGTTTTAACAAAGGCTATTGTATTGAGTGTTACATTTTTTTTGAGAGAAAAATAGCAAAACTTCAATCAAACACGTTATTGTAAAGCTTTATCTTGTGATATATAAGCTAGTTGATTGAGCTTTGAGGCTCTTTAAAATACTACTTGGGTTGAGCTGGAGAAGCTCTTTGAAAAAGACTACTTGGCTGAAAGCTTGGAGAAGCTTAAGAAAAGAATACTCACTATTTTATACGGATTGTATAGAGATCATAGTGGATTCACTCACCTGGAGGGTGGAGACTGGATGTAGGTTGAAGTTGGAAGAATTGAATCAGGATAAAATAGTTGTGTTTACATTTTCCACTCTTTCCTTCTTATACTGCATAATCATTTCGTTTTTAAGAAACTAAGATTCAAAGTTTCTCACCAAGTAGATTTATCAAATCTATTATCACATATTCTATATTATTAAATCCATTTTTAAACTTCATCCTTACAAGATCCATAGAAAACTTTGTGAAATTTAAAAGAATTGTGTTAGTGAATATTATCAATCTTATTCTTGAAAAAAAATAGTTTTTGATCTGGACATTGTCATCAAGTGTTTATACTGGATTCTGATTGATCACTTTACAAGTTATTATAACTTGTGACAAAATCTCCTGAATAATAGGAGACATTTGGCTAAAAATTCTAATTTGTGTGTCAAGTGTGTAGAAAACTTTTAAGGAACACTTAATTCAACCCTCCCTTTTTAAGTGATTCTAATACTATCAATTTTAAATTTTAAATATAATTTTAAATAAAAAATTAAGTCCTTAGAAGTGAGCTAATGCTAAGGAATTTAAGTCATAAATTCAAACCTCAATACATAATCTAGTTCATCCCAAAATGAGCCGTTTGAGATATGAGATAACGAATTCGAATAAGGTGCAATTTCAATAGAATTATAGAGTAAAATATTGATGAGGATGTGTTCCACATGTATTTGTAGTCAATTTAATAAATTTACTTTTGCGACAAATATCGATCCTTTTAACTTAATTGATGTATGGATCTCATGATTCTTTGATTTATATTATTTTCAAAATAAAAGCATTTTACAATGGTACCCCAAAAAAAAAATTGAGATGTGATATAATAGATAGATTCGAATTAGGTGCAATTTAAAAATAAATTTTTTATAGTTCTTAATTAAACATATGCTTAATTTTTATATTTTATTGAAAAAACTTCATAAAATCCCCATTTAGAATGTGTAATAGTAAATTCAAACAAGGTGAAATTGAAAAAGAATTATACTCTTTTTTATAATTATATATCAAATAAAACAAAGTTTATTTTTGAATTTTTTTAGAGGTAATTATAGCAACCTCCCTTAAGATCTGTTGAAATTACATTTACCCCCTTTAGATTTTAAAATTATACTCACCTCCCTTCCACTCAAAAGAATTTAACACTTACCTACCCATAAGAAATGACCTATTTACCCCTATTCTTAAAGAAAACCTAACCCATTCTTTCCCAAATTTCTAACTTAGAAAACTAAATGAAACCGCACCTAACCTATTGTGTTCTTCCAACCACTCACTGTTGTTGTTGTCGGCAAAAGTTGAGTGTAAAGGGAAGGATTGATTTGGACAGTTCTATTTAATTCTTGTTAAATGTTCATCTTCTTAATCTTCGATCTTGGTTTGAAACAATTAGTTGTTTTTGTTAATTTTATTGTGTTGAGTTCGACAATAAGGAAAAAGGAAGGAAAATCTTTGTGGGCACTATCACAAGTACGGCAAAGGCAAAGAATGCGTGAGGGCTAGCCGGAGACTACCGTCGCTTGGATGGGTTGCCGAATCACAAGCCACCATTGCAACCATTACGATAGCAATATATTCCCATGTTTTTGGCTGGTTTTTTTTTTCATTGATTTGGGCCAAAGGAATAAGGGTTGCAGAATGGGGTAAATGAACATATAGCAAGAAGACTGGAGGAGAGTGCATGAATGATGGGGCTATTAGATTGTGGTTGACGGTGAAAGGATAAAGGGGGGAAATTACAATGACGGTGAAGGTCATAATGGTTCTGGCAGCAACCTCCCTCTTCGCCTTGTAAATCCTAAATTGTTTGATATGGGAATTAATTACACAAAATAAGTGAGTTAGTCTAAGGAAAAAGGGCAAATAAGTTCTTTCACATGCATTTTTTACCTCACATGCCAATAAAGATAATGTTTGTTAACAACCAAAGGAGGTTTTTGTTCTGTCATAAATAAATAGGGGAGATGAGTATAATTTAAAATCTAGAAGGGTAAATATAATTTCAATGGATCTTAGGAAGATTGCTATAATTGCCCCTTTTTTATCATAGAGTATTGCATAAAATCTTTGTGCAAGATGCATCATAACGGTTAAACCAGATCTACTTCAAGAAAATATTGTACTTCTTTTAAAGTATTAATTGAACATTCGGTTTGTTTTTAACATTTCATCCAAAATAACTACATAAAATCTTCGGGCAAGACGTTGGTAATGGATTTAGGTCAAACACATATTGAAAAGTAACTATTATTTTTTCAATGAACATTAATTAAACATGATGTTCATTTTCAATATTTCATCATAAAAAACTACATAAAATCTTCATATCTTCATGCAAGACTTATAGTATCGTATTTGAATCAAATCCAGTTCAAATAAGAGCCATATTTTTCATGAGTATTAATTGAGCACTATATATTTTTTAAAAAATATTCCATCATAAAAAACTCTATAAAATCATCATGTAAAATCCTTAGTAATAGATTTGAATCACATCCAGTTCAAAAAGTATTACATTTTTTACAAGCATTAATCAAATATTATGTTATATTTAGTATTTCATCATAAAAAACCAAATAAAATCATCATGTATAATGCATAGTAATGAATTTGAATTGAATCCAGTTAAAAAGGTATTCCATTTTTTAAAAAGCATTAATTAAACATTAAGTTTACTTTTAATATTTCATCATAAAACACACTATCTAAGATCATGACCCCCCCCTACAAATTTCGACACATCAAAATCTCTCCAACATTATTTATTGTTCAAGGCTGAAGCTAGATATGCTAACTACTATTAGTTGATGTTGAAGGTTAGTTCTACTTGTCTAAAAATGAAATATGGAGTAAGAAGTGTCCCTTTTGGTAATTTCGCCTTAAAAAAATAGTTGTAGCAGCCGCATTCGGCATACCGTGTTTTCAGGTGACTTTCCCTTTGGAAACTTCTCCTATAAATAACCCCATAATTATCCCATCTTTTTCGTTTTTTCTCAGTAAATTCTGTCTTGTGTTGTTTTGTGTTCGTTAACTTCCAAGTTGAAGCTTGTGCTTCTTCTAACTTGGGTTACCCCATTTGTTATTGTTGTCGTGGCTTTGCGCGTTAAAACTGTGCACTTTTGCAGTGAGAGATAGTTTCTAGAGAGAGAGAGAGAAGGAGAAGAAGAAAAAGAAGAATAAGAGAGAAAGGGTCCTTGCTTCCCGCTTTTTCCATCTTCCACAGTACCTCATTTTTCTCATGCGTGCAAGCGATTCTCTCATATCATATCTCTTCAAAAAACCCCCACATTTCTTGGTTCGTAACAGCTTTCATTGTCTTTAAGGTTCTGCATTCCCCTTCCCTCCTCAAACTTCTTTTGCTTATCTCACTTTTCCCCTTCATTTTTAGGGAAAAAAAAACAGAAAAAGGAAAAGAAAGCAACACATCTGTTTGCTCAATCCATTTCTCCTTGTCCTTGTCTGGGATTCTGTATCTCTCTTCAATCGCTTTCAAAGGTTCGAACTGTTTCAAAACTCTCTATCTGGGTCTGTTTGATTCCGCATGCTCATGTTCACGATCCCAACATTGAACATTTTTTAGCTTGTCTGTGGTAATAATAACTGGGGTGGTACTGTTTCTGATATATGCAATTCCATGAGATAGCATTCAAGTTGTTTGTGTGTTTACTTTCGAAGTTATAGAGATTATTCTGCAGGGTTTAGATTTTTTTTAATGAAATTTCTATTGTTGTTCCAAGAAAACTGCACCATGAATCTTTATATATTGGGTTGCTCTTCAATTTTCAATCACTTTATGGAAACTCTTGATCTTTTTTGTGATAAAGGGGTTCTGAATTTGAATTGGCTGTGATCTCTTTGTTATTATTGTTAGATCATTTTCAATTGAGGCAATGGGAAGCCATATGAGCAAGAAGCTCCCTGAAACGTCCACAGCTGCTAGTGCTAACATCCATACAGATATGCACTATAGAACTGAGTTGAGCTCCTATGAGGCTGCTTGCAGGATTGATGCTGATTTGCAGTCCTTTGACAATAACCTTCAAGCTCGAACGAATCAGGTCATCAATACTCTTGCTGTTGGTGTTGAAGTTCGAGCACTTTCCTTTGATTCCCTCAAACAAGTCACCGAATGCCTTCTGGAGATGAACCAGGAAGTTGTCAAGGTAATCTTGGACTGCAAGAAAGATATATGGAAGAGCCAAGAGCTGTTTGAGCTTGTTGAGGAATACTTTGAGAACAGCTTGCAGACTTTGGATTTCTGCACTGCATTGGAGAAGTGCCTGAAGAGATCTAGGGATAGCCAATTGCTTATCCTTGTGGCCCTTCAGCAATTCGAGGAGGAAACAGAATCGGGGACAATCGCTACGCGAGGACATTGCAGGAACTGAAGAATTTCAAGGCAGCCGGAGACCCTTTCACTGAAGAGTTCTTCCAAATCTTTCAATCTGTTTACAAGCAGCAGATGCTCATGCTTGAGAAGTTGCAACTGAGGAAGAACAAGCTTGATAAGAAGCTGAAATACATCCATTCTTGGAGGAAGGTGTCTTGCATGATATTTGTGGCAACATTTGCTACTGTCTTGATCTGCTCAGTTGTGGCTGCGGCCATTGCTGCTCCACCGGTTGCTGCCGCTCTAGCTGCTGCTTCATCGATCCCAATTGGGTCAATGGGAAAGTGGATTGACTCCCTTTGGAAGAACTACGAGAATGCATTGAAGGGGCAGAAGGAAGTAATTAGCTCAATGCAGGCTGGTACCTATGTTGCTATAAAGGACATGGACAACATCCGGGTTCTGATCGATCGGCTCGAAATTGAGATTGAATCTCTAATGCATAATGTGGATTTCGCGATTGAAGAGGAAGCTGTGAAGGTTGCAATAGAGGAGATCAAGAAGAAGCTGGGGGTGTTCATGAAGAATGTTGAGGATTTAGGAGTTCAAGCTGATATGTGTAGCCGTGACATTAGGAGGGCTAGGACTGTAGTTCTGCAAAGGATCATAAAGAATCCCCATAACTGAAGATTGATCCTACGCCTTGCCAGCCAGTAACGCATAGTTTATTGGAGATAACATCTGTTCCTTATGTCTCTTATGAAATTTCTTGATTAATTTACTAGTTATCATGATTCCAAGAACATTTGGATTCATGCTGAAGACAATAATCGGTCAGTACTAAATGTTATTTACTCTGCATGTCTAGGCAGCTAAGATTTTTTGTTCTTTTCATACAATAGTTCAATGTAAATGTTTATTTTTTGTTTTATGATTTCAATTTTCTTTTTAGTTAAATGCTTTTCTTTTTTCCTTTTTTGGGCTGTAAAACTGATTTGTGAGTCTTAATAAGTTAATATATCTTCAAAATATTGAAAATTAATCATACCTGATTAAACAACCACTAGTTTAAGGCTAGGCTGAGCCAATGCTTTAATCAAATAACAATTTATTTTTAACTAATTAGTTCAGTTCATTGTTGGAGTAAATTCACAAATATGATATGCATATACTTATTTACGTGGAATTAAACTGACCTGCAAATATATAGCGGTAACATGTAACAGAAATATATATTATTATCTTCGTAAATACACTCAAGTGATAAACATGGATAAACTTGGCCTTTAAGCAACTATTGAAAGAATCAGCATATCTAGAAACGATATGGGATGTCATGACTCTTTTCTTGCGTAAGACTTACCAAGTGGGGAAAATGAAGTAACACGGAACTTGGTGCTTGACAATGAAGACAGTTGAAGGATGGCAAATTAGGTGGGTATCATTAATCATAAAAGGAGAAATGTCACGTTCTATGGATACCATGACTTTTCACTTTGGTACGGGATGTCTGTGATTTTTAGGGAAGAAGATTCTAGAATATAACACACTACAAATTCCTATTTTCCCTTTCTCAAAATTGAAACTCACAAACATACTTTTAATAATTAATAATAATAATAATAATAAAAAGAAAAAAAGGTAATTTCCATAATTTTATTCACCATATTGATATTCCCTTCTACAAGGATTTTCAAGCTGGACTACAATTGTATCCCACTTTTCTCTTATTTCAGAAGCCTCCGATTCTCCCAAGTGAAAAGAGATGGAAATAAGGTAGCTCAAGCAATTGCCCAATTAGCCTTTACCGGTCCATAACATCGATAATCTTGTTACTTGGACCTTTTGAGTCCTTCTGAATAATTTTCCATCTCATTTTGCCCCTGAGAATTTTTTTTTTAAAAAAGTTGGACTACAATTTAGTTGAGATTCACAAATAAGCCGGGTTGACCCTTTATGCCTCATGGCCATGTTGGGAAAACTTGATGTGCGGGTAACACTCCCCAAAAGGCATACGAAAAATTCTAGCATAGGTACAAAATTAACACATCATTATCGGACACACGTACATTTAAGTTTGGTTAGGGTGAGAAATATTTCAAATAAAGTTAGTGAAATCCATTTTTTATTAGAACTGTTGCATGGGTACCCGTGATGCATACTTGATGGTTGTCTCAACAAACAATATATTGTTTTGTTGCTTACTAGTTGCTTGCTATATTGATATTGTACTTTGCATATTTCAGCCAGTTATGTTTATGTTGTTGCTTTGATTATTAAATATCTTCTTGACATGATCATACCAAAAAATGTATCTATAAGGAAAGTTTAAACAGAATTGTAACGTGAGTTTAAAATAAATATCATGAATTAGTTAGAAATGGAACGTTCCAAAACATAAGTTTGCAAAATTGGAAGTTGAAAGCAGTGCTAACTGAGGTTCGGATCAACATTGACATTAATACACAAATATTAACCAATAAGTAAGAAAGTAAAAACTGTCTTAGGGGCAGAGCATAATTTGCAAAACAATATTGCAATGAGAAACACAATAACTATATCAGTGGTTCATCACCATTCTATCAAATGAATAAGGGCAATTTTTTTTATACAAGAGAGAGTTGCATGTAATAGCAAGTCCAATGCTAAGATTACGAGAACAGATAGAGGGATCTCAAACTGACAATGCTTACTGGAGCATTCTAGAGGTGACACTTAGATCTCATCTTCAAAAAGCCAAGAATTGGCTGAGGCCTAATATTGAAATATGTAGCAGAAGACAAATAAGCAGAGACTAAAGAAACGTAAAGTTTAAACCAGACACAAGAAAAATGTAGTGCATGCATGTGCCGGTCACCATAATAACTGCCATGCAATTTAAGAAGCTCTTCACAGCAGACAGGTCCCTTTCCGTTGCTTGATTAGGAAACTGACCTTGGAATTGAAAATTGGAAAGCAACTGGTCCTTAAATCGGAACCTATCTATCAACCACGCGAAATTTCATCTTCAGATTCCGGGATGCAATCAAGAGGGAAGCGGCAGATATGAATATGAACTTCTGAAGGATCCACCCCAAAGACATTGTCCAAGAAAGATGGGCAGCGGTATTTGTAGCCAATGGTCACATCATAAACTGGCAGTGAAAAGTTAAAGGAATTAAGGTAGCGGCAGTATTTCATGGATGAATGTAAGAACTAAGGAAATTGATACATGCTTTTATCTAAGTGAGAGAACAACTTCATAGAAGGCAGTTCAAGATCTTTGTCAGCAGGTGGCATAATTCAAAGAAACAACACAAGTATTTTTCAATGCTAAATGAGATCATGATAATGCTGCAAACTTCACCATAAACCATATCAACAGAACAAGGGAAACTGGGCAATGAACAATTCTTGGATGAGTACAAGGACTAACTAGTAATGAAACAAATGCCATGTAGTTTACCAATAATTATATAAACATCAAAATAAAGAAAGACAGGACAACCTGCAGTCAGAGAGCCTCTCAACACTTGCAAGCAGGTGTAGAAGCCCTTTGTCTTTGGAAGTAAAACATTTTTCAAAAGTGGTAACCCATGTTCAGCAGCATATTTTTGACTCCGGTGGCACTTTTGCTCACTACAAGAAGAAAGATAGGCAGTGAGAAGTAGTTAACAATATTCATACATAGAGAATTACATATGCTCATATCAATTGAAACTAAGGATGGAGAAACTAATGCTTCAAAGTCATCATTTGGAGACTGGTGACAGCTTATTGATGTCCCAAGAGAAAAATCATATGATTCTCAAATACAAGAGAATTGACTTTTTTTCCCATTATCATGACAACCATATGCAAAGATATGCACCAAAGTTACCATCAGGAGTAATGAAAAGGGTTAAAAAACAAAATTGATGAATGGCTTACGTAAAATCAGTGCCTTCTGGGAAAAGGGCAAGCCAAAGAGGATCTTGGGGATCATTGAATGTAGAAAGCATACGGTGCAGAGTTAACTGATCAGCCTCCCACTTCCTTTCCACAGGGATGAACTCCAGTATGTGAAATGCCCAACCAAAAATTGGAAGTCTCATCAAGCTGCCCTTAAGTATATATCTTATGTATCCGACACATCCCTTCCGCAAGGCAAGGTCCCATAAATACATCCAATCAACCTCAGTTCTATGATTCGCGATCAGCAAGATTCGTCTCTTGAGGGAACAATATCTCCGGAAAACACAACTTTAGTCTTGTTGATCTTTTCAAATAGAAAAGGCCACAAAGCTAGCCAAGCACCAAAGAAAAGGAAGTTGCTCTCCTGCTGTAACTTGTGCTAAAAAGTCGAACTACTACAGCACTATTAAAGCCAAAGAACACTAACATTACAAATGCTGTTGAAAACAGCACCAGTAGACACACCATACCCCTTAACACTCTCAATGGAGTTAGAGCATGATGCTTTGCTCCAAAAATTGAACTAATAGGTTTAAGAACCGCATATGTTATCACAAAAAACCACAGACTTAAAAATTAAGATAGCTGCACTGCCTCTTCAAGATATAAGGGAATTGGCCTATTGACTAAACCGGATTACAAAAATTGGTGTACTCCGGCTGCTTTGCCCTCTTAGATGACTCCATAAGAGAATGATCTTTTGACAATTTTGGCCACAAAAATGAATTAATGCGCCTAGGAGAAAGTTGAAGGTGCAATATCTTTACCTTGAATAAGACAAGAAGAACGGTACAATGTCAAGTATCATGAGACATAAAAGTGGAGAACAAAATAAAGTTTCATTAACGAAAGCTCAAGCATATCTGATTGGAGAATGGAAAGCAAATACAATGTCCAATTAATGAAGACATAGCAACTAAAAGGGTGTCGTTGCTTATAAAAGCTACACCTCAATCATTCAGGCCCAATAGTAAATAAATTTGTTCTCAAGATTAAAATCAACATTGCCACATGTAAATCAAGTTCGAGTTACAGCTAAAAAAACCACACAATACTTTACCAGATAAAAAATCACCAGTTTCTTCAATCACAGCCATGCCTAACATCAGCTAGAGATTAAAAAAAGGCCTAAAACAGATGAATGAAAGGTAATTAACCCATTCAGCAACTCATAAATATGATTTCAAGTATGATCACAACAAGAAAACATGATCACTTATGAAGCTGATCACCTGAAGACAACCTAGTGTACAAAACAAAACCACATTATGTAAATGACGGGGGTTTTTTCCTTCTACTTTTATAGGCATTTACAAAAATAAATAAATAATAATAATAATAATAAATTGGAATAAGCCCCAGTTTTTAACAAACTTTGAGGATGCTTGTGAGACAACCCAGATAAAGCAAATTTATGAAAAGCACGGATCTTTAGCAAGAAACAAGGCTTAAAGCATTGGAAAAAAAGAGAGAGAGAAAAAATTTCTTGCAATGCTGGAAATTACATACAACATACCCACCAAGGCATTTAGCAGTGACCGAGAGTGATAAACAATGAGGTTGAAACATGAGACTCATGTTTCTTTACCTTTTTTTTTCCCTCACCTTTATTCAATCATGTGAAGGGCATTGAGATCAAGAAGACACAGAGTGTTGCAGTGTTGGTTTGGTTGAACAGTTAGATTAGATGATAGAAGTTAGAAGAAGTGAGTGAGGTCTAGATTCTAGTGGTGGTTCTGATGCAAATATGCAATAATAGACTACTCGTACACTTTGCTACTGTTTTCTATCTTAAAACAAAATAAAGTGTGAAATAGCTAGCTAGCACGTATGAGTTAAAAAAAAAAAAAGGCTGCAAAGCGTGGAAAACTACGAATCATGCCACCTTCCTCTCTTTACGGTACGGTGTTTTAGTTTTCCAAGGAAGTTGCTCTTTCCAAAAACGTGATTAAACAGAAAGATTAGTACATTAATTTGTGATTAGCTCATTATTATGAGCTCAATGTAGTGACGAACTCGCTCCCTTTTACCGTTCATTTTAAGACAAAATCATCTTTTAAATTTTTTATCAATTTTATATTTTAATATAATATTATTTTATTCTAATAGTATCTCTAACTAATTAATGATCATTAGTATAATTTTTCATTTTTAATCATTTAAAGTGCTCACAATTAATAATTATTATGAGTTATGTTATTTATACTTATTGTGTATAAGACATTTGTCAATTATCGTTTAATTCATATATGCCTATATATAATGTTAAATAATATTTTTATAACCATTAGGGTATATTAATTCATATATTATTATTTTACATATGAATATCTATTACCATATTATTTATCTCATTTCTTAATACATATTTTTGTTCAAATTTGATATATATTTTACAATAAAAGGAGTACTACTCCTTCATTTTAAAATATTTATCACTTTTGGACAAGTATAAATATTTAGAAAGATAATAAATGTGTTGAAAAATTGAGTAAAATATAATAAATAAATTAATATGCTTCTATTAAATGAAATGGTTTTACAAAACTATTAGTTAGTGAGTGAAATTATTTGAGTATTATTGGAAAAAGAAATAAATATTACATTGGAATATAAATTATAAAAAGATAGACATTTTAAATAATAAAATTATGAAAATGAATAAATATTCTGAAATGAAGGAGGAGAAACTTGTCACATTAAAGTTGATTATAAACCACGTATTTAACGATTTAGTCTTGACATTAACCTTCATTTATGCTAGTGTTTAAATTTATGTTAGTAACTTTTTGGTGGGAGTAGTAATTTTAAACCTTGGGCTTGTTTGGTTCTTTACTTAAAGAGAGTGGTCTTGGTACTAATTAAGGTGAACATAATTAAAATATTTCGTAGTCTCTGCTGATATAAAGGGTAAGACTGGCATAAGGGCTATTTTGGTCAACCCGGGTGATGTATATTAGGGGTATTGAGGATGCTCTCAGTCTTGGGCTTATGAGTACTGTAGGTCTGTTCAGTCCGCAATTCAAACAATTGGGTTGATTGAGGAATAAGATACTTGGGCCTTCAAGAGGCCCTAGATATCAGCAACTTTGATATATTAACAGTTGAGGCGTTGCTTCAGTGGTAGACCCTACATCTCTCAAAGTACTGCACCCGGGTTTGACACTAGCAGAGTTGGGGGTGTGACCACGACAAAAAAAAAGGGAAAAAAACTATGATTGACAGTAAAAAAAAAAAAACTTTGGTGAGTTTTGTATTGTTAAATATGAAAAAAATGAAAAAAAATTACTTGCACGATATTGGATCAATATAGTGATTAAGTACATCATTCTCAAAACAATGAAATTTGAACCTCTAATATGTATTGTAGAAAAAATTCATCTAGGTGCTGTTAATTTTCACTCTAGTCTATACAAGGTTATACATCCAACAAATCTTGGTGTTAAAAAAAAAGTTTATTTGATTTTTCCAAGAATATCATTATCATTATTATTATTTACTAAAACAAAATATCCCTGGATACAAATTTCATAATACAATTTGACGGATCCCCTAAACATACATTAGATTTTTGAAATTTAACTAAATATGCTAGAGCATCTACAATTATATTTTAGGAATGAATTAAGTCTTAAAATAAGCAAAACAAAGCTCGCTAGATTTGGTGTTATTTGTTTATTTTTTTAAATAAGACTTTTGAGTTTGAATTTTATGAATAAAGAACATTAGCTTTTGGAAAAAACATTATCTCAATAGTAAATTAATTTAGTTAAAATTAAATTAGTTAATAAACAATATATATTTTTAAAAAGAAGATAAAGATAAGTATAAGAAAAATTATTTGAAGAAAAAAAAAAGGGATAGAAGGCCAGATTTTAACAAAACTTGGCAGATAAGTAAAAAGTAATAAATAAATAAAAAAGAAGGTAGAAGTTGAAGAAGCGAAGGAAGGAACTTTGGTCTCACTTCTCAGTGCTGTGAACTGCGGAACTCCTTCTTCAGCTGGGTTTCATTGTTCTTCTTCTGAGTTCTGAATTCGTTCACAGAGAAAAACAAAACAAAACACAAAAAGCAAAAACAAAAAAACAAAAATGGAGATCGATTTCAAAGAGTATCAGTTACGCTGTGAACTCCGCGGCCACGAAGACGACGTAAGTAAAATTAACACACTCTCATTCATTCCCCCACCTTTTTTCTTTACTTTTTGTTTATTTATTTTATTTTTGAATTGATTGGGGTTGAATTGAATTTGAAAATCTCATTTCATCGATTATTAGGTTCGCGGAATATGCGTGTGCGGCAACGAGGCCATAGCGACGTCGTCAAGGGACAGGACCGTTAGGTTTTGGTCTCAGGACCCTTCCGAGACGCGCAAGTTCGTGTCCTCCAAGATTCTCTTGGGCACACAAGTTTGTTGGGCCATTGGCATGGATTTCTCCGAACGAGGAGTTCCCAGAAGGTGGGATCGTTTCTGGTGGGATGGACACTCTGGTTTTGGTTTGGGACTTGAAGAGTGGGAGAAGGTGCAAACCCTCAGGGGCCATCAGTTGCAGGTCACTGCCATTGCATTGGATGGTGCTGATGTTGTTTCCTCCTCTGTTGATTGGTGGGTTCTTACTTAGATTCTAAAAAAATTTAGTGATCAGCAATGTTGTTAAGTGTCTAATTGTTATTTAGTTTAATTGGATTCCTTGTTTGAAGTCTTGAATTGGGGGATAAAATATATAGATGTAGTGCCAAATGGGGTTGGTTTATCAAGTCGACATTCTGCACATGCATAGCCATGATTTAGGCTATGATTGGGAGTTTTGTGGATGATGGAAGGGAGTGATTAATAATGGAATGGAAGAGAAATGTGAAGAGTAGAGTGGAAGAGACTATATTACTCCCTTGTTTGGAAGTTGCTTTCATTCCCTCCTAAACCTCCCAATTTGGAGGGTCAAAAATCTTTGGTTTTGAGTGGCAAGGGAGGGATACATTGTTCCTTACTAGCCATGCCACTCCCTCTCTTAAAATTACTTCCAAAGAATGGTTAATTTACTTTAGCCTTGCCTCTTCTTGCCATTCCCTCTATTTTCATTCCCTCAATCATAGGTTCTTTGGTAGCTAGCCTGTAAGTATCTTTGTTAGCACTAGGTGAACTTATGAGGGTGTTTGTTTCAACCTTTTGAAAAAGTAATTATGAAATTTAAATTTTATATATAACTCAAATAGCTGAAAGTTGATTTTTTTTTTTATTCTGATTACTTTTAAAAAATTATCTAAATACACGAAAAATCACATCCAAACACACTCTTGGGCATGCTCTGACCTTAGACTGAGGCAGACCTTCCATCACTTTAAATTTTAATTTTTAAAAAAATATATGAAGGTACAATGTCTTGAATTCGATTTGCTTCTCTGAGTAGCTCTCTAGGTTGGTCCCAGATCATCTTGAAGTGTAGTGTTTGGCATTACTTGATTTTATTATTGTTCATTCTTTTGCAAAGTTCATTCCCACAGGGCACTGATTCAAATCTTTTGATTACAGCCTGCCTTTTAGTTTCCACCAGCCCAAATTATTTCCATTTTGATCTGTTGTTTGCAAACTGTTATTGTTGTAATTGTTACACTGCTAGCCATGTTTGTATCTATTTTGGACTATTTTGTTTTTGAGAATAATGAATACGATAGCTCTCTTTATGTTTATAATTTTATATTTGCTATCTGAGTTTCTTATGCAGTACATTGAGACGGTGGAGGAATGGGCAATCTATAGAGACATGGGAGGCTCATAAAGCACCTGTCCAAGCTGTTATTAAGCTACCCTCAGGCGAGCTTGTTACAGGTACTGTTACTTGTTGAAACATTTTTTGTCAAAAACTTTTCATCTTATTGGTTTATGTTCACTTTTCCAAGTAATTGTTTATACTTGCTGTTCTGCAGACCAATCATGAGGATCCCATATTGTTACCTGAAAACCTTTTATTCTTGTAAATGATATTGAAATTGTAATAAAGTGAAGTAAATTTGTTCTTCTGACATGTTGTAGGTTCAAGTGACACAACTTTAAAGCTTTGGAGAGGAAAAACTTGCTCACATACTTTTGATGGACATGCAGGTTTGCTTTTCACATCTTTGGACATGCATTTTAATATTTATTTTGCGCACGCGCACACACACATATAGTTTCTTTTTTGTAAATTTTTGTCATACATTTCCTCGGGTGGTGTGGACTGGAAAAATTTGGTTTTGAAGTTCTAAACAGTTGCATGTTATGTTTATGAATTGATTCTATTTTGAATGAATCATTTTATTAAACTGGTTATTTCTTTAAAACTAATATGACTAATAATTTAAAAAAGGCCAACGTGTCCTTAGTAATTATATTGTCTTAGGATCATGTTTTAGTAATTATATCCGTTTATACTCTTTTGTGCTGTTATAGGCTACATTGGTTTATTTGGTTGTTTTGCCATCTAGATATAAACTAATATTGTGGTGCCTTTTGAGGAGTGCACAGATACAGTTCGAGGCTTGGCTGTGATGTCTGGTCTTGGAATCCTATCTGCATCACATGATGGGTGGGTTTGTCTCTGCACACACTTATTTAAATGTCATTGGTATTGAATTTGCATCAGAAAATATATATAACCTATTTGGCTTGCTTCTGTGACTACAGTTCTATCAGATTATGGGCAGTAAGTGGTCAAATGTTGATGGAGATGGTTGGGCATACTGCAATCGTTTATTCAGTTGATTCACATGCATCAGGACTTATTGTCAGTGGTAGTGAAGACCGTTTTGCAAAAATATGGAAAGGTGATTACCTGCTTATTGCTTCTTGGTATACAGATGATGTGTCATTGGGATTTTTCCTGCATATATTGGGTGTGCTCAGTGAGCTGCAGAATTAACATTGGTGATATAATGTCTTCACAAAGTTTATAGGGGAAGCTTTGTTTGTCTCACACTGTTCCATATGTTAGCCATCAAATTTGGGAAACTAGTTCACATTCTGCTTTCTCTGATCAGCTGCAACATTCACAATTCATTTCTTCAACATCAGTGTTTTGGTTTATGCAAATATCTACCATTGTTGTAACTGTTTCCTGTTTTTAGGGATGTATAAACTAGTTTTTTTGTTCCTGTTTTTGCAAGAATGGGTAAAAGTTTCACTTTGGAGCATAATATGATGAGACACTTCTCTTCCATTTTCACTGACCACTGTTTAAATTGTCATGTTCAAGATGCTTCCAAAGCAGTTTTACATCAAGTGGTCTAGAGTTTTTTTTTTTTTTAGATCATAGCTTATGTAACTTACACTTTAATTCTTTTCTTCAAAATTTTCAGATGGAGTTTGTGTTCAAAGCATAGAGCATCCTGGTTGTGTTTGGGATGCAAAATTTCTGGAAAATGGGGATATTGTGACGGCATGTTCAGATGGAGTTGTACGCATCTGGACTGTTCATCAAGATAATGTCGCTGACCAGCTGGAGCATGATTTATACACTTCACAACTTTCTCAATATAAGTCTAGTAGGTATGGCCATATACTGGCTGCCATGTTGTGATTGTACTGATATTGACCTTTGAAGACGCTTTAGCAAATAGAGAATTGTCTATATTGCAAATGTTAGATAGTTATGTGTGCTTGCTTCTTCGCTGACAAATCAGCTTCTTTTCGTGTCTGTCCATATTATAAATTTCTTAACGTATAAACATTTCTTTTTCTTGGGAACTTTTACCTTCCTGTAAATCCAAATGTACTCCTTTTATATATGTGTGTATATATCATACATATTAAATTTGAATCTATAGATCATGTCATGCTTGGATCAACTATTTATTGCTATTACCTGTGAACTTAGCTTGATTTGTTGATTTTTGCTAGAAAGAAAGTTGGAGGATTGAAATTGGAAGAGTTACCAGGCTTGGAGGCATTAAAGATCCCAGGTCTGGTTTAACTCTTCTCTTTCTAGAAGTTATTTGGCCTAAGCTTTGTCTCCACCCGTCATTTGTTCCTTATTTGGTTCATGGTTTCTTCTTTAATCATCTTATGTTTCTGAACAGGTACTAGCAATGGCCAGACGAAAGTGGTCAGAGAGGGTGATAATGGGGTGGCATATGCATGGAACATGGCAGAACAGAAGTGGGATAAAGTAATTTCTTTACCTGATTCTCTATGAGCTTTTGTCTATATAGGTGAACAGAACTCCAAATAAATAAACTTGGCTTCTGTTGTTTATATTTTCCTTAACCCGAGTAATTCTGCAGCCTAATTACATCCCAAGTTGCACTGACAAATTTAAATGATATTACAAAGTACATGGTTATTTCTTTTTATTAACAATTTATGTTTACCTAAAGATTGGTGAAGTTGTTGATGGACCAGAGGAATCAAGTCGCCCTTCCCTTGATGGTGTTCAGTATGACTATGGTCAGTTTCATTTGCTTCCCTTGCACAACTGGTTGGGTTTACCTTCTTCACACACATTTCTTATAAGTTTTACCTCTTGCTTTTCAGTGTTTGATGTTGATATTGGAGATGGTATGCCTATCCGTAAGTTGCCATACAACCGATCAGGTACACATTTTCACCATGAGGTTTTTGCTAAATGTTGCCGTTTTAGGGTTTAGGGTTTGATTTGTTGGCATGATAATTCTGAAGTAACAATTTCGGGATTACTCTCCTGTGCTGCAGTATAAGATGTTGTTGTCTGTTTGGTCGCTGAGCATTTTGTGAAAAAAACTCCCTCTGGCTTTTGGAGAGTTGGTAGAAACATATTAATTGGGCATTGCAATAAGTAGTTTGTGTAATTTTAGATATACTGTATAATTTTCATTGTGTGTCCTAATTAGTAGATTGTTTTATTCATATTCTGATTTTGCTTATGCTTTGAAGTCATGGTATTTCTAAGAGAGTAGAGAGAGATCTGTGAAAAAGAAGTGTGTCAAGCTATTCAAATATTCCTTTCTTTATCTGTATGCAATATCAACATAAGATATAACACTTTTATGAGTTGTTTAGTGATGAATTAGGTTTCTAAGGCTTCTCCTCGCTTGATGATCCAAAAGTCTTCTCAGTTACCTTTTTGTCCCATTTTCTGCTATATGTTTACTTGTCTCTTGCAATTGTTTGTCTTGTATAATCCAAGTTGGATGTAGAGAATCAAACTTTGTCCTAGTTTATATAACCCTTCAGTTGTACTTTGCGTAGCTTCCTGTTTTGCTAACTGTCAATAGTTTATGCTCGTCGATGATAATCTGCTAACTACTAAGCAAATTGTAATTTTGTGTCCAGATAATCCATATGACGCTGCTGACAAATGGCTACTCAAGGAGAACCTTCCTCTTTCCTTTCGTGAGCAAATTGTGCAGTTCATACTTCAAAATACTGGACAAAACGATATTACTTTTGATGCTTCATTTCGTGATCCCTTTACTGGCGGTAAGTATAATTATGTCTCTGTTCAATAAAAATTGACGCTGACCACTGAGGTCAACTATCCTTGTAATCATTCTGTTTTGCTTGATTATTTTAATCGTATTTTCTGTTTCAGCCAATGCTTACGTACCAGGGCAACCTTCGCGCGGTCCTGGTAAAAGTTCACCTTATTTTGTCCTGCATGAATTCCATCATGTCCAAGCTGCATTGTGTCTTTGTGTGACCCAGTCCCTATTATAATCACTGTTGTTTTTTTAATGACAGATATTTCTGTGAAACCTACTTTCAAGCATATTCCTAAGGTATGCTTTCATACACTTTGCTTTGGAAGTTGTTGATGTATATTTCTTGTGCTCTAAGGTTTCTGTAAACTTAAAATAACATTTGGCCTGTCTATCAACATATTCAAAAAAGAAATCATAAATTGTGTACTTCGCTATAATTGTGGTCTACTTATCCCCGTGTCAAAGAAAAAATTCCTTGATTCACTACATGTGCAATATGGCTCTAGGTGGAGCTCAATAGCATTAGCAAGAAAGGCTCTGACAGATGTTACTTGGTGGAGCCTTTATTTATTTGAATTGCAAATGGGTTTTCTCTTCAGGGAAATTGCCTGATTAGTTCCTGTATCAACTTATGCATTCTTTATAATCTGAAGTTTGTTACTATTACTATTATAAGATATAAGAAGACAAACAGTCGTACAGGTCAAAACATAAGCCCAGTGTACGAGTAATTTGATCCTTCTAGTTCTAGGTAGTGAGTAGTGCTATAAGTAGTCTAATCCATAATCCATTGTTATTTCTTAATCTTTTTTAAAGATTGAATCAAATATTCAAACCTCTGTTACTATTCTGACAATGGAGCTTCATTCTTTTCGTCCCTCTTCAAGCTAATTTTGTAATGTGATAGCTCACCCAGTACTTATTTATATTGTCAGAAAGGAATGCTTGTTTTTGATACAGCTCAGTTTGATGGGATCCTTAAAAAGATCACTGAGTTCAACAATGCTTTACTATCTGACCAGGTATGCTACATGATTATAAAAATTTATTTTTTCCCCTTAATTATAAAAAGGCTGTGGTGGTTGTTGTTTCCTTGGTTATTAATTTGTAATACATGGTTATAAAAAATAGAAAACCATAGAGAACATTTTAAATCTTTCATATTTGCTTTGTCTGTCCTAATTTTTTAGTCCAATGTACCATTTGATTATTCTTCCTTTGCAGTTCACATTGGTTGACTTTGACTGTGAAAATAACTTTGGACTTGGGATGTACATGTCATATACAAACTTGACTTGCTAGTTACTGCTCCCCTCCTTTATTAAACAATTGCTTTGTATAGTCATTAATCTTCTCATTATTATGGTGCTATATGAATTCAAATAATGAGTTTGCTGAGTTATTTGTTTCTATTGTGAATCTCATAGGAAAAGCAGAACTTGTCTTTGACTGAACACGATGTTTCCCAACTGGGTGCCATTGTGAAAACTCTGAAAGATACTTCACATTATCATTCTAGTAAATTTGCAGACTCTGATATAGCCTTGTTGCTGAGGTTGCTGAGGTCATGGCCAATTGCAATGATATTTCCTGGTTAGTTGTTTTATTCTTTCATTCTTTATCTCCTTCACAAAACCAAAACCATTGTAAGAACTTTTTTTCATTGTACACACATTTCTTGATCACTGAACTTCTCAAGTTTAGGAAATGGATTTACTTACTTTTTCACATTGTGCTTCATCTCTGCAGTCATTGATATTATAAGGATGATAGTTCTTCATCCAGATGGGGCTACTGTACTTCACAAGCATTTTCAAACCGAAGATGGTAACAATATTGCCATCATTCTGTTTTCTGACTTTAAGTTATGACATCAATTTAATTCTATATTATCTATGTGAAGCATGCCTAAATACAGAAACTCCTAGATTTTTGGACCTGATTCTTCTTCCTATACCTTTCTGTTGAGTTGCAATCATTCATTCACTTTTTGTTCTGTCATATTCAGATATACTAATGGAAGTGATTAAGAAAGTCACTTTAAATCCAACAATTCCTGCAAATCTTTTGACCAGCGTTCGTACTATTACTAATCTCTTTAAGAATTCATGCCACAACAACTGGTTGCAGAAACATCGAAGTGAGGTTAGGCATTAGCATCTTTATTATTTCATTTTACTGAAAAAAAAGGTGCATAAAGTCATATCTTATCTGATTAATATACAGCTATCTATTACCCTCTTTTCTAAATTATTGCTGGTATTATTTATTTCAAAATATGTATACCTAATTTTCACAACGCCTTTTAATTTGCATAATTCTGGCTCTCTTTTACATCACTGCTACAGTCATTGTTTTTTACTTTGTGTTTCTATTTTTTTCCTGTTCTTATAGTGATCTTGGTCAGTTATTTGTGCTATCCGTGTCTGAGTTGCAGATTCTTGATGCCTTCTCAAGTTGTAGTTCATCTCCAAACAAAAATTTGCAGTTGTCCTACTCTACCTTGATACTCAAGTAAGTCTTTTCTTGACTACAAGTCCGTGCTAAATGTTTTGGGGAAAATCCAATACCTGATGAATTATTGGTCTGTAGCTCACATGATTTCACCAGTAGCTCACAATACTTATGTATAATTCATTTGTTTATATTTTAGAAGCACTCTTTTATGTTGTTACTTTCTTTTCTTCATCGCACAAAAAAAGATTAAATAAATTCCATTTTGCTTCCTGAAAGAAAAAAATAAAACAAAGAGAAGGCAATTCTGGGAGCCTTGGATTTTTATTCTGTGCTGCATCTTACTTAATCGCATTACCCTGCTGCATAAACATAGATACTGAAGCTGTAGATCTCAGTTCATTATTCATTATTTTCATCATTGCAGTGATTTACTATTTTACATGCATTATTAAGGTTCCACAATGTAAGCTTGCAATAACCTTTACTTCTCATGTGATTCTCACAGTTATGCCGTGCTGTTAATTGAATCAAAGGATCAAGAAGGTCAATCTCAAGTTTTGTCGGCGGCACTTGAGGTATGTCTCTTATGCCATTATTGCCTGGCAACAACAATGACCAATCCTTGTCCTTTATTTGGGGTTGCCTACATGGATTGATCAATGCTATTATGCTCTATCAAAAACCCAAATTTCAGAAAAATCGTTTTGGGTTGGGTCTTTTTAAACGTTCTGCTTTTGTTGGGACCATATTGCCCTGCATTCACTACCATTGAGAATTTTTCGATCACTACCATAGGCAATTTTTTTTGTCACAAGTTATGCCTGATGCAGTTCTTCATGTCATTCCCTCACCATGAATCCTAGGCATGACATTCCCATTAGTCTTATAATTTCTTTTTCTTTTATTTGTGAGCATCTAAGATGCCTAAAATTTGCAACTTATGATATGATGTAATCTTCATATACTGTCTTTACTCCCACTTAATGAAAAGCCTTTAATTCCAAAGCTTCTCCACACCTGAAAAGAAATAAGAAGTGTGGAGGTGCATGGTATATTTTCATATCCGGATTAATTGAAATATCAAAATTGCTAATTCTAGAAGTTGTTATTTCTTCATTATATTAGTATGCAATTTGTTTGTGTGCAGATTGGTGAGGATCAAAATGTGGACGTTGATTCCAAATTCCGTGCTCTAGTTGCTGTTGGATCATTGGTATTCTTATGTTTCTGGCTCTCATCTTGCATTTGATACATATATGTTGTGTCTCAGCTTCCCGTAACTACAAATTTCTTGCCTATTTAATGCATTCTACTTTTCCGTTGCCTTATTATCTAATTTGTTTATCCTTCTTGTCTACACTTGCTGCTATCCAGCCAGCTTGCTATTTATTTTGCTTGTTGGGTATTAAATTTCACACCCTTATCAGTTAAATGCCTGTACATGAATAAGAAGTGAGATCCTGTTCTACACTAAGTTGCAATAATGAAGAATCATATAACTTATCATTTATTCAAAAAACATGTAAAAATTAATTAATTAATTAAATTGCATTCTAATGTTAGCAATGCAAGAGAACTGCTGAAGATTAGTTATTCAACAAAATGTGACATGTCTTTCCTTTCCTTTCTTTTTTTATTTTTACATTCATGTGATTTAAGGCTTGTCTTCATCTGTTTATTACTGCACTTAAATTTTTTGGATGTCAAATCTTCTTCAAACAGATGCTTGAAGGTCTTGTCAAAAAAGTCGCCCTGGACTTCGATGTATTGAACATTGCAAAAGCAGCTAAGGGTTCTAAGGAAGCCAAGATTGCTGAAGTTGGATCTGACATCGAGCTATTAGCAAAGCAGAGCTGAATTACCTGGGTGACTAATCTCTTCTATTCCTCCAAATAAAATGAAGGTAAAAGGGAAAGATCGTGCTCATTTTACTGCTAGATCACATTAGTCATCAAACAAAATTTTCCTCCTTCTACTCATTCCATTTTGTGGTCACTGTTAGAGCACATTTTGATGCTAGCATGGTTAGGAACGATATTGGTTAATGGATAATTCCCTTGGCTAATTAGCACGTTTTGTGCAGGATTGTTTGTGCACTAAAAGGAGGTCAACAAGCAAGATAGTTGCATAGAGGGTAACATGGACAATATTCTGTCCTATGATTGTGCATTTGTTTTCGAGCCTGTGAGCTTTTAAATGTTGGGAGATTCATTGACAGTGAGGGGATACATTCACAGTTACACATCCGAATTGATACGATTACAGTTCCCCCCACCCCTTTGAAACAATGACAGCTTAATAGATGCCTTGTTAACACATGAGAAAGTTATCAGAAACGTTGTGTAAAGGCAATGCAATCATGATGTTATCCCACTTCATGACAAGGCAATTTGTGACAGATATTTAAAATTATTTAACATGATCGTTCGTATACAAAATAAGCAGTTGGTTTATTTGTCGAGCATTAAACTACAACAATCTTAACATCCAACAATTTCAGGATTTTTGCAATCTCTTTTCTCCTAGCAAGGTCTTCATGCTTTGGCAATAGTAGGGACTGTGCAGATAAAAGGATTCCGAGTTATTAAAATAATTTCATGTTACGTTTTTAGGCAAAATATAACGATTATTATCTCAATGGTATGCTATGTGCATACTTGTTTGTAAAAAAATAAAAATAAAAATTAAAAGGTAGGTTGTTTAATTTCAACTGGCAATAATGCATATATAGTAATAAAGGATCATTAGCAGAGTCTATATGATCCATATGCATGACAGAGCAGGCCAATAATCTACTCTTATCAATGTAAGTTCTGGCACACAGCTCAT
Organism: Dalbergia oliveri; assembly: GCA_030441495.1. NCBI lineage: Eukaryota > Viridiplantae > Streptophyta > Magnoliopsida > Fabales > Fabaceae > Dalbergia > Dalbergia oliveri. The sequence goes on from JAMLFY010000011.1 coordinate 1,951,209, forward strand.
TCTTTTCTTCATTTTTTTTTGTTTAACAAAAATTTAAAAAATTGTGTCCACTGTCAGCAAATTATCCCTGGGACAGTGGAACCAAGGATGAGTAGTTTTTCCATTAGAATTTAATTTATATGCATGTTAGAATTCAATTTTTTCACAAATATATCAAATTATGAATTATTATTTTAATAAAAATATTTGATTTAATTACTGATTATTTTAAAAGCCTTATAAATAAAAGCTTATAATTCGACGAAAGTGCTGACTCATTAAAATTGGTATCATTACATCCAGGAGCAATCAGCAATCATTCTAGATTGTTGGAGCACCAAAGTAATAAAAAAAAATTACACATACCAAATATTTAATATATTAAAATATCTAAGATTTGGATAAAGTAACCGGTGTGGTCGTTATTACGTATGCCTCATATTGTAAGTACAGAGCTGACACTCCCTGGAACCGCGCGTGTGCTCGAGTTTCCAGAGTGTTGATCAATGAAGACCTTGAGTCCCTTAAACTCCTCAAATCCATGTCTTCCCAAGACCCATTTCCCCAAAGTCCCCATCTTTAACACCATCTTCAAGTTCAAGCCATTCCCACACAACACCCATCATGCAAGGAGAGCTCAAGCTCCCTCATTTACCATCACTTGCAAGCTGAAAAGCTCTCAAGATATCAAAAACAAAGGGAAAAAGGGTGTACCCCAGAAGATAGTCTTATCAGAAACTACATCTCCTCCACTTGCAGAGGAAGGTGACAATATCAATGGTGGCAGTGGCAATAGTAATGTATCAGTAGGGTCAAAGAATAAGGGAGGACTTTCTGAGGTGGCCAAGAAGCTGAGCAAAAGGGTGTTGCAGATTCTCTCTAATTTGCCTTTGGCTATTGGGGAAATGTTCACTATTGCTGCTTTAATGGCTTTGGGTATATATATGCTAAACTTTCCTTCTTTTTTCTTACCATTTCTATGTTTCTCAATTAACCTGCTTTTTTATTTTTTGCAATTTTGTTGTTTTCAAAATTTTATATGGTCTTAGGAGGCTGCTTGTGGGTGGAGCATTTTGATTTTCTCTAGTATTTAAAACTATACTTGTAATTTGTTTGAGCATGAAATGTAGGAACCTTTCTAGGACTCTCATAAGAATCCTTAAATTTTAGAACATCTTATGTACGTATATCATATATCTTATAAATAAGTTTTGAAGTTCTTGGGAAATTAAAATGTGCACTTCACATATATTTATCAGGTTCGTTGTGCTTCCTTCCTTTCCTCAAATATTTAGAATTGGAAGATAGATGCTGTTGCAAAAACTTCTTAAGTTTGAGACTTGAGAGTGAACTTAGTTTCGCAAAAGAGATGCTATTTTTAGTTACTATACAACCATTTAAATGTTGCTGTTGGCCTGTTGCTGCAAATTTGCTTTAATGTGACCACAATGACTAAAACTTGGCCTTCTGTGCCAGGAACTATTATTGAGCAAGGTGAGGCCCCTGACTTTTACTTCCAGAAATACCCTGAAGATCATCCTGTGTTGGGATTTTTCACTTGGAGATGGGTTCTAACCCTTGGTTTTGATCACATGTTTACATCCCCTGTGTTTATTGGAATGTTGGCTCTCCTGGGCGCATCCCTTATGGCCTGTACCTACACGACACAGATTCCGCTAGTCAAGGTTTCAAGAAGGTTTGGTTGTCAGTTTTCTTCATTTATAATGTCTGAGTAGGAAAATTTACTGATCGCTAATGGCCTAATTTGTTTCATAGATGGTCATTTTTGCATTCTGCTGAGGCTATACGTAAGCAGGAATTTTCAGAATCATTGCTGAGAGCATCAATGAAGATGTCGGTACTCTATTGATGGGAGCTGGATATGAGGTTACAATATCACAACTTATGCTTGACTATTTCTTTCTTTTCTTAATATCCTTCAGAATCTGCGATCCCTTGGGACGTACATATATTGATGGGAAATGATTTGCTATTAGCCAAGAGAAATAAGAATTCTTAGAGCTACTGGGTAACAAGTAGCTTGAATATTCTTTTTGGTGCTGTCAAAGTGAAATTTTGGAGTAGGGTATTTTTTAAAGACCATGTTTATATCCTTGTCAACGGCTTGAAAAGCATATAAAAAATGCATTAAGAGGAAATGATTTATTATTAGCCAAGCAAAAAAATTCTCACGGTTAACTGGCCAACAAGGAGCTTGAATATATATTTTTTGTGCTGAAAAGGTGTAACTTTGGATTGTAGGTATTCTTGAAAGGACCATGTTTATATGCTTTTCAAGGGCTTGCTGGTCGGCTGGCCCCTATTGGAGTCCACATAGCACTGCTGCTGATAATGGCTGGAGGAACTGTTAGTGCTGCTGGCAGCTTCAGAGGTTCAGTCACTGTGCCCCAGGGGCTGAACTTTGTTGTAGGAGATGTTCTAGGTCCCACTGGCTTTCTATCTTCTCCCACTGATGCTTTTAATATAGAGATTCATGTCAACAGATTCTACATGGATTATTATGACAGTGGAGAGGTAAATGTCGATTTTTTGTTTTCTATGAAATTTTAGTGATAATACTTGCAACTGATTCAGCAGTGAATTCATGAAACTTTAACCTGAAGATGCCAAAGTAATTTTTCTACAGTTTTGAGTTCTATCATTGTTGAGTAATATTGCAAATATGACGATGGCCTTCCTTTCTTTGATGTACGATTTGTTTTTTGGTTTATGTGACAGGTTTCTCAGTTCCACACCGACTCTCCCTCTTTGACATGGATGGGAAAGAAGTAATGAGGAAAACAATTAGTGTAAATGATCCTTTAAGATATGGCGGTATCACCATATATCAGACAGATTGGAGTATTTCGGCACTGCAAATTCTTAAGGACAATGAAGGACCTTATAACTTGGCTATGGCACCTCTAAAGATCAATGGTGATAAGAAACTTTTTGGTACTTTTCTACCCGTTGGAGATATCAACTCTCCTGATGTTAAGGGAATGTAAGTATTTGAAAATCTGCTGTGACACTAAAGCATAATTTTTTTTTTTTTTTTTTTTTTAACAAAGACATTATAGCTTAGGAATTCTTCCTAGGAGGGGGGAAAGGGGATAGTGGGATTTGAACATAGGACCTCCCACTCAAAGAATGTAGGAGACAACCACAACCACTAGGGTGTAGGCTCAACCACAGAGATGCCTAACATTAAGTGTTGTGAATGGTAAGATGCAGATTAACTGCAGAGGACCACCATTACAGGCTAGAATTTCTTTGGCCATTCTGGCATTTACTCTGATATTAATCTGCTTGCAGCATTTGTTTACTTTCTTCTGTTGAATTTTAGATCTATGCTTGCTCGTGATCTGCAGTCAATTGTCCTTTATGATAAGGAAGGGAAATTCGCAGGAGTTAGACGACCAGATTCGAAGCTGCCAATCAATATTAATGGCACAGAAATTGTCATTCTTGATGCAATAGGGAGCAGTGGCTTGGACTTGAAGGTATCATACCATCTTAAATTTTATTCACTTATTTTTCTTTAGCTGCTGTGAGTTATTTCACCTTTGTAATTGTTCATGCAGACCGACCCAGGAGTGCCAATTGTATATGCTGGATTTGGTGCTCTAATGCTCACTACTTGCATCAGTTATTTATCTCATTCACAGGTGATATTTCTGCTGAACATTACCATGCATCATATTTAAGTGCATTGGCTTTAGAAATACATTGTTTGATTTGTAGCCCTTTTCTCCAATGTTGCTTATTGTGGGTTTTTGGATAGAAATGGAAGATAAGAGAAAATGAATTGAAAAAAATAGAGAAGGGAAAATGAAGACTCTGGATAAACTAAAAATGAAAATATATTGTTGTGATAGAGTATTCAATTGGATGGAGTATTTTTAGAGGGTAATGTATTTTTTGAGAGGATCTCAAATGACTTGACATAAAATTCCTTGTTTGGATATTATCACAAGGGAATTTCAAAATTCCTAGTATTTTTGAGATATTCCCAAAACTTGAAAAGAGTGGATTTCAAATTCATTCTCCGTAGAGGGAATTCTGAAATTTCCTCTCATCTTTGTCTCATAATTTTCACTTTCGACTAATCGATCCGCTGCCATTGGTCCCTACCCACTTATTGTCAATCGCCTCAAGCCGGCATCGACCACTCACCTACCCACTACCCTCCCATCCCTCCCTCCAGTCGTTGTTGCCGACCCATTGCCGGTCAGTCCAACCACCCACCCACCCACCCCTTGGCGTGCACGTGCGTGCCGATCATCGAGCTTAGCTACCTACCGCCACCGCTAGCATCCTACTACCCATTGCCTGTTGTCCGCCTATTGTTCCCCACTGCTCGCCCATTGTTGCATGTCATTCGAGTGCCCATCATCTATTTGTACTCATGGAGAAGGTGATATAATTTCAAATAAAGTCATATAATTACCTTATCCAAACAAAATAATTTAAAAATGAAGGGAGTTCAATTGAAGCAATTGGAGTTTCTTGCATTTTAATTTCCCTAAAATTTGAGAATACTCAATCCAAACACAATCTTACATTATATGATGTGATACAAGAGACAAAATACTAATCACTATTAATAACAGTACTACACTTCTAATCCCTAACCCCAATTAAATAATGAAACAAGTCAACAATGATAATAAGGTTTTTCTGTCCAGGTATCATAAGGGTACTGGTTAAAATTTTCAATAAAAGCAAGTTTATACACTTTGTAATGGATCTCACATGAAAAATTTACTATTTTGAAATTCTTAACCAATGTCCTAAGAAATATCCTTTATAATATTATAAAATAAAATGAAAATATTACTAAATACCTTTTTTTGGCATACACTAAATACTTCCTTTATTTCTAACAATTATATTTTTCCCTTTCTTTTGTCAGACAAGTTACAATGACATGGATTAGTTTTCTTGTTTGGCTAATATTATTGCTGTATCATCCCGAAGATTTTCTTTCAAAAGGAACGGACCACCTTAATGTGCAATTTGTCTAATAATAACGTCAACGTTAATGCAGCAAATACATTGAACAACTGTCACAACATATTTGACTGAGAAAATAATGAATCCATGACAGCATGATTTGACTAAGGACTTAAAAGTGGCAAATCATATTGCTTTCTTGTAGCTTAGCAGAATTTTCATTATCCATATTCAATTGTATATTAAACTGTTATTTACTGCTTGGTCAATTCAAAGATATGGGCCTTACAAGATGGGACAACAGTAGTTATTGGAGGGAAGACTAACAGAGCAAAGATGGAGTTTCCAGAAGAGATGAACCGCTTGCTTGATAAGGTTCCTGAAATAGTTGAATCATCTCCATCTCAGCAAGCTGACACCATTAGTGGCTAGCTTATTATAGCTTTTGAGACGGCAAGATGGTTAAAGGAGACTCTTCAATTGGATGAGAGCGATTTATAAATGGATTAAAGTACTTTGACATACAAACACAGATTAAACTTCTTTGATAAGGTGCTCAGCATGTTTCTTCGTTGGCTGATCAGCTAAGGATTTTGCAAGTGATTGAATGAAGCCTTCATCATAGTAAATCAAGAAAACTTTTGTAGCTCATCTGATATGACATTATCGAGATATAATGAGTTAATACATGGCCAAATATTAAAGCTCTGTGTGTTTTGTTAATTTACATATTTTGGCCTCTCCTTTAAGCAATTCATAATTGTCTCAACAATATGATTCATCCATAATGTACAGGTTGCAACTGCATAAAGATAAGCCTTTATTTTTCATTGTATCATAAGCTATTCTTGTTTCCATTTGGGGGGCAAGCGAATCAGCAGAGCTACATTTTCATCTTGCAGCCAAAATTTACAAATGTAACATGGATAGTCACCAAGAACTAGTACTGATATCACTACATGCAACACTTGCAAGAGCTAAGTTAACATTGCCATTCTGTTATCGATATATTCTACAGTAGATGGGACTGTAATAGATCATGTAACTCATGTCCCATGTTTCACTTATACATCAATGTATGTATGCAGACATACTCTACGCGAGTTGCAATGCTTCTTCACGTTTCAAGTCGAACACCTTGATAAGCACATCTTCAACAACCTGTTTGATATACAGAAGAAATTTATTAAAAATGGATAAGAATGGTAGTAAGCTACAAGTTTTATCAATTCACAGGAAAGCAAGAGATATTACCTTGTCTGGTGTGGATGCACCAGATGTAACACCAATTGTTATTGGACCCTCTGGAAGCCAGTTTTCTTTCTCCACCAGCTCACCATGCTGAATTGATAGACAAATAAATATTGTTATTATAACTACTAGTGAAGGCTGGAAAGAGCTAATAACAGTTGATGAGGTAAAAATTTCAGTAGTCATGCTTACCATCAACTTGTATGCTATTTTGTTTCCTGGACCAATTCTTTTCTCACTGTCAATCCAGTAAGAAGGGATTCCACGTTGCTCAGCAATCTCTTGCAAGTGTGATGTATTGCTCAGTTCCATCCACCAACTACTAACATAAGATCCATATCTTCCTCCACCAGCTTGTACATAGCATCTTGTCGCTCCTGAAAGAAAATTCAAATTTAACTGTTAGACTGAATGCATATATAGTGGCCAGTTACATAGCATAAACATATTATATATGCAGCTAACTTATAATTTTTGTAAGAACATGAAGTAATCACATTTTAACTGGTCCAAAATATGCAACAAAATCAAACTGGAGAACAAAAACTACCTGGGTAGCATCACAAATTGTGTTGAAGCTTATGAAGTGGTCATTGATGTTCTCCACACCAAATTTGCGCATCATAGTCCTCTCCAATAGTTTCCCTGTGAAAATAAATTGGCAAAGTAAATATAACAATGGTTATATAATATACAACAAAATAACATGAATCCCCCCCCCCCAAAACCCAAAAAAAAAAAAAACCACACACACACACAACAAAACCCAAAAAGAGGGAAGAAAAACTAACTAACCAATCTCTTCAGTCTCTCCCTTGAGCATTGTTGTCTGATTCGCAATGCCAACTTTTACAAGGTCATTGTCAGGATCAAAGCCCTCAGAAACGGCATATTTAAATTTCTGGAGAACAAATAAAACAAAACAACCATGAAATACAATGACGAGCATAGGATCTTGGAAGCAAGATTAACCACATGATAGAAAAGCATACCTCTAAAAATTCATCTTTGGTTGAGCTGGATCCATTAAATTCACCACCAAGAATATAGTCACAAACATACTCAGCCTGGATACAGTTAACAAATAAGCAAAATTAACAACAAATTTCTACTTGGCAAGGCGTTCACAACATACAGAAATTGGGTATTATCAGCAACTTAGTACAAACCTCTGCCATATTCTTCACAATAATGTACTTTCCAGCAAAAGATGCAGTTGCTACAGTTTCCTCATGGGCATACTTACCATGAATTATTGAGGTATAATCTCCTTTCTTGTGCTTTTCAACAGTATTCCACACCTTAAAACAATCATTGAATAAATAATCTCAGTATCTAGTGACGCATGATGCAAGATATATGAAGTAAATTTATGCAAACCAGCAGAATAGAAGGCCATTTTCACAAATGAATACCTTTGAAACCCATGGGCAAGTTGTATCAACAATTTGGACATTTTTCTCACTCAAAGTCAACATCTCATCCACTGCTGCTCCAAAAGCAGGCAATATTACTACATCACCCTTGTTAACAACATCAAATTGTTTTAGACCTTCCTCCACAGGAAGATTCTGCACGTTCATCTCTTGTAATCTCTGCATCAACAATTTATCAACTTCACTAATCAGCATTACTTATATCATGCAAAAGATGGCATGCACACAAGAAATAAGATAGTGATCAAGAAAATCTACGAAATTGAGAAAATGTTTTAGGACATCAATCAATTCTTGAAAGTACCAAATTATAAAAAATTGAGATCATTGATGGTGATATAGACCTGATTAACAGTTGGGTTGTGGATGATCTCATTGGTAAGCCATATGTTCTCATTAGGAAACTGTTTCCTGGCCTCATAAGCAATTTGAACAGCCCTCTCAACTCCCCAGCAGAAGCCATAGGCTTCAGCCAGCCTCACAGTGACACTACCCCATGTATACTCATACCCATTTTCCTTCAAAGTCTTAATGATGTCACCTGAAATTCCAAAAACAATACACAGGCAAGATCACTACACACGAACAGAACATAACAAACAACACCATGCTGCATATCTGAATTCTGAGGGAACTAGCAACCGGATGCAAAATGTAAATCCCAAAAAACCAAAAAGCATAAAACATATTCAAAGAAGCTAAACACCAATCTTCAGCTCAATTCAAGAAAACCAACCAAATAACAAAAATTGATCAGAAAAATTAAGCTGCACACTTTCTCCATTTAATTAACAAAATCAAACACATGCCAGCTAGAAAGTGAGAGGCTTTTTTATGCATACGATTCATAAGCATACCAAAAGAAGCCTAACTCTAATTCTCATATCAAACCGCATAAATTTTCTTCACCCTTCTACCAAAAGCAACACCGAAAAAAAAAAAGAAAAGAAAACTTGATTATTTTATTAATAAAAATGGTGAATTTAGAAGCAATTTTTTAGTATATATGACTCAAAAGCACACATGAATAGGGTCAACTCCATTTCTCATCTCAATTCCCACGAAATACGTAAAGAAAGAAAACACCTTTTTCCAAACAAGACAATAAAGTAGTAACAATATTTGATCACAATATTTGATCAGGAATCGAATTAAACCAGAGTCAAAGACATGCCCAGTTAACAAGGAACAAACTTTTTCTCACTTCCAAGCAAAAACAAAACCCAAAAGCAAAAAGAAAGAAAAAGAAAGAAAAAAGGTGTATCAGTTAATTAGTGTGAAGAAGAAGAAGAAGAATAAAATGTTGTATACTTGTGTATTCGCGATTCATGAGCTGAAGAGTCTCCTCCTTGTGGCCGAAACCTTTGCGGTTATAATTCTTGCTGCGAGTCAGGTTCTTCCTGAACACCTTCGCATCGAAATCCTCCGACTCAACCGCCACCGGCGCCGGAGACTCGCCGGAGCAGCACCGGACGGAGAGAGGCTTCCGGCAGCGGAGCCTTGTGAGGCTCTCCGGCAAGGCGAGGTCGGTGCGAGTGGTTGGGAGACGACAGCACAGGTGCGCAGCGACAGCCATGACAGACAGACAGACAGACACAGAGATAGATAAGAGAAGAGACTTTCACTGTTCTCTTCTGTTCTGCTCTGTTCTCCAACACAACACAACACGTGAAGTGTGCTTCGTTTTTATGCTTGCTAAGTACTAATTCTTGTACTTTAGTTTTTTAGTATTTTTATTATTATTATTTTTGTTTTTACTTGACTCTTGCACTTCGTTGATTTTTTTCTTTTAAAAAAATATATTTTCAATGTTTTGTTGTTTTTCCTTTTAAATTAACAATATAAAATTATTTTATGTAGTGAATATGTAAAAATTGGTCAACATGTTTTTTTAACAAAAAATAATGATATTTCTATATATAATTTATGTGATACTATATCAGACACTGTATTTAATAACAAATGATAGTGCCTCATATTACATCCACAAATTCAGGGTAACAATAAGACTGTGTTACTTTAAAAGAAAAACAAAGTGATTATATTTCTTAATCAATCACACTGGCCATTGCTTGAGAATTAGGCCGTTTCCATGTGATTCATAAGCCATAACTGCACAAGAGATCAAACGGAGTTTTTGAAGCGCAGGATGATATTTTTGGTAAATAAATGATACTTTCTTCCTCACAAAATATATGATAAATTTAGATAAATACGAATATTAAAAAAGATGATAAATAATATAGTAATAGAGTTTCTATATAAAATAATATGAATCAATATACTCTAATGATCATTAATTATGAAGCACATTAAATGGTTAAAAATAAAAAGTTACACAAATGATCATTAATTACTTAGAAATACTATTGGAACAAAACAATTCTACTTTATTAGAACGTGAAATTAATAAATATTTTAAAAGATGATTTTTTATGAAAGAGACGTTCTGAAAGAGGATTATACTCCATCTGTTTTATAATAAATGTCAATTTTTTGACTTTTTGATATTTCAGATTATCTATCCATTTGTAATATTTAGACATCATTAATTTTTTCTTCCATTTATACTCTTAATATAAATATATTAGTTAAGTATTCAATTCATTTATAAAGACGAGTACTAACGATTGGATAATAATAGTTTTATCAATTCATATAATTTTCTATATATACCAAGATTTTTTTTATTTTCTCTTATATGTGTATTATCTGGTTTTTTACGGTTATTATGAAATAGAGGGATAATGTTTAATGTATATATTTTATAATTATATCACCTTATTTTCCTCTAAAGTAATAAAATTAAAGTATAAATATATCTTTAATACTATTATTCTTAATGAGTTTTTTTTCATAATTTTGTGGATATATAAAAGGAAGCAATTTTTATGATTGAGATTATTTAAGGTTTATAGTAGTAAAGGATTCTCGATCCATGTGTATGTAAATTGTTAACCACAATGTTTTTGGCGTCCTGCGTTTGGTTGCAGCCTAACCAGCTGATTTGCCTGGCACAAGTGTGGCTTTTTGGTTTTTTAAGGTAGCGTTTGGTGTGAGAGCCAGTAACGTTATCACATGTCACCACGCAATCACAATCCCAATCACAAAATTCATTTATCATCCTAACCATGTTTTCGTCGTGGAAATTTGTGGTTCTGCAACAAACATGGTTTTGGCTTCATTCAAATATAATATTTTATTTTATTGATTTCTCTCTTTTGTTAATTTTTCACTGCCACCTGTCGCAGTACCAGCCTTCTTCTATTTCTGAACATAAAAATAAAATGCCTGAAAGTTATCTCATCTATTTGTAACTTGTAAGTAATACTAAGATCTACTCACTGATTGAATAAAATCTTTTGGCATCATTACCAAAATTCTAATGCCTTTGATTTTATAATCCTTCACTAAAAAATCATCCAGGTTCAAGCGGTTCAATGTTTAAAAATTAGATACGAAAACACTTCAATTAATTTTGAGTATATCTAATTATTAAGTAGACCTTATATCCTAAAAGTGTGTTTGGTTATCAGGTAAAATTAAAAATAAAATTTTTATAAATTAGTTTCACCTATAATTTAATGTGTTAAATTTATCCATGTAAAAAGTATCCCAACTTTTACTCTTATCACAAATATTAACCGAAAAAGGCGAAAGACACAAGAAGAATTTTTGTAGCATGAACATGGGACAAAACACACTGGAATTCAAACAAAAATAAACAAAGTGAAAAACACCTCAAATAAATCTCATGGTTTAATTTGTCAGAAAGAATGAGTCCAAAGCAACACGTTATTTCAACTTTTAAGTGGTAAATGTTTTACGTATCCAACTCTTAATTACTTGATTATAAAAGTTTCTAAGTTATTTCAATAATCAACTATTTTAATCAAAAGAATTGATCAAGTGGAGTAAAACAGTTTATATTTAACAAATCACAGGTTTAAACCCTTATTTATCTTTTTAGGATGGAATAAATGTAAGTTTTTTAATAAGTATTTTTGAGCCTAAAAATTTTTCCTATCTTGAATTAAAGTGTTATCTTCCTATGCTAAATTTCCATATAAAAAAATAATAGACTATTTAAAATTTATATAGATAACAGGTAATCGTGGCAATTGTTTCAATTCAAATCTTAGAAAATGTTATTAATACTAACTAAAGATTAAGATTTTTGTGTTCATAAACTATAGAAAAAATGTGACGAAGATAAGAACTAGGAAATTTCAAGTAGGGGATAATCCTTGGCAGAGAACAGACGTTATTATCACAAGGATCTAACGATAAAATGCGCCAAATTAGCCCACAAATAATGAAAAGAGAAGAAGGAATAAAGTAGGTGGTCCATACAATTATGAAGGTTTAAAACAAACAAATAAGAAACGAAATTGGTACAGTGATAAAGATTTGAGTAGTATATATGAACTTTAGATTTTAATCTCATTACGATCAATATAATTTAAAAATAAAAAAAATAAACAAATAAGGATTAATTATATAATGTGCCAAATTAGCTCACAAAAGAACGTGCAGAAAAAATTTAATTATGCATAAAGTTATCAATTTTTTGTTTTCTTTTTGTCTTTTTTTTAAGTAATAGAACATCAAGGAAGATTGACAAGCATATAAAGTGGTATTTGAAAAAAAAAAAGAAACTGTCGAGTAGTATATTCACTAATGTTCTTATAGCGTTAATTAATAAATGAAAATATTGATAGAAAAATTAACATTTTAAATTTTTAATGCATCAAATACATTACAAAATTTCAAAAGACTCTTTTTTTCCGACGAGACAGTGAAATTAAAAAAATATATTGACATATATAAATCCTAACAATTGTAGAAAATATGTAACATAATAAAATCCTTAATATTTTATAGGTTGACTAAATGTTGCAAGAGTTGCACCTTAAAGTACGTTTTATTGGGCTACAAATAGAGAAATATTTTATAGATAAGCTCTATATACATATCCAAAAATTATATTATAGAGTTTATTTATGAAAATTTTTCTATCACTTTTACCCGAACCAAATATTTCTAAGGTACCTTTTTTTTTACCTTTTACTTGCCTGCTTTGAAAAATTTTCCATCACTTTTACGGTTTTACCCAAACCAAATATTCCTGCATCGACATGGCAACTTTTTGCTAATTTTTTCAACCCTGTAGAGCTACAAGTCCATAACCATAGCAAAACATAATTTTTCCAAGATATCATTCTTTCAAAGTAATAGTAGCATATATGATTTAAACTTATATATCATAACTCTTTATATTCCATATAAACATTGAGAAAACTAATATATATTTATGGTCTTGCTTGCCAATCTATGTAGAGTAATGCTATGACATGTAGAATAGCATTACTCATCTAGATTGTAATTGTAACTGAAGACTTGAAAAAGAACTCGTGCAGTGTGGGGACCATCATATCCTCACATAAGTTCAGGATGCCACTGCTACCAATCACACAAGATACCAATGGATAATAATAATGTGATCATAACTATTCACAATCATATTTGACACTTTCATACTTGCCATTCCCACCCCTTCAAGCTAGCTAGCTATCTATGCCTATGGAGGCTTTCTCACTTCAGTCATTGTCAGCAACCACCATTCCCTCCTCTTTGTCACTAGGAGGACGGCCTTCAGAGAAACCCCCTAGCCATGTTAAGCTTTTCAAACACACCGATTTCATGAGGCATCCTTGTACTACAAGAGCCACAAAGCACACAATCCGCAGCACTAGAGCTCAAGCTTCAGGTTATATATATATATATAACTTTGCTCTTGCCCTGTACCAAAATTATTTTGATATAATTTTAATACGTCATCACCGGAAGAATATTTACACGGCCATTAATCATGTATAGCTACATCATCAGATTGATTTGATTAGTTTTTATAGTGTACAACTTTTTGCATTAACATTGTATCAAAAGTAATCTCAATTTGTTTTCCACCCATTTTCTTCTTTTTGTGGTGTTTAGAGGGTGATAAGTGATAACAATAATAATATGATCCAAAACATGTTATTTTTGGTGAGTGTGTATTGATCTCTTTATATGAATGTTAATGTATATATAAGGTTCAACAAAATCTAGTTCGGGTACAGCTGAGGGATTCCTGAGAAAACAGATTCTAAGGATGACAACTTAGTATTTGTTGCGGGTGCTACTGGCAGGGTTGGTTCAAGAACAGTGAGGTACATTTGTTACTATGCACTTCACTTCTTTAATATAATAACAAATTATGCATAATGCTGAGGATTGGAAGTTTTATTCAGGGAGCTTATAAAGCTTGGTTTTAGAGTCAGAGCTGGGGTGCGGAATGCTCAGAGAGCTGGTAGTCTAGTTCAGGTAGATGTTCAAAGTTCATCTAGTTTATAGGAGTAATTAATTAGTTAATGTATATTATCTATAAAATTGGTATGCATTGAAGATATGAAACATGTGCAGAGTGTTGAGCAAATGAAGCTTGATGCTAGTGGAGGGAGTCAAGGCAAGACAATAAAGTTTCGAAATCATCAGGTCTTGGTTGGCAATGACAAATTGCTGCTGTATTGAATAACAGAATGTTTTTGGTTTTTAGCCCAGCTGTAGAGAAGCTTGAAATTGTGGAATGTGATTTGGAGAAACCAGGTCAAATTGGATCAGCATTAGGGAATGCATCAACAGTGATATGTGCCATTGGTGCCAGTGAGAAGGAAGTTTTCGACATCACGGGGCCCTTTAGAATTGATTATCAGGCCACCAAAAATCTGATTGATGCTGGTAACAAGAGCTTTCTTCATTCATATGTTTTTGTCTGCACATCCTGGTTTTCATTTGTTGAAGTCTCAATTGTTTATTGCTCAGACCTTGTCAATCCCTAAGCTTGAAACACTGAAACAGTCACACACATTTTTGTTGCAATTGCAAAGTACTGAATCAACTAGGCTCGTTAAAATTTGTCGTTCGTGAGAATTTTGTTTACATTTATGCGTTGAGCAGTCATTTAAGTTACACTGTCCCAGATGTTGAAAAAGCAAAATGTTTGTTTATTCTGTCCTGTCATGCAGCAACTGTTGCCGAAGTAAATCACTTCATATTGGTTACTTCATTGGGGACAAACAAAATTGGCTTTCCTGCGGCTATTCTCAAGTGAGTATGATAGCTTTCTTATGTACTAGGCTGCAAGTTATGTCTCAACAGTATGCATACTTGTAGTCCATAGTCAAGCACTAGTTACATTTGGCATATTGACCTCATAAAGAAGTCCAACTGATTGATAAATTCTGCTTCAAAAGTTTGTTTTGGGGAGTCCTGCTTTGGAAAAGGAAGGCAGAAGAAGCATTGCTAGCCAGTGGACTTCCATACACGGTGAGAAATTGTGATGCTAATTATGCCTAAGAGAAAGGAGAATGATCCTAATTGTCTAACTATGACATTGTTTCAGATAGTGAGACCAGGAGGTATGGAGCGGCCTACTGATGCTTTCAAGGAAACTCATAACTTAAGGTTATCAACAGAAGACACTTTATTTGGGGGTCTTGTATCAAACCTTCAGGTATTTATCATCTAAAATGTTTCCACGTGTGCATCTAGTTGTTTAGGATAGATATATGGAAGTTGTTCACTTTCTGATTTTCAATCTTAAAAGTACCTCATGTGAATTTCATCTTTTTGCACATTGCTAAACATACTGGAATACAGTTGTGCATAGTGAAATATTATGATAAAATCAAAACTTTATCATATGGTGCTGCTGGTTGATTTTCAATTTGATGACTGAGTAGCTAGCCAAGAGCAACAGTAACATGTTCTGATTCATTGCAGGTTGCAGAACTCATGGCAGTCATGACCAAGAACCGTGATCTTTCATGTTGTAAAATAGTGGAGGTAGTTGCAGAGACAACTGCACCGCTAACTCCCATGGAGGAACTTCTTGCAAAGATACCTTCTCAACGACCATGCATTTCACCACCAAGGTGTGTCTTTCCTTATATAGGTGGAGAATACATTTCAAGTTATACTTGATCAAAGCTTGTCCTTCCCACTAGGGGTGCTCATTAACCATTCTACATTGCTATGACCAACAAGAGTTATTGATTAATCCATTGTTTATTGGGGTGATTCAGAAACCAGATATTGCATCTGTCAGTGATCCAGCTCCCTCTGCTAGTGTTGTGGCTGAGGTACCTAAAGAAACTGCACAACGAAAACCAGTTGCAAAACAGCCACTTTCTCCATATACTGCGTAAGGCCTGGTTACTACTACTAGCATACAAATGTGCAATCATAGCGAAAACTTGTATAATTTGGTGTTGCATTTCCTTTACTTGGTTAATGATAAATTCTCAGTGTGGACTGTGGAGGCATAATAACTAATTTGATATTCAATTTTTCAGTTATGAAGATTTAAAGCCACCATCATCTCCCTCTCCAGCTCAGCCTAGTGTCACAAAAAATGCAAAGGCCAGTGATGAACCTCTAACTGCATCAAACACTGTGGAATCTGCATCATCATCTATAGGGGACAATGGGCCAGCGCAACTTCCGGTAGCAGATAAACCAGAGGATGGAAAACTTATCCCTGAATCAAAGTCAAGACCACTTTCACCTTATACCATGTGAGCTGCTTCATACTTGCCATAGTTTTTTTTTAATTATTATTATTATTTCTTTTTTCCATTTAAGAGGGATGATGTATAAATTTCTGATGTCAAGTCCACTACTATTATGATTTGTGGCTCATCCCCTTGAAACCATATCTATAAGTGGAGAGACCTCTCAGAATTCATTGTCATTCTTCTTAGGTAGTTTGTACTTAGTTTTTTAAATGTTATAAGTTGAACCTATACCTCATATGTGATAACATATTAACTATTTAAAATTAAAAAAACATAAAGATTTGATAAAATTACTAGCATATTGTGCGTACAGTTTACTGTAAATTCAAGTTCATATTAACATTTTTCATATTTTATATTTTTTTAACTTACGATTTTTGTATGTCTCCGTTCTATTATCTTACAATTTTTGACACATGACTTTTGCGTATCATTTTCTGGCAAATATTTTGGCTGTATGTGTAGCATTATTGTTATCTTTATTTGCGTCATTGTCACATCATGGAAATGTAATGTAACATTCAGGTATGAGGACTTGAAGCCTCCCGCGTCACCATCGCCCGCCTTCAGAAAATCTTAGAAAACTGCCTCAATATATACAAGGTTTGACATGCAAATTATTACATGTATATCGATGTGATTTTGTATGTATATAGTTTGAGCCTTAATTTTGTGGCAAAAGTTAATGGACGCACAATTGTAATAGAACTATTGGAGCAAATAGGGAAATTGTATTCATGATTTGATGTGGCGACTCACATGAAGAGGTGAGGATAGCCACTCAAATGTAGAGAGGAAGCATTAATTCTACGAATTGAAATTTTCAGCAATGTCATTTATTTCTCGATGACCTTTTGCTGGGACTCAACTAGCACGGTTGCTCCTCTTTGTGATTTTACTTTCTCAATGTTGCAATTTAAATAAGGAAAAAAAATTGTACTTCTAAATCATATTTGATTTGATATGATGTATATTTTGATTTTAGTATAAACATTGTTAAAATGCATATAGGTTCTATATTTTCCTATAAGATTTCTGTTTTCTCTGAAGCATTAGTTAATTTTTTTTTCCTTTTTATTTTTTATTTTTTTCCCTTTTTTGCTAGGTCTTTGATGCATTCGTTAGTAGATCTCAAATTTTACATCTTTTTAATAAAAAATGAAAGCAAATGATATACCAATAAAAGTTATATTATACATTATAATAAAATATCTTTCAAGTATCTTCTTAATAAGCCATATAAAAAAGGCCATCTTCCTAATAAGTATCTTTTAAGAGAACGTTTAAGATAGGCTATTCTCATTCATGGGCGAATTTTACGATCATCCTAATGCATTATAGATTCACATGCTTTTAAAATATAAAATAATAATTCTATTCAAGTTAAATTTTAATGCGTTACAAGAGTTTAATTTTCATCCATTGCAAATATAAAGTTATTTTAGATTGTTAATCAATAAAAATTCAACAAATATGAAATTATGGTGAATATATATATAGCTCTAAAATTGGATTATGGAGGTTTCAAACTTTTTAATTTGAAAATGGGATTAAATCATTAGTAATAACAAATATAGTTGATTAATTATAGTTTTTCCAATTTTATTATCAATTATGTTTCCTAATTTTCAGTTAAATTAGATATAATAACTTTATTTTAAATTAGATATTTATTTTAAATAATAATATTTGATGTAAGACTTGAAGTCATATTTTTTCTGCATCATTTATAATAATTATAATAAATTTAATTATTTATATTTTATTGATAATTTTTTTATATTAGTTGCTGATTCTATTTGCTATTTAAATTTGGGTAAAGTGCACTTACCTCCCTTAAATACTATGAAATGACACTTCATCTCATTTGTTTAAAAAACTTACACTTTATCCCATTTTACTAAGAGTGTGTTGGTGTATTTTATTTTATGATTTATTTTTTATAAATTATATACTAAATAATAAAATTAATTATAAGATAAGTAATAAATTTAATTTCTTTACACTAATAGTATAAAATAAAATATTGATAGATAAATTTTTACCAAATTTGACATTTTTTTGAATTTTTATTGGTTACAATTAAAATTATTTTATACTGTTATTTTATAAAAACTAAATTTATAATTAATATTAAAAATTATGTAATAATAATTATTTTAATTAAAAATTAATAATAAGCATTTCCATTAATTGATTTTTTTGTTACATTTGATTGATTTGTTTTACAATTATTGTTTTGATAAATTTAATTTTAAAGTACTAATAGTATAAATGAGTTTCATAATGTATTCAAGCATATATTGTTTCATAGTCAAAGTAATTTACTTCTATATCCACTGTTTGAAAAGTCATTTAAATGAAATGATTAATTAGATAACAATGTAAAAAAAATTTACACTATCAATTCATCAAAATTAAATTCATAAAAATAATAATTGTGAAATAAATCTAGCAATAGTAATTTAAAAAAGTGTCAAATCATATTAGGTAACTACCTAATATGATAACTACCAATCATGGTTTGTCAAATCATTCTAAATAACTAACTATTAACTATGATAATTAAATTATTGATTTATAAAAATTATTTTTAATGTTTTTGAATCTCATTCATATAATTATATTTTATATTAATATTATTTAGCAACAATTATTTATTTTTTCAAAATAATTAATGTTTATTTATATATTTTAATATTACTACAAATTTTTATTTTATTTTTATATCTTCTTTATTTAAAATTCTTCTTATTATTTTTTTAATAAAATAAGTATTATTAACTTTTAATATAATTCTTAATTTTATTTATAAATTTAGTTTCTATAAACCGATTATATAAAATAATTTTAACCATGTAATATAAAAATTCAAAAAAAGTATCAAATTTAGTAAAAATTTATTTGCCAATATTTTATTTTATACTATCAGCATATAAAAATTAAATTCATTACTTATTTTATAATTATTTTTATTATTTAGTATAAAATTTATAAAAAATTAATTATAAAAGAGAAAATGCCAAACATATTCTTAGTAATATGGGTGAGTGTAGATATTTTAAACAATTATGTGGAGTATCATTTCTTAATACCTCAAAGGAAGTAAGTGCATTTTACCATATAAATTTTTGTATCTTTTTTTCTTGCTCGAATAAAGGATGGCAACTACTTTAATATAGTATTAAATATAGGAAACACTTGATCTAATTTCCAAATTTAAATAACTATTTAAGTTCCCATCTTATTTCAATTTAAAAGAATAATAATACAAATAAATCCTTAA
The DNA here is from genome assembly GCA_030441495.1 of Dalbergia oliveri. Lineage (NCBI taxonomy): Eukaryota > Viridiplantae > Streptophyta > Magnoliopsida > Fabales > Fabaceae > Dalbergia > Dalbergia oliveri. The sequence goes on from JAMLFY010000011.1 coordinate 1,970,735, forward strand.
TCAGTTATTGATTCTTTTAGATTGAAAATATTAAAATTTAATTTTCAATCTAAAAGAAAAATATTCAATTTAGTTTTTCTTTTTTAAATTTATAGGTGAGATCCATTTACTCCAATAATAAACTATGATATACTTACTTTTCTCAATAACTAATTTTTGCTAAGATGAAATTTAATCAATTTTATCATCAAAATGAATTTCATATAAAATGTACTTTTTAGGAAAGATATTTTTGTTACTTTTTTGGTTATTTAATGGGGTGTTGTTTCATTTAATTTCTTGATAGATCAAGGGGGCTAGGTCTATTTTACTCTAAAATTTAATATCAAATAAATATCAAAGATAATAGATGCGACATCTTATGAAAGATAATAAATAGAATAAACACTTAATTCGAAACATAAACAAGTTAGTTATCCATAAGATTTATCCATTAAACTCTAACAGGATGACACACTTGACCTATTAAGTCAGTGATGTAGCACATCATATTATATGTGGAAACCATGCTCACACACCCTTGAGCAATGCGATGTTGTTTTAGATGTCAATGCACCAGTTCATGTGATGTATCAATATTGTATGGCACCACGTGTGTCATTCCATTAACAAAGACTTAACCGATGAACTAACTTATCCTATATCTTAATTTTTGAGGGAACATAAGTGGAGTTTGTTTTCTTAGGAGACCAAATTGTCTGAGGTAATATTCTTGAGGGACTAAGTAGGATGTTCAATCTAATAAAAACTACAATCATGTGCAAAAATAATACATATAACAATCATATACAAAAATTGGAAATAACAAAATTAGAAACTCATTTTAGAGAAAATTTTGACAATTAGGCTTGATTTACTTGGTGGGGGATAATTTGGTCCCACCCATCTTTTAGACCTTTACATGGTCCTTGTTTTTTCATATGAAAATTACCAAATTATTCTTGTTTAATTTTTAATTCTTGTTTTTATCCCCATCTTCTTCTCCTTTATCCAACCATTTCTGGCAACCACAATCGCCCACCCACTCATTGCCATGGCTGTTGTCACCACTACATCAAGCAACTTTTTCCATGAAATTAAAGAAAGTCACAGATAGCTAAGAGTTAAAATATCACAAACTTTATTGAATTTCATCATTGTTGGGAATGCGCTATACCCTGCCCTGAAGCAAAGTACCAAGTTAAAAAAGAAACTTTCAAATAACAACATTGACAACGTGAGAGTAGCCATTGTCATATATCTAATACACAAGCTGCTAAAAATGTTGAACATCCATGGAACAAAAAGGTTGGATTTTGGAGGGTACACTATGCGCACAAAGGCATACAAGGACGTGGATTGAGAGATCTAGTGATGCGAACAGAGTGGGTTTTGTGTACTGGGATTGGAAGCAGAAGGGATATGCGATGGGGAGGGAGTGGGCGAGAGAGGGTCTCGGCCACTGCAAGTTAGGAGGGAGTGGTGGAGTCATCAGAGCTCATCGTCATCGCAATTTTGTCCAGGCTTGTCGTCAAAGTTGGCGGGTGGCAATGTGCCGAGTTGGTCAACAAAGAGGATGCCTGCTCAGTGAAGAGGATGGATGTAGAGACTTAGTGGCAGCAACGGTGGACTGGTCGGTGGGTGGTGATGGTTGTGAATAGAGTGAAAGAGTGTTAAGAGACTAATTTTGTCTTTTAAAAAAAATATTATTTATAACTTTATAATTATTATTTTGTTATTAATTTTCTATAATTGTTATATCTTTAAATTTGAATCATTCAATTTGCATCTAACGGTGAAATGTAAAGGACTATGCAATGATTCAAAACTACAGTGGAGCAAATTATCAGTCACTACTGATTTACTTATGCTTTTATAATCTCCGCACACCATATATACCCAACTCAAAGAATACAATATGCTTTCGAAACACACCACACACACCATTCCCAACCCATACGGCCATTAAGGATAAAAATAGAGACCACATGATCACTATTGATGACTAGAGTTCTCGTCCATGGTAGGTTTTGTCCTTGCCAATGAAAATAGCATGAAAGGAACACATGGCTTGAGTGGCCACAACAAATATCATGACTTTGTCATAACTTATGGATTGAGAAATACACCAAGAAAGCATGTCTAACTTTTTTATATTAACTACTCATCCTATTCGTGGTGGCTGATAATTTGGTCCACCTAAGATTTGTATCATTGAATGGTCTCTCTAAGGCTGTTAGATGCAGTTTGAATGGTTTAGATTAGAGATATAATAATTATATAAAATTAAAAAATACAATAATAATTTCTAAAAGACAAAACTATCCTTTCAAATCGTAACTCACTCCCGTTCTCATGAAGACTAAATCTATTCCTATTCTCGTCATTTTTTTAGGTAATCCCTGTGTGTAACCCGCTTCGAGGATTTTTTTTAATCATCATATCCATTTACATCTTTTTACTAAATTAAAATATTTAATTTATAAAGACATTAAAATATACTTTCTAATTAATAAAAAATAATGAATAAATTTAATTTACTTAATTTTAGTTACACCTCATTTCCTTCTACTTCATTTTAGTAAATATTCTTCACATGAAAGTTTTTTGGGTTCCTCCATAACCATGTACAAAAGAATAATCATTTCTCAATGGTTATTAAGTCTATTATATTATCATAAATTATTCTTTGAATTTTATTCATTGAAGATAAGTACCTTTTAAAATTATTCAGACAATTGCTCTATGTCATATTCTAGCTTTTTAGCTAAGAGAAGACTTTGAAAATAATTGAGTGAAAAATTATTTGGGTATGACATAAAGTTAAACTCTTTCAAAGATATTCCATTTGAATTAAATAACTTTTCAATTTTAATTAAAGATAGATTCTTTAGCTATGAATTTAGGATAAAATGATACACAAAAAAAATTATGACAATATGAAACTCTCAACTTATTCTAAAAAAATGCAATATTTGTCGTTAAAATATAGAAGTATAATATTAAAATCATTGATAAAAAATTTAAATTGTAATTTAAAACCTACATTAATTCTTTAATATACTTGGTCATATAAGATCTCATCTTCTTAAAGTTCCTAAAGATACTTCCATACAAATTGTAGCATGCTCATTGTGTTGGGTGAAGATCCTCTAAATTTGTCACTAATAATGTAACAAAAAGTTTCCTTAACTGATTTTCAGGTGCTAACTCAACAATTTTCTTTATACTTTCAATAAATTCATTATTTAGAAAATGTATGAGAAATTTTTGATAAATTCTATTATTATATTAAGCTTCCAAAATGTAAAAAAAAAAAAAAAACTTTTCAATAACCTTAGCACATGAATTTATCATTTTTTTAAGGATAACTTGAAAAAATTTAAAATTATGTTAGCTTGATAAATAAGGCTCAATTTTATATTAAATAAGGACATTATAATTTCATAAACTGCTTGGTCTCTATCATTTTGAATTTAAGTCCTATATAAATATCTTAAAATATATATTTGACTTTTATGAATATTAAAAATTTAGTTTTTATCCTTATAAATATTTTTAAAATTTCTTTTGATTTATAAATGTCATTATGTAAAAGTGATAACTAACTGTGAGACCATAAATATAATATTAAAAAATGCTAAAATAAAAAAACTAAAACAAAAATAACCAATAAATATAGTGAAAGAGTTATAAGATAAAACTGATAAACAATCATACCTAAATATTCTTATTATATAATGATCTATTTACCTCAATTTAATATATCAAGGCTGAATTTCTAGTTTGTATACTAATATTCAAATCCAAAGGAGTGTTGAATTTTAGCATTATAGATTTATTTAAATGTCAATAAGTTTTAAATATATTTAATTTTTATAGGATAATCCTGTTATTAAATACTAGATGATTGTTAATGATATTCTAATAATATGTTCTAATTGTAGTTTTATTTTTTAAAAAATAATTAATGATTAACTTCTAAAAATTGTGAACTCTAAATTATTCTCATTGTGACACGTGAAAACTTTTCCTCATAAGAGTCTGAAATATTAGTATTATAGATTATAGATTCGATCTAATTTTCAAATTTAAATAACTATTTGAGTTCCTAACTTATTTTAGTTTAAAAGAATAATAACAAAAATAAATCCTTAATTGGTTATTGATTCTTTTAGATTGAAAAATATTAAAATTTAATTTTCAATCTTAAAAAAAATTTGATTTAGTTTTTATTTTTATTTATCGGTTAGATTCATTTACTCTAATAATAAACTATAATATAGTTATTCTCCTCAATAACTCTTTGGTGAGATGAAATTTAATCAATTTTATCGTTGAAATAAAAACTCATATAAAATATAATTTTCAAGCAAGATATTTTTGTTACTTTTCGGGTGATTTTTTTTATTTTACTTTAAAATTTAAACAAAAAACCAAAGAACATTTGATCAAGCCTGAGTCAAGAGGAAAAACACGCTACCCTTACTTTCATCTTACATTCTTCCTCCAAGCTCTCCTTGTGCTTGGTGGTCTTATGTACTCAGTGGTCATCAGCAAGAAGGCTATCCATGTGTAATTAGGCAATAATGGATCATAAGCCTTTTGTTACTCTAATTGACATGAGTATCCATGTGTCGACAGACAAGTAGATAATCCGAACAAATATTATCTAATCGACATGAGTATCCACGTGTCGATAGACAAGGAGATAGCCAGGAGAAATATTATTTTTATCAAGCAAATTGGGGGAAAATGGAATTATCTTGTGGTGAAAAGTCTTAGAGAACCAACTACGAGCCAAGATACAGAAGCCAAGACATTCTTAAAACAGGAGTAAGAGATTTTCAAGCATTTAAGTGGTCTTATGTACTAAGGGTTCGTCGATTTTATGAGGATCATTTACAAGGTTCTTTTGCACAATGTATCATGTTTTCTGATGGAATTGGATGAGAAGACACTTGTGGTGATGAAGGGAAAAGAGGGAAAATACTTTGCGGTAGTGTAGATAAAGTATCAGGAGAATCCGAACAAAAACTATTGATGAAACGTGACTACAATATGTTTGCCTTGACAATCAAGTTGTTTTGTGGGAAAGCTGCAAGAACATTAAGAATCTTCATATCCGTGATGTTAGATGCAAACGAGCACATCATAACACTCATTTTATTTCATTTTTTATCTTTTTTTCTACAAAAATAGAATATGATTTTTTTTTCCCAACAGAGAATATGTGCAAAGATTTAGAACCTTTCAAGAATGGTTTTATCTATTACAATCAGGAACTGGTTTGGCTACAGGTGTTTTTTTGGCTGTGACAAGAAACTACGATAGTGATCCTATTGATTTTATGCACTTTTTCTGCAGTGTCATGGAAAATTCTAGCCATTGTGGAAGCAATCTGTCACGCATATATTCTTTGTTCGTCTTTCGGTTTTTTATTGATTTCAGGTTTTTTGAATCATTTTATTTTGATTGTATTGTTTAGCAACATGTTACTTTAGATCAAGCATTGATAGATGGAATACTTGATATGATGTATATTTCGATTTTAGTATAAGCATTATTAAAACGCACATAAGTTCTATATTTTCCTAATACGATTTCTGTTTTCTTCGAAGCATCATTTTTTTCCCTTTTTTGTTTAATTTTGATGCACATGGGGAAAAAAATTTACATTGTCAGTTAATTTTGTCACAACGTCCAAAGGCACATGCGATGAGATGTCAACTGATTTTTTAAAATAAAATGTAAAATGGGAGTCGCCACCAATTTTAATTCTAAAAAAATTGGAAAACCTTTTTAATTTATAAATCTTTTAAAAGAGATTTGAGGTTGAAGTATAATTATGATTAGGGAAGGGTGAAAACTTAATCCCACTGCACCCCTAATACATCTGTATAAATACGGTTACCCTAAAACTCATTATGCAAATTTATTATAACTTTAATAATATTTAGTTTTCCCCAAAGTAATCATAATTATGTACAGAAATAAAATAAAATAAAATTAAAACAAGGAATAAAAATTAAATGAGAACACAATTTAATGAAAAATTAATTTTGGTTTGATAGTTGTTTGCTACGACGTATTCTGGTGCGCAAACTTAAGGCACGTGTTCTGTAGAAAATGAATATGTGTTGATGGATTTTAATTAAAAGAAAATAAAGATGTGTTGATTATTTTTTAATTGTGAAAATGATTTTATGAAGAAATTAAAACCCACTTTTACACAGGATTTAGGATAGTATGAACTATACAATACACCCTTACATTCTTATGAAACTTGAGGATGATAAATCATATATCAAAATCATAAGTTATTGCGTGATCGAATATTTATTAATTTTGACAAGCTCTAATTTTAACAAAATTAATTCAAAGATATAAACACACAATTTAATTTGAGCAAAGTATATAAGCATACACAATAATTAAAAATTAAAATGAACACAATGATAATATTTATTTAAACACACAACACATACAAATAATTAAACTAGAAAGACAAAATTAATTTATAAACACAATTACTCAATTAATTTTAGCAAGACACATAAACATATGAGATGATTAAGCTAAATAAAACACAAAAGCATACACAATAATTAAACTAAAAAAAGGATACAATTACACAATTTACTTAAATATACAACACATAAACATATAAAATGATTAAACAAAAAAAAACTAATTGTATTTCTTTTTTTTACTAAAAATTAAATTCACTCAAAATCAAAGAAATAACTAAATCACTCTTTTTTTTATTTTTTGTTCTTTTTCACATAATTAAATCACTTAAATAATTCATAAACCTTCTTTACTCAAGAATTTATTTTGAATCAAACTAAACAAAACCTTTTTTTTTTAAATAAACTAGACCCAACCAAACAAAATCAAAATCCAATACAAAAATAAATAAATAAGCAATATAATAATAATAATAATAACCTTAATCCCCCAACCCTACACACACTACACATATTCACACACACAACACACACACATGTTGATTCTTCCTCTCTCCCTCTTTTCCACTTGCATACACACTAAAGAAAGAAAAAAAAGAAAGACACTGAGAGAGAGATTGAGATGCAGAAGGTGAGAGAACGAGAGATAGAGAGCGAGATGAGAGAGGGAGGAGGAGGGCCGCGTGAAGCCGTTTCACCGGCTGGCTGGTGGCGAAAGGTTGTCGGCCTGCGGGAAAGGGAAGCACTCGCGGAGGCGGCCAGGGGGAGGGGCCGCGCGCATGAGGGAAGGGACCGGCTTCACCGGAGATTGGGAGCAAGGGGAGGAGTTCCGCCAGGCGATCGGCGTTTGTTGCATGGCGGTTTTGACGGTCGGTGGCTGAGAGGCTAGGCCGACGGAGATCGGAGGAAGGGAGTTGGCTGGCAAGTGGTGGTGGATCTGAGCACGCGAGAGGCCGAGGAGAGATCGGGCCGGCGTGGAGGGAAGAATCTAGCGTTCGAGAGGTGGTTCGCACAGAAGGGCTCGACGCTGGGGGAAGGCGCGTGCGGCCGCCACGGGACACGCTCTCTGGCCGTGAGCGGAAAGGGATTTGATGCTATCGGCATGCTTGGCGGTGGTTAGAGGCTCGGGTGGTGTGAATCTGAAGGGTGGTGTCATGCGCGCGCCACGGAAGCGCGACTCGCAGGTAAGCTTCTGGGAGCACGGCGAGCCCCCTGGCTGCCGGCGCGATGGTGAGGACGGAGCACTTTGCCCGGTTAAGGAGATGGCGGTGGTGCCGCTGCCTCTTTTCCTTTTTCTTATTATATTTTTTTCTTGCTCTTGGATTGGTTTTATGTCGATATGCTATTTGGTTTTGATTTATTTCTAGCTTGGATTTTTGACTAGGTTACAGGTGGTTGGGTGGCTACGATGATTGAGTGGGGGAACTACATATCTACACAACTAAAAACGGAACAACAAAATGTCAAAAAATGCATGACGCTCCTTGAGAACACTCTAGGCTATCAGAACAAAATTTTGTACCTTCACTGATCAAATTCGGATTTTTTTTGGTATTGTTCTTGTTTTTTTTTCTTATTTTAATTAATTCTCCGTTAATATAGTCGTTCCCTCTTGATCCAAATTTTGATCTGTCACCTTTGCAGGTTGACTATAGGGAGCCAAGCTCATCCCCCAAAAACCAGCTCATCACCGAAAGCAAATTTATCCAAGGACAAAGAAAAACATGATGATGGTGCTGCCACTCCCATTTTTTTATTTCCTTTTTCTTTTCGGTTTGTTGTGTTGCATCATGGGCTGATTCAGAACTTATAGCCAACATACACCCCTTTTACTATTATTATTATTATATTTTTTTATGTTTTTTATTTTTTTTGGCTGAAATGAATTATCAAAAGATGTGGGCTCCTGAAATAAAATGGAGGACAAAATGGGCTGAAATGATTGGGCTGAAAAATTAAAAAAAAAAATATGAAATAGGTTGTAACAAATAAAACTTGAAACGGAATAGGCTTAAACAAAGCTAAGAATAAATTAAAATGGACTATTCACTGAACTTTGATTTTTTTATGCAACACAACCAACATAAACACATAGACAAACAAATGAATAAAACGAAATAACTATGGGACAAAATATGGTGTTCACAACTTTTGAGTAATAGATATAAGATTTACACTGATTTGGTAATCAAAGTTTACATTTGCTTAATAAAAATTTCAACCAAATGATATACAAATAAAACAATAAAATAAGGGCAAATTACAACATTTTTTCCAATGTTATTGTAATACCCAGTGTATACTTGTTAGTAGACAGTTCTATACGACCTTAGGCTCTTCCAGACCCACCCAGGTTGCTAATCCTGAATTTCACTAAAGTCTTGATCCTACACTTCCTTGGAGGGCTATATGATAGAACCACTTTTTTGGGACCAAAAGTCCTGGTAATTATTCCCAAAAGGAAAATAAGTTAAAGAGCGATTTTTAATGAATTTTATGAAACTTTTAAACGTTTCATTTTTAGCCCACAAGTTTAGAAAATTTTGAAGATTTCGGAATTGAACTAAAACCCAAAATTTGAATTTTGTTTGGTTGCGATTTTGATTTTTGTGATATTTTATTTGAATCCAAATGTAGGGTATTTCCTTATTTATATTTATGTTTTAAAGTTAATGGAGAGTAAAATAAATGAATAAATGAGTATTGAGAGAACCCAGATGCCAAATGGCAGGAAAAATGCAGAAGTTGGGGTTGCTATATAACGGTTATGGGTGGCTTTTAATGGTCAGAGGCTATGCAGTCATAAGTGTCCAGTATTGGGGGTGCAACGTGCCTTAACCGCTATAGCGATCCTCTTAGAGCATGAACAGTGTAAAACGGTGTCGTTCCACTTGCTACCTCCCCATTTTATAAACCCTTTCCCACTCTTTCTTCCTCCATTTTTCCCAATTAGAAACCTCAATCCCTTCTCCCAAACACATTTCTTTCTTTTTCTCTCAATCTCACTCAAGTTTAGCTTCCCCAAATCATAAAGGTATATTTATGTTGATAAATTTTGTCTCTTTCTTCCCATTCTTCCATGTTCTTAATATAAGTTATTATTTTCTCTCATTGCTGTTAAATGGAGGTGTTCCCCCAATGTTGTTAGAATTATATTAGATCTATCTAGAAAGTATTAGAGATTATTCTAGAGTTTAATGGTTGAAATGATAGACATTGATGTCATCTCTCCTCCAGAGCTCTACTAGAGTTGTTCCCTCACGCTCCACCCTCCAAGATGAATGAGTTCAATCCTGTGACCCTTATTTTGGTCATTAGAATTATTTTCCTCAAATTGTAGCATTATTGCATGATTTTAGAGAAAATTTTAAAGAGATTACAAATTATTATTGGTTTTGTCGAGTTATAAGATTATGACTTTCAAAGAGCATGAATTATATGTTTTAGAAATCCATGGTACCATGATTGATATGTTGAATACTATGAAAATGTTTTATATATTCATGAAGAGATTTGTTGCCAAATGTATGATTTAGTAATATGCAGTTTGAAAGATATGTTCTTATAGATTTATGACATTGTTATGTTTTCAAGATTTAAATTCCAAGCTATGTTTTGAGTATTCAGTTAAGATATCTATATATGTTAGACAAATATGAAACAAGAGTATGACCCAGCTTTACGAATAAATATGTTATATGATTTCCAAGTATTATGATTATAAACCCCAGTGATTTGAATTATGATATTAGAGTTATCAAGTATATGAAAATATATTAACTTAAGATATGAATTTATAACTTTAGTGTATGGTACCAATAAGTACGAAATTCAGTATACTTCATAGAGCTACCAGATACATATTATGTGTGCCTGAAATTGGAACACCTACAAGCGAGTGATCCCTTGGGCATGATTTTCACAGCCATAGTTATGCTAAAGTCAGATTGTTAGAGTTATATAAATCCAGAATTCTCAAGGTACTAGAATTTAGGGGCTTGCCTTCATGAGGACGGAACACCCACCCTTCAAGTATTGTTGATTTTATTTATGTCAATTGAGGTATGTATAATGAGATTTATAAACAGCCATGGAGGCAACATTGTGAAATCATGGTGGCAATTTCAGAAAACGAGACCTAGTTAAGTGCCCATAGCTTGTCCACGAGGGTACGGTCCACGAGGAACCACATGAACAAGGAAATTCAATGACAACTATTATTATTATTTTCATTATCATTATAGGTATAGTACCGTATAGTCCGGTTACGGGTTTTCCCTGTCTCTCCTTTCCAACAGTAAAGGTATCGTTGGTGAGTTTCATTTTGGAGTGAAGTGTCTTTTGTTGTTCTTAGAGTGCTCCAATGTTATTGTGTGCAGGGTTCTTGACTATCGGAATAGTTTTTACATTTAGCATACCATGATAGTATATTTTAATTTGTAATTAATGATTTAGCATTCATGGTTTATTTTGTAAATGACCAACTCAGTATGATTTACTTTACAACTACAATTTCGGATTTTATTTATGAAAAAAGAGTTATTCAATTTATTATGGGTTTAATGGGAGATTTGATTTACGATTTGAAATTTATTTTATGAATAAAACATGCATATAGTACGCAGTAATCATAAGGTTTACGTGGAGATAGAAATCCACACATACCAATCACAACCCAAGTTGGGTCGTAAAGTTACAATTCAAATAAGGAAAATTTTCATGTTTGATTTTTATCTAATGTTGATTACACGCTACGGCTGATAATTTGCTCCCACCTAGTCTTGAATCATTGCATGTTCCTTTATTTTTCATCGTTAGATGCAGTTTGAACAATTTAGATTTAAAGATATAACAAATTATATAAAATTAAAAATAAAATAATAATTATAAAGTTAAAAATAATATTTTTGAAAAGACAAAATTAGCCTTTTAACATTCTTTCACCTTATTCACGTCATCACCACTCAACGACCAGTCTATCGTCGCTTCCACAAAGTCTCCAGTCCATCCTCTTTCCGCGGCCATCCTCCTTGTCAGCCAACTCGGCACATTGCCACCCACCAATTCCGACGACAAGGCTGGACAAAGTCATGATGGCGATGAGCTTCGATGACTTCACCACTTCCCTCCTAACCCGTAGCGAAGACCTCTCTCACCCCTCTTTCTCGTGTATCCCTTTTGCTTCCAACACCAACACACAAAACCCACTTTATTCGCATCACTAGGTCTCTCAATCCACACCCTTGTATGTCTTTGTGTGCACAGTGCACTGTAGGACCCGATTTAGAACGTGATTGGTACGTAAGGAATCACATCCCCGCATAAGTCCCTTGGGCAATGTGACTTACTAAATGTATAAAATAACATGATTTTCAATATTAAAACATAATTAACTAACTCATCGTCAAACTCTCTATTCAAAACATGATATTCAAATATGATAACATACATAGCTCTAAAACATTTTAATCAAATCAACTATTTGTGAAAACATAAATTGTTTCATTTCATGATCTTAATCGAAATCTGAAAATTGATATAACACTTGAAAGTTGAATTATAAATACATGTTTGGTCGTTACATAAATCTTAAACCATAATCTACATTTCAAATTCGTACTTAAATTCGAAAACATATAAGGAGATACATTATTTCTGAAAATAAATACAATAACTGAAAATAGAATGCATGGTTCAATTCCCGTTGCAAGACTCCTGGAGCACTCTAATTCTAACATGAACCTAAGTTAAGCCTCACTTCAAAGTAAAGCTCCCACAAAGGTACGTCACTGAACTGAAGGCAATACGACCTGTAATTGTAAGGAGGAAGGGGTGAGTCATCAGATTCAAGTGAGTGGATTCTCATCCATAACCCACATGGGACATCCAAGGGATATGCATAAATACAATATACATCCAGCAAACATAAATTAGTTGATATTTACATACATAGTTAGCTAGGAAAACACTTTTCATTCCATAGGTTCATAGACATGCATTTTTAAATTCATAATCTATCATGAAATCATTTTAACTTATGGTGTGATAGATCATCGAAACAGTACTTGAATATGATAAATATGTACATAATAATAATAATAATAATAATACTAATCATATCTGAATTTCTCTATCTCTATGGATACCTCTCAAGATCCCAAATTTAGACGTCTAACTAGGTTCCATCTCTAAATATACTAGGGGCGAGATTATCTTCTAGCAAATAACTTAGTACCAAGGCTAACAATCTTTCACCGTAACTAACTGTCCGTTTCTCTATATTTACCATCTAAACTAGTTTGTGCAAAACCCGAATAGATTTGAAAACTCTTAAACTCTAAAAGCTCTAGGTTCATATAACTCTAACAATTTGACTTTAGCATAACTGTGTCTATGAAATCATGCTCAAGGGATCACCCACTTGCAGGCATTTTGATTTTTAGCCCATATAATACGTATTTGGTAGTTGCTATGAATCATACTAAACTCCATACTTTTGAGTATCGTGAAAATTGAAATTCTAAAGTCATATCTTAAGCTAAAGTTTTGCATAAACTAGATAACTCTAATATCATATTTCAAAACAATGGGATTCATAATCATAATAACTCTGAAATCGTAATAACATATTTATTCGTGAAGCTAAATCATACTCATGTTCACATTTTTCCAATATATATCTTAACTCGATATTCTAAAACATAGTCTGAAATCTCAAATCTTGAAGAACATAATGGTGTCATAAATTCATAAAGCATGTTTAACAAATTGGCAACTTGCTAAAATACATATTTCCTACATAAATATTTTCTTGAGCACATGAGACATTTTCATAGCATACAACAAACAATCATGGTCTCATGATTTTCTTAAAACACATTTTTCATGCTATCATCATAAATCATAGTTTTTGCTAGTTTTCCATCACTTGCAAATTCATATCAATATCATCTCATCTCTAATTTTTCATGTTTAACAATCATCATGTAAGAAATATACTCATGATAATGAAATTAAGGCCATGAGTTGAAATCCACTCACATGGAGAGAAGGCACAAGTGGTGATAACACCAAAGGGACAACGTGGAGTAGGGATAGCACCAATATCTACCATGGAAGCAACAAAACTCAAATAATCTATATTAACTCTAGGATAACTCTAAACAACTCTAAGAACATTCGGGAGCACCCTACTTGACAACAACTAAGGATATAAACATGTAACTCATGAACATAGAGGAAATAAGAGAAATGAAGCATAAACTATGAAAAATCTCTTACCTTAAAGTTTGGAGGAGGTAAGATTGAGTGGGTTAAAGGGGAAAAGGAAGAGAGATTTGGGGTCTAGGATTCGAAAATAGGGGTGTTTCCCAAGTGGAAGGGTATTTATAGAGGTGAGGGTCACTTAATCAAAGCTACATTGTTTTGTCCTGTTCTAACATAGAAGGGCATAGATCACTATAGTGGTCAAGAGGCCTGACGCCCTTCGCTGGACAACACATGACCGCTATAGTGGTTGGTAGAGTCCCAGATTTGCTAGCCCCATACCCGTGATTGCTATAGTGGTCCTGACCATCATGATGTGAGCAACACCAGATTTCTACATCCCTTAGTCTTTCATGCATCTGGAGCCTTCCTGCAACATAGGTGGGTCCTAGAGGACCATAAGGGCATCCTGGAGTTGTTTAAGGACATGTGTATGTGGGATGTTACACGCACCCTCCAAAATCTAACCTTTTTGTTCCATGAATGTTCAAAGTTTTTGGCACCTTGTGCATTAGAGATATGACAATGGCTACTCTCACATTGTCAATGTTTTGTTATCTGAAAGTTTTTTCTTTTAATTTGGTATTTTGCTTCCCTTAGTTTATTATGTCTTCTTTAAATTTTTGGTTGTGCTGTTGTTTAGGGGAGGGTATAGCACATTCCTAACAATGATGAAGTTCAATCAAGTCTGTGACATTTTAACTCTCAGCTATCTATAATTTTTTTAATTTCATGGAAAAAAAAGTTGCTTGATGTAGTGACAATAACAACCATGGCAGTGGGTGGGGGGTAATTGTGGTTGCTATGAAAGGTTGGATAAAGGAGAAGAAGATGGGATAGAAGCAATAATTAAAAATTAAATAAGAATAACTTGGTAATTTTCACATGAAAAAAAGGACCATGGAAAGGTCCAAAGAGGGGTGGGACCAAATTATTCTTCACCCTTGTTATCCAATTTTCACATGAATATATCTTCTAATTGCCATTTTTTTTTTGGGTTCTCAATTACTACCATCGATATTGTATGCGACCTTATAATTTGGCTGAGAAGGCATTTCTTATAAGAACTTTTAGCATTTCTTTTAATAATATTGTAGTATCATATCCGTGACAAATTGCGTGTTTGGCTCAACCTTTGTAGAATTGATTTTAAAGTAAAGTGATTGATATTTGATAGTTACTCTAAAATTATTTTGATAAAGAGGAATAATACATGACTATCATCAGACTTACACTCTATACATACACCATACTACAAGACAAAAATGAAGTATAAAGTACAAAGGATAAAATGGGAAGAGAAAAAATAAAGTAAAAAATATGTACAAAATTCTTCTCTCACCCACCATCCCCAAAAGCTTCCATTCTCTCTCTCTTCATGTTCTGTTTTCTCTCATTCTCCATGGTTTCCAGGAAGAAGAAGAAAAAAGAGAAGTAGGATTTGTTGGCAACACACAAAATTAATTCTTACGCATGAAAGCTTAACTTCATTCCATTTTGATTTTTCATGTGTTTGTTGTTTATGTCCTAAGACATGAATGATTTTTTTTTCAATTTTTTAGTAACAAAACTGAAAAATGGCTTGCCTAGAAGCTTAGATTTCCTGTTATTGTTAAAAATTAGAGTTGAAAAATTGTAGATACGTGTTAAAAAGTTATAAACTAGTATGTAAAAAGTTGTAAACCATTGGATAAAAAGTTATAAATAGCAAAATGTTATAAATCAATTGAGGACACATACTAAAGGGTTAAGGATTAAATGTAAAATTATATTATGAAAATGTATAAATTGGCATGTAAAAAGTTGTAATCAATGCACAAAAAGTTGTAAATCGGTACCAAAATGTTGTAAACTTTTTTTGAATTTAATATGATTTTACATTTATTCCTAAACTTGTTTAGTGTGTATCCTTAATTAGTTACAACATTTTGCTATTGGTTTACAACTTTTATGCATGGTTTACAACTTTTTATATATTGGTTTATAACTTTTTATATATTAGTTTACACATTTCTAATATAATTTTATATTTAATTTTAATTGTTACATGTGTCCTCAATTGATTTACAACATTTTGCAACTGGTTTACAACTTTTTGTGTCCTGATTTACAATTTTTTATATCCTGATTTACAACTTTTTGCATATTAATTTACACATTTTCGTAATATAATTTTACATTTAATTCTAAATTGTTTAGTATGTGTACTCAATTGGTTTACAACATTTTGCTCCTGGTTTACAACTTTTTGTGTCCTGGTTTACAACTTTTTGCATATTAGTTTACACATTTTCGTAATATAATTTTACATTTAATCTTGAATTTGTTTAGTATGTGTCCTTAATTGGTTTATAATATTTTGCTATGGTTTATAACTTTTTTGTGCATTGGTTTATAACTTTTTGCATACTAGTTTGCAACTTTTCGTAATATGCATTTACAATTTTTTACTAGTTTTCAATAATAACAGTAAATCTCAACTTCTGCAGGGTCATTTTCAGTTTGTTGTTATTGAAAAATTGAAAAAAAAATCATCCATGTCTTCGGATACAAAACCACGAGTGAAATGAGGCACTGGAAACACGTCAGCTTGTTTTATGCTCTTCTTCTTCTTCCTTGTGCAATGCCAGGAACGATAGCTATGAGGGGGTGGCAGAGATAAATGAGAAAAGAACAAAGATACAATGGAAGCTTTTCGATGGGGATAGGTGAGAGTGAACATTTTCCATCATTTTTGCTTATCCTGAGACCGCCATATGTGCACGTTTCTTTTTTGCCTTTTTTTCTTTGCCAAAATTGCCCCTTTCGTATCCAAGCACAATACATACGCCACTTTTGTCATTTTGCTGTGTAAGTAGCTAGTGTAAGTATTATGGTGGTCATGTATCATTTCTCTTTGAAAAAAAGTAATAAATTTTCACTTCTTTTAGAATCAATTTTAACATCTCAAAATCAAACATCATTGAAAATTAGTGAGATCAAATTTAGGATTGAAAGTCAATTCTAGAACGCAAGCAATTTTTCTAACACATATGCTATAAGTCCATGCCCGTACTAGCCTAGTTGGTTTTTAAAATCATATTTGATATGATGTATATTTCAATTTAGTATGAAAATTATTAAAACACACAAGCATTCTATATTTTCCTATTAGATTTTTGAATTCTTCAAAGCATTATTATATTTTTTATTTTTGTTTAATTTTAATGCAACTGACGTGTAAAAGAATTTCATACTGTCATGCAATCAAATTGTTCCATTTATATGACTTTTCAAGAAATGAATATAAGATTTAAATATTTAATATATAATTGGGTCAGTATATAAAAATTAAAATGTATATTAGTTAGTATATTACATTTTTTGAAGCATTAGTTAGTATATTACATTTTTTGAATTAAAATGTATACAAATAAAATAAAGAAATATTAAAATTATAATAAAATTAAATTATTAAAATAATAATTATATTCAACTTAAATTTTAATATATTATAAGAGTTTAATTTATTAAAGTGTGAAGTTATTTTACACTATCAACTAATAAAAATTTAAAAGAATGTCAAATCATGGTGAGTAATTATAATATTAGATAGTTTAGTTAACTGTCATGGTTTGTCAATTCTCTAAATTTCTATTGATTGATAATATAAAATTTTACATGAAAATAAACTCATATTATAATGATTTTTTTAAGAATATATAACATATGAATTTAATTTTTATATAGTGAGAATATAAAATAGTTTTATCCTATTATCTTAATGTATTATTATATCAATATAAGTGGTTAAGTCTTATATTTATTAGTTAAAAAATCATGCTAAAAGAATAATTCGATTGAATGACAGTATAAAATTCTTTTATTTTGTCAATACATAAAAATTAAACTTATAATATATACTTATACATTTATAATATCTTAAGAATTAAATTTTAATATGCTAATAATATAATTTCTTTTACTATTATCTATTTTTGTATTAGTAAAATAAGTTTGATTCTTTTCTCATTGCTTTTGAAGTAATGCATGCATAGGAGGATAAGAGTGTTATGCATTTAAATTAAAAATCTAAAGTCCATGTTCTGAACCTTGTTTATTGGAACTAAATATATCTAAGGATTTAATTTAATTATATGTTAACTTTTTAGGCGATACGTTAATACATGATTTATCTGAATATCAAAATTAACTATAACAGTTAAGTTCGTAATTCGATGGGATTTGTGTTATGTGCTGGCGCTGGGTGGTAGCTAGCAAAAAGTAATATTTTGTGTGTAATAAAATTATACAATAAATATATTATATATCTTATCATCATTAAATATAATGATTAATTTTTATTTATTTTACTTATTCATCATATCTAATAATAATAAAATGTAAAACGTATATTTATTGTGTAATATTATTATTCACAACCTTGTTACTCCTAACTAGGGTTTGGAATTGAAGGAGAGAACTCAGAACTGAATCCGAAACACGAGCTGAGATTGGGGAGTGAGTGAATAATGGGAACAACAAGTCAAAGCCCCAACGTCGTTGATGTTGATGATGATACCACAGCGCCTTCAACTGCTTCCGCTTACCTTGATCCTTCCTACTGGTACCCCTATTTCACTAAATCAAGCCTTCATTTTTTCTTCTTCTTATTCTATTTTTAGGTAATTTCGTTTTTCTTTTTTTAGTTAATTTTTGTGAGTGAGTTTGTTAATTTATGCTCCTTCATCTTCAATTCATAGTCATTGTTGGGTGCTGCAGGGATGAGAGGTTCTCAAAGGAGGAACAATATGAATGGTTCAAGGATTATTCCCATTTTCGTCACCTCATTCAACCCCACCTTACACCCCATTCCTCTGTAATACTCTCAATTTTTTTTCTTCTCTTTCTACATGTATGCATTTATGTATGTTAGCACGGATACTAGTAGGAGTATCAGTTCAACACAGTAGGATAGGGATATACAATATGCATAAATCAAATTAAAAATATGTAAAATATAATTAGGAGCATCTACAATTATCGGTATAGTATATGACACGATGCGTATCCAATATGGTCATCCGTTATGGGTAACATGACTATTTTAAAATATCTGTGTATTATATGGGTATTACTATTATCATGTTTGGTCTTTATGGTTTTCTCGGGGGCTAAAAGTTGACTTCTTTTGTTTTCCCCAAAAGCCCATTAGAAGTTGTATTGAATGCAAGATTAGCTAATTCAGTTGTGCTTTGTTGATAGAATGTGATGGTGGCTGCTAATGTTGCAGATCCTAGAGCTTGGATGTGGGAGCTCCCAAATGTGTGAAGAGTTGCATAGGGATGGGACAACTGATATAACATGCATTGACCTGTCAGCGGTTGCTGTTGAGAGGATGCAAAAACGGTTGCTTTTGCGGGGAATCAAAGGTTAGCTTGTTGATCAGGATCACCTGGACTAGTACACTCATACCGTTTGCTACTTGCATATTTGAATGGCCTCTGTTAGAATCCTGTCATATGGTTTGCTACTTGCATATTTAAACTCTATTAGAATCCTATCATATGGTTTGCTACTTGCACCTGAAACACACTTAGTAATCTTACTTTCTAAAGAGTCATTCTGCAATCTTACTTGGAGTGATGGGTAGACATGAATTATTGATTTAGTTGTATATTTTTTTTTTATTGATTGTTAATCTGAAATTTGTGATTTTGTCGAGTAGTTCTGTTTTGCTCCTTTCTTATGTTGTGTTACTATCATCTTTTTTGTTTACTTGTTTTCGTTTTTGTTATTAGACATAAAAGTGCTGCAAGCTGATATGCTAGAGCTACCTTTTGAGGATGAGTGTTTTGATTTGGTTATTGAGAAAGGAACTATGGTAAATTAAATGATTTTCCTTTGACTTATAGTAGAATTTTGGCTTGATGCTCTAAACTAATAATTATGATAAATTGTGAAGTCTTTGAAGCTTAATTGTTACATGTGAATATGTTATCTTTGGTTTTGAAGGATGTATTGTTCGTGGACAGTGGTGACCCATGGAATCCAAGGCCTGAAACTATATCCAAGGTCATGGCCACGTTGAGATGTGTGCACAGAGTTTTGAAAGCAGATGGCACATTTATCTCAATTACTTTTGGCCAGGTTTCAAAAATGATCTGTTAAGTTTGTCTCACTTTTAGTGGGAACTGCTGTGATTCTAATTTACTTAAAATTCTTGCCAGCCACATTTCAGGCGTCCTATATTTAATGCACCAGATTTCAGCTGGTCTGTTGAGTGGACTACTTTTGGTGAAACCTTTCACTATTTTGTCTATGTTCTGAAGAAGGTTAGTCCATATATAACCTCTTTCTTTTGATAAAAACATGTTTGCCTGTTGCCTTTTGAAGGTTTTTCTTACAAAGTCCCCACTTACTGTTGTTTTTCTGATTGACACTAAATTTTTGTGGTCCTTCAAAGATATTCATGGCATTTACATTATCAAATTGTTTTTCTATGATGGTTAATGTTATTGGTTTTGTTCTTCAATGACCAACTTGATGGCATTTTAAAGACGAATTTGGTGGCAAAAATGTCACATTGAAGGACCAATTTGATGTTGCAAATATCTTCCGAGGATTAATTCAATGTATTTATAAATGGACCTATCTTCAGAGAAGCAAAATAGACATTTACTCTTTTATTAGACTAAAACCCCAATTTAGTCGCTTAAATTTATAGTGGGGACAAATTAGTTAAGATTTAGAAAATCTCATACTAGTCCCTCAAATTTCACAAATGGGGACAAGTTAGTCTCTTTGTAAAATTGTCATCTAACTGTGTGCTCTTAGCTTACTTACGTGTCCTGTTAATTTTCATGGTCGGTTTTAACTCCTTCACTTCTTTAAACGAAGTTATTTAGACCTTTTTCTTCATCTTTTCTCTCATCATAGCTCTCTGCTCGAAAGAAAAATTTTGATTTTAAGTTATCATTTGTTTGGTGCGGAAAGAGGAGTGAGGCAAGTTATGATTATCATGAAAATTAATAGTACACGTAAGCTTAAAGGGACACATGGACATTTTTGTTAATAGTTAAGAAAATAATTTAACGGAACTCGTTTCCTTTTGTGAAATTTGAGGGATTAATATGGAATATTTCAAATCTAAGGGACTAATTTGTCCCTCCTGCAAATATGAGGGGCTAAATTGGGTATTTAGTCCTTTTATTATTATGAAAATTGCATTTTAGACCAAATATAGGGGCATTTGACTCGGACTTGGTTCCCCACTTTGACTTGGAGATAGGTTACCACCTGAGCTATTGCTCAAGTTGTTATATTCCGGTTTTGGATTTACTATAGGATTATGCATAACAGCTTGATGTGGATTATAATTCATATGGTTGTGATTTTACTATTCGGTATGTTTGTTTTGACCAAGATAGATTAACATCTTTCAGGGAAAGAGGTCATCATATGAGGATATGCCTGTTAAGAGGTCTGAAGCACCGCCTATTAATCTATTTCATGAAGAGTTAGAAACTGAAGATTTTGCTTTCCGAATCAATGTTGAAGAATTGAACTATTAGAGTGTGTTGTAGGAAGTTTTGTCATCAATTGTAATTTATTTTAGTGGCTGCAAATTTGATTCACTTGTTTTGGAGGATGCAATTATCTTACCCATCCGATTGAGGCATGTTGATGTTGTACCAAATATGGTTTTGTTGAAGTAAACGAAACCATCTTTGCAATACTTTGGGCAAGATTTATCCCAAAACAATACATAACCATTCTAATTAATTTCAATTTAAGTTCTAAACTTTAAAGAAATAGGAAAATGCGTTAGAAACTTGAATGCAACACAACTTATACATAGCTGTTTGGCTTGATGTTATTCCTGTTAGTCTGGATGTGTATCATGCATAAATTTAAGGAAGTGGTCCACCACATTGAAAGCAGGATATGCTTCCTAATTAAATAACCTAATTAAATAATGTAATTAAATAACCCTAACCAAGGAATGTAATCCTGAATTAAAAAAATAACCAATAATGTAATTATTTCTTTACTGTTTTACTTTCTCTTTTAGTATAAAGGAAAATTAGAAAAGCACGATGAAAGGCGGTCTTACTTTCAGTCTTATAAGCTATCAAATTAGAATCATATGTAATGTGTGTAATTATTTTTATTTCGAATAAAGGGTTTTGCCTAGCAGGAAAAAAAAAGGAGAAAACTTGAGGCGAACTAAAAGGGGAAAAAATTTCGTTAGTTTTATCTCAACCTTGATTGAGTTTTGATATATTATTTTCATGTATACAATAATTGTATAAAGTGTTTACCTAAAAAAAGCAGTAAAAGTAGTTAGAAAAAAAATCAGAAGCCATGGTTATCTTTCTTAGATTTTTTAATCAATGAAAAGCAATCTTCATACATCCATTTATTAATTTTATATTATAATCGTATAGTATTTATTAATTCAATTATTATTTTATCTTAAGATGTCATGTTTAATTTTTTGATTGTCTAGAATATCCACCAGTAAGAGTGATTAATCCCTTTCGATATGAAAGTTAAATATGTCGTGTTTATACGGTGTGATTCATTTATATTTCTTAATTGGTTAATATCAATTTTTTTCTAAAATAGAAATTAAATCTTAAAGTAAATGGTTCATTCATGATATTCTTTTTGAGCCTTCTCACATTAAAGTTTAAATTGATTGTCAATCAATCAGATTGAGAGTGTATTTATTTGGGATTATTTTAACTCAAAATCACTTTTTTCAATAAAAAAAATTAATTTTTATATATTTGAATAATTTTTAAAAATAATCAGAAAATAAAAAATATCTATTTTCAAATTTTTTTAAGTTAAAAATAGTAATTTCTGAAAATAATCAATTTTTTAGTTTTTTCAGTTATATGGAAGATGTTTTTGTTTCGGATCTTAAAAAAATTTAAATGTTAAATATAATAATATATAAATGAATAAATAAATTACTGTTGTCTCACACAAAAATATACGTTATTATTCTGATTGAGATGAAAAATAAAGAGTGATTTGCTTAATTTTTACCTGTGTGAGGAGCTTTACTATTTTAGATATATAGTTTTTATTTTTGCAAGATGAATTTTTTTATATCAATATTTAAGCCTAATTTTAAGTTTCAATTATTCCTAAGAATTATACATTTAAAATAATAGATCTTTAATCTGATAGATTTCTAATACCAGGATCCTTTTGACGTCGTAAAAAAAACACAAAGCAACCTTATTTATTTTTATTGTTATGAATGTCATGAACATTTGAACCTTGCGGCACACGTCTTGTCGTTGAGAATGAATAACAGTAACAATTCCATCCAATTCTCCAAATAATGTAATCCGTACGCGAGACAAGGAAAGTGGGGGACCAATTCCAATGAGCAAACACTAATTAAATTCGTTTTCTTAATCTTCTTAATTACTAATCTTATCTTATTTTTCTCTCCGTTTTAAAAATAACAGTAACACAGAGAGAAACAAAACCATAAACCTTGACTCCCAATGAAACCTCAGCCAGAGAAGACGATGAGACGAAATCATCCAATATTCCATTTATCTATTTCTTATTTAAATTGATAATTAATAATATGATATAACTATGATATTTTTGTCAATATATTTTTTACATATTTATCTAAAGGAGCGACTATTGTCCCACTTAATTATTATTTTTTTATTTTATCTAAAATACCTTTTTCATATCATTTCTTGTCCACTTTTTAAAAATTGATTGAGAAAATATTTATTAACTCAAACAAAAACTTCTCACTTTTATGAGAGGATTTATATTTAGCATATTTGACACAAAAAAAAATGGAGAATTAATTTTTCACACAAAAATTGAAAAGTATAGACATAAAAATAAAAACAAGAGAACGTCTTAAAAAGTTTATGAAAAATATAAAAAAATATTTATTTCAATGATATACATATACTTCATGCATTATCATATATTATTTTTTTTCTTTATTTTTAGTCATTGTTACATATACTGCTTAGATAATTAATATATCTAGAATAGATTAAAGAATTCAATTTGATATTTTAATGTAATAAAATTGCGCTAAATATTATAAATGTGTCGTACAATACATGTGTCCTATTTTAAATATTTACTTTAAACAAAACAATGTATTTATGTGACATATTTTATAGTATACTATTTTTTTACTTTGATTAACGTTATTTCATTATTATATTATTTAGATAATTACTATATTGATAAAAATTTGAAAAGATAACTCAATATTTACGTCCATAATTGTATTTGTACGTTAGTTTTATACAGAAATGATAAATTGATGAAAATAAATTATTTTGAACAATTCAAATGAACTTATATATTATAATTAGCACTTAATAATAGATTAGTATGTTAATTGACAAATAAAAGAAAAGGGTATTTTAGAGAAATTGAAAAGATAATGGATAAGTAGAGTGACAATAACCATTTGAGAGTGGCAACAATAAAAAATTAATTATATATTATCACACTAATAATTAATTTTAAAATATTATTATATTATCATAAATGTTTGACTCTTATAATAACTAATTTAAAAGTCACATGTGATATTTGATAAATCAACAATATAAAATGTTTTATAGTAATAGTATATCAAAATTGTTCTCCTTACAATAAATAATTATTATTAGAATTTAATTTTGACATAGGATTGGTTTTAATATATTGTTACAAACAGTTTTAGATTACTAAAAATATTGTTATAAACAGTTTTTCCTTCTCATTCAATAATAAATATATATCATACTATAGAAGATACTTTTGAGGTAATGGCTGAATAATTGTAAGAGAAACTTTACATTAATAATTGCATTTCATTGTTAGGTAATTAATTTTTTACGTTAATAGGTGATATGTAAGTATATTTGTAGACATTTGATAAGTCCAAAAATATCTCATGACTATAAATTGGGGTGAATATTTGTCTTAATTTAAACTTTGTTAACACAAAACAAAAAATTCTATTTAATTAATTGATCATTCACTTACAGATAGCCGTGTAATTGAAAATCTTGATCATCACGTACAATAATTACTGCAGGTTTTTCTAATCAGTGTTTTAGGAAAGATGAGTTTTAAAAGAAAATTTTTATATTGAGAAGATGAGTTTTTTTTTTTCAAAGTACAAGAATCTACTAAAAATTTTTTAAACTTAATCTTTATGAAATCCTTAACTAGTACCTTATAAAAACCTTACTTCAAAAGTGACATCCAATGGGTTTTGGCACGTTCAATTAAAAAAAAAAGGTGATATCTAAAAGGTAATATATATAATTTTGACAAAAAAAAGTAATATATAATTCATTTACAATATAAACTATGAGTTTTACTTTTTTATCCAACCAAATCTATTTATTTACATGACTTTCTAAGTAATACTAATTATAGAAATTAACCACATAAAAGAATATAAAAACTAAGTATATTTATTAGTCGATAATAAATAACTAAATGACAATATAATCAAAATCAAATATGTAAAATATTTTATAATTACAAATTACAATTATAATATATAGTATTCTATAATTTTTTCCCATAATATATATATATATATATATATATATATATATATATATATATATATATATATATATATATAGAAGAGAGAGAATTAGAAATTAATTTTTTATGGGTATAAATTAATTTGTTATTACTCCCCACGTTTCAAATCAAATATGATTTATGATTTTATTTCAAAATAATTATCATTTTAAAGTTTCAATGGAACATTAATTAATTTATACAAATTTATCCCTATATGTATTAAATTAGATTAGATTAAATAACATCTTTATATATATATATATATATATATATATATATATATATATATATATAAATTCGCACATCTTTATCAGTTTTGTAGTCAATCGATATTTTTCAGAGAGATAATTTAATTTTTTTAGATTTTTTTTAAATAAGAGTTTAATTTTGATGCAATTGATAGTATAAAAACTTTTTTTCACCATCATCAATCAAATAATCTATTTATATAATTTTTCAAATCATAAATGTGAGACTCAATCAGTTTTACTAGTATGATAATATCCTGTCATTGCATATAACTTAAATAACCAAAACTATCTATCTAATGATTTATTAAGAGTAATGTTTAGTGTATAATAAAATTACACAATAAATACATATTATATACTTTATTATCATAGAATATGATAAGTGAGTGGATGAGTGGAAGGATAATTAACATTATATAATAATAAAACATATTTTATATATATATATATTATATAATTTTATTGTACATTAAATATTATTATTTATCAAATATCCGTGCAACAACTTCAAACCACATCTATTTATTTACCTTTTTTTTTTGTTTTTCATAAAACCCAAGGTGAGGGTACTACTTGCTCTATTTCATATTAATAATCATTCTTAAAAATTTAATTTTAATATATTAAAAAGTGAATATATCTAATTATAATTAATCAAATATATTTATTTTTTAATATATTAAAATTACATAATTTTCTAATAATGACTATTAATATGGAATCAAATGATATGAAAAAGTATTTCTAAACCATAATATAATTATCATTGCGAGAGGGTAAAATTACAAGAAAGAAAGGGGAAGAAGGAAACGTTGTTTTGCGTTGTATTGTGTTGTGTGGAGTGCGTGAGCGTGACTGTGCTTTGTGGAGAGAGACTGTGTTGTGTTTGTGCTGGGTTGGGTTGGATTGGATGTGTTCTGGTTCGCTTTGCTCTTCTCCCTTTCGCCGGCGTTCTCGTCGGAATTCCCGTTTTCCCTAATTCTCTCCTCAATCCGATCGCACTATTCGATCCAGCTCCTTTTTCCTTCTCTGATAACCCAAATTCGTCCCCTTTCTTCTCCAATAAAATTTATTTGTGGGTGATATCAGTCATGGAAGATTACGCGAGCAGCGACGAGGATTGCCGTTACTCCGATCAGGAAGACTCCCTCGACGCCTTCGAGAACGACGACAACGATTTCCAATTGGTCTCTTCCAAGCCTCCCTCTACTCAGGTGGTATTATTATCATTATTATTATTATTCCCAATCACGTGATTGATTTTCTCAATTTTTGTTTTATAGGGTCTCGTTTGGGAATCCCCAATTCCTTTTCCCCTTTTCTTGTTTCCCTTGGTGTGAAAAATTTTATTTTATTTTATTTTATTTTTTTAAATTGGGGGTATTATGGTTTTGTATTACCTTCTTGAGGTGAGTTACGTTTTTTTTTCAAAACTTTTTTTTTTTGGGTCTCTAATTGTTTGTTATATGCACTATCTATGATCTTTATATCAAGATGGGTGAGCTGAAGCTTTGGGATTTAGAACTGCTTTAGCTTTTTCTTTTTTTTTCCTCTTGTTTTTGGGCATGAAGATGTGATGGTGTTGGAGAATTGGGAATGTGTTTGTTTTGCACAATTGATTGAATTTTGGGACTGTTTGATTCTTGAACGTTTGGAGCTTTGTTGAATTTTGTATTGGGGTAATGAATGTATGTTTATATATTTGGTGGGAATCCCCTCTAAGCTCGGCAGGCTGTGTTGATTTGAAGGATAAATATTAGCCTTATGATACATGTTTTTTACGTGAAGCTGGATTATTTTCCTTTCCTTGCACTCACTGTGTTATGCTGAACTGCTTTGGCACTTGCAGGTGATTACGAAGACATCGCTGCTGGCTGCACAGGTAGTGCGAGAAAGAAAGAAGAAGAATTTGTTTGCTTTGTTTCAATAAACTGTAATATATTTATCGGTTTTCACTGAGATCTCTATGCACGTTCTTGCAGAAAGAGGATTTGCGCAGAGTGATGGACATGCTATCGGTGAGGGAGCAACATGCGCGTACCCTGCTTATTTATCATCGTTGGGATGTGGAGAAGTTATTTGCGGTGTATGTCGACAGGGGAAAACAACATCTCTTTGCTGAAGCTGGTGTTACTGTGGATGAACATCGTGACTCTGACTCATCGTCGGTTCCTTCCTCAGTATTTTGCGAAATCTGCATTGAGGATGTTCCTAGTGATGAGGCAACAAGAATGGACTGTGGTCACTGTTTTTGCAACAGCTGTGAGTGTATAATTATACATGTGCTCTAAATTTCATAGCATATGAAAAATCTGCAACTTTTTAACAAGATTATCAGGTGTTAGGTGGATGACTGGGTTATATTAGGTTTTTCATTGATAATGCAGTTAGTATTGGTCTGTTAGCATTCTTTTAAAATCCTCATCAAGTTTGATCACTGATTGTGATATATTATCATTTCATTATTTGATGGTTGAACTTGCATGGATTTTAGGTGCTATTAGAAATTTAAAACTGTATTTCTTTATTATCTTTTGCACGGTTATGGAAATTAATGTGAACTTTATCCGCTAGCTTTTTCCACCTTTGTGTCTTTTTGCAGGTTGGACAGAGCATTTTTTTGTCAAGATAAACGAGGGTCAAAGTAAACGCATCAGATGCATGGCACACAAATGCTATTCCATATGTGATGAAGCTGTTGTAAGAACTCTACTCAGCAGAAAGCACCCTGATATGGCAGAGAAATATGAACGCTTTCTTCTTGAATCCTATATTGAAGACAATAAGAGAGTTAAATGGTGTCCCAGCACGCCTCATTGTGGGAATGCGATACGTGTGGAAGATGATGAATTATGTGAGGTAGAATGTTCATGTGGTCTACAATTTTGTTTTAGCTGTTTGTCAGAAGCACACTCCCCTTGTTCATGTTTGATGTGGGAGCTTTGGGCCAAGAAGTGTCGTGATGAATCAGAAACTGTAAATTGGATAACAGTTCATACAAAACCTTGTCCAAAGTGCCACAAACCGGTGGAGAAAAATGGTGGTTGTAACTTAGTTAGCTGTATCTGTGGCCAAGCATTTTGGTGAGTATTCCTCCTTCATGTCATACATATTTTCGTCTAACATATCTCTGTTCTTTGTTAATATTTCGATGTAATTATCTTCCTTTGAGTTACAACGATTCAGTTAATTTTAAGCAGGGGTAATAGGATCTGGAGTTGAAGCCACCACCTATGACTTTCCAAGCTAACATTAGCTTTTGTTCTAATAATAGTTTTCCCTCTTGGGTGCAGTTGGTTGTGTGGTGGAGCCACTGGCCGGGAGCATACTTGGTCAAGTATAGCTGGTCATAGCTGTGGTCGCTACAAAGACCAAGAAAAAACAGCTGAACGGGCAAAGCGGATCTGTATCGTTATATGCATTATCATAACCGTTATAAAGCTCACACAGACTCCTTTAAGCTTGAAAGCAAACTGAAAGAGAAAATACAGGGGAAGATTGCTGTTTCAGAAGAAAAGCATTCTACACTCAGAGATTATAGTTGGGTAAATAATGGGCTCTCTAGGCTTTTTAGGTCTAGGCGTGTCCTATCATATTCATATGCATTTGCATTTTACATGTTTGGAGATGAGCTTTTTAAGGACGAAATGGTAGAATCTCAAAGGGAAATAAAGCAGAACTTATTTGAGGATCAACAGCAGCAGCTTGAGGCAAATGTTGAAAAGCTCTCTAAAATTTTGGAGGAGCCTTCGAAACCTTTGCAGATGATAAGGTCATGGAGATAAGGATGCAGATAATCAATCTGTCGACAGTTATTGACAAGCTTTGTCAAAAGATGTGAGTGCTGTTTTAAATAAGGTACTGTTAGGCTATTTCATCGATGACTTTTGACATTGATGATTGTGAATTCTGATATTTAATGCAGGTATGAGTGCATCGAGAATGATTTACTGGGTTCTATCCATCTAGGTGCTCACAATATAGCTCCATACAAGTCAAAGGGCATAGAGAGGGCATCGGAACTTTCAGTTTGTTGGAACAATAAAGCTAATGATGCTGGTAAATTCCTACTAGTTATTTGAACGTGTTAGCCCTATGCGATACTTCACTTATACGTGGAAATGAATCCTCTCATGTTGAAATTTCATATGATCTTGTCATGTGTTATCTTTCACCATTTATTTTCTTGTGTCACATGTCATGTTTGGGTCCCACAATTTGAAGCAATGGTTAGAGATCACGCATGACAAAGTCATGTGAAATTTCAATATGAGCAGATCCATTCCCCTCATATGTCTTATTCTGTCAAAGAACATTTCAAATGTGCATTAAGGATAATTTTGACTTAGCCAATAATTATTCTGACTTGTTATCGCACTACTAGGTTTTGATGGTTTTATGGTTTTGATTTGTTGCAGCCTTTTTTGGCACATGAAAAGATAGAGGTATTTACTATGTAACCTCAATAGTCATGGCTATGAGTCAACACATGCTATACTTAGTGGTTATGTTGGATTTTTGATAAACTGAGTTCATTTCTGTCAAAATGAGAAGTGTGCTCCTAAATGTCACACTGCATGTATAGATGTTTTGATATGTGTTTATGTGTATTAAGTTTGCAAATGAATGAATACATTACTATTAAAGTCCTACATAGCTTAAAGATGTGGCTAAGATAGCCTTTACAAGAGCTTGGGCAATCCTCCCCCATGTGCTAGCTTTTTGGGGTTGAATTAGGCTCACTTAATTCTGAAGGTGGTATTAGAACCTATCCTATGGCTGTTATTGGCCAACCGCAGATGTCTAGTCCTGCAAACTTAATGCTTTGGATGTCTAGTTCTGAGCATGAAGAGGGTGCATTTCCCACATTGCATAAGGATATAGGCTAAGATTGCCTTTATAAGAGCTTAGACAACCTTGACCCTATGAGCTAGCTTTTGGGGTTAAGTTGCACCCACTCAATTCTTAAGAATTGCATTTCTTTATGGTGGTTGTGCATATTCAAGCTCGGGGAAAAAAAATTATAACATGAATTTAGTTTTTTTAAACAAAAAATGTTGTGCCAACTTGTTATTTAATGTTTTGAGCTTCCTTGTTATATAGTGTTAAATGTGTTATGAATATTCTTATGTTGTTTTCTTCGGTTTGACTTTGTTGATGCTCATCAGAATGTTACTGAGTGAAAAAGGATTGTTGTATATGCTGCAAGCGTAGGTCTAACTGCAACCTCAGAACTTGATAGGCCTTCTGGATCTGGGAGCTCAGATGATAGTGGTTGCCCTTCTCGTAAGCGTGCTAGGAAAGAGGGTATTGGAGGTGTTGGTGGCTTTTTTGATCTAAACTTGCCAGCAGAGTTTGTAGACAGAAATTGACTTTGAAGGAGAGGGACCTTATATACATACAGATATGCACAGACAGGTCTAACATGAATTGCTTTGCTGCCTTCTGATGGAAATTAATCACTTTGGATGTTACCCCCTTATTTGCTTCATATCTTTATTTTGGCCATGTCTCTTTTGAGATGTGTTTCCAAAGAAATTGGGAAGTTCCTAATTCCTTTGCCATCTACCTTTCTGTTTGAAATCCTAGCATTGTATATAGCTAGCCTTGGG
The DNA here is from genome assembly GCA_030441495.1 of Dalbergia oliveri. Taxonomy (NCBI): domain Eukaryota; kingdom Viridiplantae; phylum Streptophyta; class Magnoliopsida; order Fabales; family Fabaceae; genus Dalbergia; species Dalbergia oliveri. Next base: position 2,001,893 of record JAMLFY010000011.1, read on the forward strand.
GCATTTATTTGCTAAGTAGTTTATGTAAATGTCTACTTGGGTTTCCAGCACCCTTGAGGAAAACTTCTAGGATGCTTTCATTCGTAACTTTTGGAGTTTAACGGTGAAGGTAACTTCGCTTATTTTTCTTCTCTTATGCTTTTTTAAGTAATTTCATTGTTAACATAAAGGTACTATTTTCAAATATGATATTTTTTTCCTAAAATAGTCATTACTAGTTGCCATTTCATTTATCTTCCAATTACCATGATAGAATTTGAGCAAAAGATGCTTTTTAACCCTTGACTTCAAGTTCCACTTCCCCCATTTTCTAGTTTTTGTACCATCTCATGTTCTTAACTTTTCAGGATTCATGTTATTTGGACATTAAATATAACATCAAATAGGGAACTAAAAGCGACCCTTTACTAGTGACAAAAAACAGTTGGAAAAATTGGGTCTCTATTGTAATTACATCCATCGCTGAACATATGTGAATTCGTGATGTTTCCATTGTGATGTCTAAAAAATCTCTCTACGAAAAATATTTCAGATTTTCATTTTTATTTACACGCGGGTAATAGCTCATTTCCGAATGAGCGCACGCATATCCTCTACTTGTACGAACAATCTGCGAATGTACGAAATTCTCTGCAAATTCAATAGCATTTTATTAACTATATGAATTAAGATTATTAATGTGACGATAAAGGTTGAGTATAATGGTAAACTGTAAAGAGAAGATGAAGGTCAAAAATTAATAAAATACAACTGTTTGAAGCATTTTTCTCATTGTGAGAATCTCTTGGTGATAAACCAAAATCAGTGGTGCTAGTACCTTATATGTAGTTAAAGCTTCTTGTCTAGTTTTCTTAATTGTGATAGTATCTAAGCGGCTAGGAGTATATTTCGGCAATAAACCAAAATCATTGGTCCTAATACCTATTTGTAAGCTTCTATGTGTAGTTAAGCTTATATTTATCTAGTTGATAGTTTTCTTCGTCATGGAGCACATTGACAACAACTCAATTGTCACTTATCATTTAGCGAATGTTTGCGGATTGCGGTTGGATAAGTTTTTGGTGAAAAATTAAATTAAATTAAATTAAACAATGAAATTGAAATTAGGTTGGATTAGATTGTTTTAGCCCAAGCAATTGGAGGCATTCGGCCCGGGGCTCTAATTGCATGACTGTTGGAGAATATAAGTCGGTCACTCAGGTAGTGTTTGGAATCATTAAAATTAAGAAATAAATTGATTTGATATGAAATGATTTGAATTGATTTAATTTCAAGTTAAATTTCATGTATAGAATGATTAAATGAAATTGAAAATTTAGAAATTTATTTTTAAGTCTAAAATACAATGGATTGTGTTTGGAATGAATAAAATAGGAAATGAAATGATTTGATTTGTGTGTAAGTTTTAAAATCAATTCATTTCCATCCAAATCCTATTAAAATCCAAAAGATTTGAAAATTAAAAGAATAGAATTTGATGGAATTACAAATCAATTTATTTATTTTTTTCAATTCCAAACATATGAAATGATTTGCAAATCATTTCATTTACATTTTTATGTGATCCCAAACACACTTCAGAGACTGCCTTGGTTACTGCTCAATGCTTATGGGCCGGAATGGGTCTAACTCTGACCATTCATTTGCTATGTTATGGTGTGTTTTGTTGATGGATAAAAAAGAGAGGAAAATTTAATGAAAAATCTAAAAATTAAGTATAAAATTTGTCTATGAAATATTTTCTCCTACTTTTACTGTCAACCAAACACACCCTTAGAGTGAGTTTGGTATAACAATAAAGGTAAAAATGGAGGAATAATTTAAAGATTAAACCATCATAACTATTGCATGTGCTCTATGTTTGCTTTTACATCACCACTTAAACATAAGCAAGTTAAATATCAAGGATTAATTTTAGTATTGCTTGAAAAATGAAGAACTAGAATCGTATGAAAAAATTGTAACAGAGCAAGCAATATTTTGAGCAACGAAAAAAATATTTTTTTAGATATGACTAAAAACACATTGAAACGAAAATAATGATACATAAAAAAAATGTGTACAAATAAAATTTAGGTTATATTAATATGTTAGATCTTATAGTTTCATTAATTTTTCAAATAGTACTCCATAGAAAAAAAAATATATGACTCCATCGTTTGCAAGTAACAACAGACGTTACTTTCTAGCTTTTACTAAACTAAAGGGCTATATTTAAAAATTTAAATAAATTATAGTAATATGTTTAACGAATAATGCAAGTAAATAGCTCCTCAAAGTTAATCTAAATTTTCAAATAGGTTGTTATAACTTAACAAATGTCAACAATTGTTTATGAGTACTGGGGAATTATTTTTCTAACAATAAAATTATAGGAACGAACAAATTAATTTAACCTTAAAGTAATTGTTTATAAAAGTATAAATTTAATACTAAAAAAAATAATATATAATATTAATCGATTCAAATTAGATTAATTCATTTTAAAGACCCAATCAATTCAATTAGTTTCCCAAAAAAATTAATTATGATTAAATTTATTTTATGTTAATTAAATTTTGATTTTCGTGTTAATTTTTAGTTTAGATTGGAAGTTGAATAAGTTTACGAGCTATTTGCCACAATTTGAGAAATGCATGCCCTTATGTACAACAAGTTAAATTAAATTATATTTAAAAATGAATTAAACTATGTAGTTATTCCTACAGAATAATAGTATAATTAAGATTGTTACAATTTATATAAATAATTAGAATAGGTCTTTAATTTATCCACCTTTCAAAAAGGTTTTAAATGGAGGAATTTTTTTTCATAAACTTTTATTTTAAAAAAATATACTATTATTCTTCATACACACAATTTATAAACACTCAACCATTCTTTATGGTACAAATCCCTTACATTATTTACATATTTTTAAACAATTAAAAAATTTTTAATTTATCTTGATCTGTATTACGAGTATGCCAAAGTAAAAACTAAATTCATTATGACATTTACTTAGTGGGGTTCAAAGCAGGATAGATTAATGTCTCTATGCGTGTGGATTGAAAAATAATTGTATACACTCAGCAAAAAGAGCTTTTTCTTCCTCGAGATGAATATTGGTAGCAAAATACTAAAAAAATAAGAAAGAAAATAGATAATAAAAAAATTAAACTGGTGGTTGAAAAGCTCTACAGAGCAAGAAATTCTAGCTCTAGAAATAAGACAAAAGTTTTCCTCTGAACAATTAGTCTTTCCAAATCACAATAATAATCATCACTAAGATAAGCACATTTCATTCTTGTATGGGTGTTGGTAACCAACTACTTCCATAAATAATTGTTTTTCCATAAAATAAATTTTAAAAATCTTTTAACTATAAGCTAATTTGATCCTAAATAAACAAATTCAAACACGCAATCAATACAAATGGAAGAGAATAGCCGTGGAAGCTGGAAAACTGAGTAGGCCAGAGAGGATGTTGCTCTAATCTAAGGTCTTCCTTATCATTGGCAATTAGGCATGGACAACACAACACAACAATGCTAGCTGCTACATTTTGGGTTTCCAATCACTGTTATTGGTTTCCATGCTTCTATGTCTCTCCTACTCTCTCACACACAACAATCTTAGTCTCATCAATCTCAACGTAAGGATTCTCTTTTGTTGAAAGAAGCTTCTCGGTCCCCTTATAAAATGTTACTAACCCCAACATGCATGCATTGGTTCCATATACTACGAAAGGTGCTGTTACTCAAACTCAATAATGACACACTTTAAATATATGAATTTAATGAGTCCTGTAATAAATTTCACCTATTGATTTCTGCGCCTATACCAAACTTCAATACCCACTAGCCACCTCTGGTTCTAGTTACTTAATCTTGTGCCTAAATGTTTGTACATTTTTTTTTTAGTTCTTTGACCTTCCAATAATTTTTTATACTAAGAATTTGTACATAGACGAATCTACTATCAATAATTTAGTTGTGTTTGCACTAGTTCAGATGTTTTGAAATCAGTAGAATTTTTTGTTTGTTTCTGGATTGTTAAATTAAACAGTTGTACTTGGTAATTAATGGTCTGGTTTATGTAATTGAAGCCACAAGTATGTCTGTCAGTTTCCTCTGAAAAATTAATTGGTTTGCTCTATAAGAAAAGCTCACTTCTAATTAATTATTGATTGAGGCATCTTTTTTATTATTTTTATATTATTGGTCCCAAAATAGAATAGAAGGGCTAGGTTTTCTATACCGAAATAATCAACGAGTCAAACTTGAAACTTAGTGAAATATCAAAATGTGTCGTTAGAATTTAGAAGTTGCAAAAGTTACCATTTGTTTTGGGTGTTAAATATTGCAGGCAGATCAGATATGGAGTTAGCATGGCAGAACATTTTCTTTTCTTCTCTCTTTTCTTTTTTATCCATTTTAAGGGTGGAAACAGAGCAATAGTAGCCTTATTATCTTATTGTCAGCTAATTATGACATATTATTAAAGCCAAGACATTTTTTTATGTTATATTTGTGGTCAAAAGAAAAAAAAAAAGAAGAAAAGAAGTGTTTACCAAATGAAAGTAATCTGCCAAATGTAAAATATGCACACACATAATTTATTTGCAGAGATGCAAATATCTATACTTTTGTTTGTAATTACATATAAGCATAGTATTTTTTTATGCTATTCCCTACGTGTATAGCACCCTATCCAATGCATGACAAAAGGCCAGACACTTTTTTCCCACCAAAGCCATTGACAATGCGAAAATTGGTTGTAGCCAAGTTTCTCTATGAAATTAGACAAAGGACAGCCCACCAAAACCAGTCATTTCATATCAAAACATCTACTGGTTCTTCCTTTGACAATAAACTTTCAGCCCTTTTGAGGCTCCTTTTATTCTAAGTGCGTCTTCCCTTTTTCTACCTAGTGACCAATCTTAATGTAATTTCTTCCTCAATCTTCCCTCACATGTTGCTAGCAAGATCTAGTGGAGGGGTCATGCTTTTAGGCTATAGTAACACTATAAATACGTGGTACAAACATTAATATATTTTTATATTCCTAAATTTATCTCTAAATTTGTGTAACATTATCATGAAATTTCTTTGTATAAAATCCTGTATAATTTATAATTATGTATAGGACATCCCTTTAATTGTTGTTTATATATCACTATAAATCTTTGAATCGGTTAAGAGTAGGTAGCTAGTAAAGTTATTAACGACTGGTTTCACCTCCCATTGTAGTAGGAGGATAACGTTGCCAAGTAGTCTAATCAGTTGGTAAAATTTGTTTTCATATAAACAGTTAGGATTAATTAGGAGTCTCATTCTAATTTAACCTAAAGAGATAAACTTGCCCAGTTATAACCATTCTTTAACGAAGGCGAAGAAGAAAAAAATTGACAAGATCAAATTATTAGGACACTGCTGTTTTTACCATTTTGCAACAAATCATAGTAAGTGATTTGTGAAAAATGCATTATTACATGGGAGTTTGATCTTGCAAAATCATAGAAAAGAAACCAAGTTGCACGAGTGGAACTGTATGATTATGTCAAGTGCATTATCCAACAAACTGTCATCTTAATCACCACACTGTTTTTTGTCACATTGTTCCATATTTCTAAACGGTCAAGGTCTCTCTACTTTCAAGCATTTGCTTCTTTTAATGCAATGCAAAAAAGCTAGTAACCAGCACAAAAGCTTCAAAGTTGTTGTGCCTTTAGACACATGCACGTTATATATTTAGCATCATTGTTGATGGCATAATCTGCCATGTACATATCTTAGTTAGGCCTTCTTGTTTCTTGTCATTTCCTTCTTTTCTAATCCCAATGCTAGCTTTTACTTTGAAATATATTCTACAAAAGCTATGACCTGATTTTTCGTTTCTCCTTTTATTGGAATGCAAAAGGCATAACTTTGACAAAAGGCCTTCAAAAGGGGTGGGTTAGCCTTCTGTGTGACTAGTCAAAAAAAAAATAAAATAAAAATCTTATTAGATTCATGGTTTGATAAAAGGAACACAACACAAATATACCCTCATGTTCTCTCGGAACTATTATGGTCGAAAATAACATTTTCCTATAAAGGGACAAGGTGTTTTCTGGGTTTGACATAGATATAACTGAGACCCATTTGGATTTCAACCACCAAAGTTGGTTCAGCTTTTCAAAAACTTACCAGTGTGAGAAGTCTTATTCCATCAGAGTTGAGATTCTGCTGCTTGTAAGCACAGCTACGCTTTAAATTAATGTATTTTGGATGTATCTTCCATATTTGACAACGTCACTGTTAAGAAGCTTTGTCAATATTTGGTCCTTGTGTCTGCCGCATTTAATGTTGTTTTGGTGCATTCATTGACTGCTTTTAAGCCAATTCTGACACCAACATAGTGCATGAAATCAAGTGGCGCGATTCTGGTTTCAACTTCAAGCAATTCAAGTTCATGGACACAACCCTTTCAATTTCAAGTCACAAGCGCTCCAACAGGTTAGTTTTTGGTGACATTTTCCTGTTCTTTCTTTTTTCAGTTAAGTTGTGTCTGTTTCTAAGTTCAACAAGTTGTGATCTAATCCAAGCCAAATAAACAGAATAACTGAGTTATAATGACCTACTTCTTATGCCTAAACAAATAACGGTTCTTTAAGATATCGAGAAGTAGAGAATCTTTCTTTGTTTGGAACATAATATATGAAGTTAATCTGTACAGTTAATAGTTTCTTATGTTAGATGTCATGTGCCTGAAAGACATATATAATCAGTGCTTAGTAGTTTTAAAAAAGAAGGTTCAATTTTTGTACTTGTTTTATCTACATGCCAAACCTGGCCCGATGAAGTAAGTTCTTTGTATTAGTTTTGCAGAGAGCCAATGTTAATTTTAATGGTTTTTTTTTTTTTTTTTGCCTCACTCCCTATTGTTGACTTTTTGAAATCATGCGGCAGTGAGCCAATGAAAAGTAGAGTTATGGAAGAAGACTTAGAGAACATCAGTGAAGCTTCTTATCGGCCTAAAATGGTATCTCTCTCTCTCTCTCTCTCTGACTTCTTTTCCCTTATTGCTGCATATTTATGAGCATTTTTCTTTGATTTATTTTTGCCAAAGTTTTACTCTTCACTTTAAAGAATGACTTTCAGCTTTGGATACTTTCTTCCAAAGACTTGTGTGTCTTTTCTACAATATATGCAGCAATATAACTATTATTTGGTATTTTTTTTTCTTTCTTTTGTGTCATGAAAAGGAACTGGTGGAACTCAAGCAAAGCATTGAATCCAAGAAGAGACAATACCATAATATGGATCTTCAAAGTTCTTTGACTCAAGAGGTATAAATCTTGACTGATTGTTAAGTTGTCACTATGAGGGACAGCCACCAGTAAGCTAGTGACCACATAGTTTTCATTTTATTTATATTCATTCGACGGATAGCTTTTACACTATTTTTTTTCGGTATCTCTGAAGATTCTGCAGCTTCAGAAACGATTACAGCAACAATTTGTGGTAAGGCGTGCCTTAGAGAAAGCATGTTATCTGCCTTTTTCACAGGATGCTACATTAGAAAATTCAATACCCAAGGTACCCCCTTAAACGGTTATGTTGAAGAGTAAAGACTGTTTTTACTATCTGAATCTTTTGAACTTTGTTTGGTCTTGCTTCTGATTATCAATTGTAATTTATCTTGCTTAATTCTAGGCGGCAAAGGAACTGATTAACGACATTGGAATATTAGAATTAGAAGTTGTGTACTTGGAACAACACCTGTTGTCTTTGTATAGGAGAAGATTTGATCAACAAATTTCATCTCTATCAACCAAGGAAAGAAGATTGGACTTAGCTTCTGATACTAACAAAGGAGCTTCTGCAGTCCCTGGCAATGATGCTATCTCTGACAAGGAAATTACAGTTCTGAAATGTAGTAATCTCATTTCACCCAGTAATTCAACTGGCTTTCAGCTCAAACGTAACAACCAGCTGGTACAGAGACCGTTTTAGACTCTAGTGTTCATCGATGTCACTCTGAACTATCTCAGCGGACAGTTTGCTTGATTGAAGCTTCTCCTGAGCACATCAAGGCCAAAGCTGTAGACTCTTACCATTCTTTACCATTATCCATGACCATGTTAGAGGTAGGCATATCAAATAGCAAAAGAGTAGTAGTTATATCCTTATATTTTATACGCAGGCCTCTCTAATATGTGGCTTCCAAATTATTTGAACAGCAAGCTCAGAGTGCTAAATCCAGTTCGACCAGCCTGGGAGAGCATCTTGGGAATTTCTATGTTGATAATGCTCCAGAGACACCAAATTGGCTTTCTGAGGAGATACTTAAGTGTATATCTGCTATTTATTGTGAACTTACTGAGCCACCTTCTCTTGGTCATAAAAATGTTTCATCCTCTATTCCGATCTCATCATCTGGTTATGAGATCTCTTTAGAGTGCAAAGGTAGTAAGTTGGGATCACAGTGGAAGAAGCATTCATCCTTCAATTTAAGCTCCAGTAATCCTTTCCATGTCAAAGGATCAAAAGAATTTAATGAACCTTATTGCTCAATGGTAAGGATACAGCAGTTATGTACAGATGATCAGAAGCTAAAAGAAATTGAATACATGCTACGGAGATTTCAGTGAGCCATCTTATAGTTCTTATCCTCTTTAATAATTTTGTTTAATTTAAATTCATGAGTAAGTGATCCATTTGATGGATGAAGAAACAACACATTAAAGCTCTACAATGAAAACAGAAGTAAATGTAACATGCATCAACATAATATGACTCTCTTGCAGGTTACTTGTTTCTCGGCTGGAAGAAGTTAATCCTAGAAATATGAAGCATGAAGAAAAGCTAGCCTTTTGGATTAATGTGCACAATGCCTTAGCAATGCATGTAAAATCTCTAAAATTTAATCTTCTTTATTCCATGCATGGTATTGGTCCAAGCCCCTGAACCAATCTTACCATCTTGCTGTCTGTTCTCCGCAGGCCTTATTAGTTTATGGAGTTTCAGCCAACAATGTCAAAAGAATGTCTTCAGTACTTAAGGTAAAGATGGTCACTCATAAAACTCCAAGGATTTGTCTGGTATTAACGATTGCTAAAATAAGCTTGTGGATATTTCAGGCTGCATATAACATTGGGGGTTATACTATAAGCGTAGACCAGATACAGAACTTCATTTTGGGATGCAGATTACCTCAGCCAGGACAAGTAAATCTAAAATCTTGAAACTTGTATTTAGACTCTATATATTCTCATTTTATGTAGCAAGAAAAACTGTTATAGTAGAGAGTAGAGACCTGATCCTGTTGTCCAATCCATACACCTTCCTTATAATGCACTCTTCTTTTTCTCCCAGTGGCTGTGGCAGTGGTTTCCTTCAATGACAAAACCAAAGGTTAGAGATGCAAGAAAAAGATATGCTATTCATCATCCAGAACCTTTGTTACTATTTGCGCTTTGCTCAGGAAGCCATTCTGATCCAGTGGTACACTTCTGCTCTTTCTGAGTTTACTGCATGTTTGTCTATCTAGAAGGACAAGTATAAACCTTTGATTTTGGTTTCATTTCCCACTTCACATGATCACTCAAGAAAGCAGAAATACCAATATTATAGGTCTAACTTTCAATATATTCTTGCATTTATATAGTTTACATCTTACAGTGGATTTATAACAAATGTGACTTTGCACTTGACATCATACAATGAAACTTTCTCAGAATCTCAGCTGGGAATGATTGTCACTTTCGCAGGTACGTTTGTACACGCCCAAGAGAGTCTTTGAGGAGCTAGAATCTGCAAAAGAAGAATACATTCAGTCCACCATCAGTATAACCAAGGAACAAAAAATAGTTCTCCCAAAGATAGTGGATTCCTTTGCAAAAATTTCAGGTCTTGGAACGTCTGATTTGATGGAGATGGTTAAGCCTTATATGCCTGATTCTCAAAGGAAGATCATTCAGGAGTTTCAAACCAAAAAAAGCTGGAAAGGCATTGAATTAGCCCCTCATAACTTCACTTTCCATTACCTGCTGTCAAAGGAATTAGCTTGGTAATCACATGGCTTGGTAGGAAGTCATGATCAGTACAAGATTTTTATTTGATGGTAAGCACGGGTGTAGTGTTCAAGAAGGAAATGTGTCTGCCTCTCTGCATAATTGGTGAATAATAATTGTTGGCCTTGTCTCTATGAAAATATTAAACTCATCACGGCAACACTTCAAGGGGAGGACAGGGAGCAGAGAATGATGTCACATTGGTAGCAAGCAACAATCTGGAAATTTTGGGGTCTATCTTAAGTTCTTTGGGAGCAGTATCTTTATGGGAATGAATTCTCTCATATACAAATTTCACATGATGATTATGCATAGATCTCCACTATTGATCAGGAATATGTGTCCTAACCTGGATCCTACAAGAGAATATAATTAGTAGTAGAAATCTACACATGATTATATCGTGTGAAATTTTCACATGAGATGATCCATTTCCTATCATACAATTGCTAAATTGTTTTTTTTACTCTGTATATTCTTTACCTCAACATCTACTTTGGGTGTTGGATCAATACTAAACTCAGTCATTTGTATGTATGCTCGGTAGAAATATATATTGTCACCCAACAATACTATGAAGCACATTCTTGTATCTTTTTGACCAAACAGCTTGAGAAGGTATGGAGAATCGTTGAAAAATATTTCATTTATTCTTTAAAATTTCTAAAATTTTAATTATTCTTACAAGCAAAAGAAAATCCATAGAAAATTTTAGTTATCTGCTTAGAATCATGGTTTTTCCCTTTACCTTTTGGAGAGGAATTATAGTAAATTTCAATCTAGATTAAAAACTCAAATCACATTGCGCATGACATTGAAAACTGATAAAGCGGAATATATAGATTACTGAATTATATTCACTAATTATAATTTATAAACATAACAAGCCAAATGAATCCAAAAGGGCATCGCAAACCCATTCAACAGCAAACAACTGGGAATAAGGAGCGAACTTTCTTCTAGGTCCTCACATGCTCGAATTTGCCAAAGTTCCCGCCTGATTGAAACCCCCCATATGGTTCTGTGTTGCTGTTTACAGCATTGCAAAGATATTCTGTGATAGAACACAACAATTTTGCGTATGTTAACACGCAGGTTCAATTATTCATTCTAAAAATACAAAGTAAACTTTACACTAAAGATGAAATGGGCCATTAATTAAGGTCTCTTGTGTGAAGGCTATATATAATAAGGATGACATGGGAGATACCTGGAAAAGAGGAATCATCCAGTGATTTTGGTAGTAGTGCCCCATAAGCATGCTGCATTGAAAGGTGATCTTATGATCCCCACATGGCAAATAAGTATTTTTGTAAATGTTCATAAGCACCCACTTTTAGTGCAACATAGGTTAGTTGACTATCAAATTATGCCCTCTACAACATCACCCTGTATTTGATAAAGCTGCTTCAGTTCTGTGAATGGTAAGTACAATTTCCCATTCAAGCATAATAAAGTTGAATATATTGCATCTGCTTTTGAATGAGATGTATCACCAGAAGTAAATACATTAATCCCATTTTCCACATATATCCAACTGCAACCCGTAAGCTTCTTAGCCTCCTTCCCTCTCATTTTCTTTCTTATTCTTCCCATCTCATCCCATTTCCCCTTGGCAGCGTAGAGATTAGCCAATTGCACATACCTAGACCCATTATCTGCCTCAATTTTCAGTAGTTCCTCTTCTGCCTGTTTGGCAAGTGCTGTACTGTTGCTCATCTGACAAGCATTAAGAAATGCACCCCAGATCATAGCATCTATCTGTACGGGAATCTTCCTCATAAATTCTAAAGCCTTTTCTACTTGATCAGCCCTTCCATACATATCAACCATACATGCATAGTGGTTATCCTCGGGCACTATATTGTAATCTTCTTCCATGGAAATGAAAAACTTCTCTCCTAGTTCTACTAATCCACGGTGCCGACAAGCAGATAGAAGTGCAACAAAAGTAACTGCATCTGGCTTGACACGTTCCTTCAACATTTCCTGAAAAAGCTGAATAGCTTCATTTTCAAATCCATGGTGAGCATAACCAGCTATCATTACATTATATAAGACTGCATCTCTATTACTATCAGTAACTAGTTGGAAGACTTTCTCAGCATATGTGATATTCCCACATTTTGAGTACATATCAACCAAAGCACTCAGCAATTTCTCATCCATATGGAGTTTCATTCTCAACATGTAAGCGTGAATCTGCTTTCCCAAACTAAGGGCTGCTTGCATCGCGCAGGCACTGAGCACACTGATGATGACCATTGCGTCAGGAACTGGTGCCTCTGTAGTTCGATACTCTCTGAAAAGTTTGAAGACTTCCTCGCATTGTGGTGATTTGACATATCCAGAACATAGAGCTGTCCAGACAACAGAATTTCTTTCTGTTAATGAATCAAAAAGCCTTTGGGCTTCTGTCATGTTGCCTTGAGATGAATAGCCTGTAATCAGCGAAGCAACTGCAAATGGGCTTTTAATCCCAATTCCTGCATAGACGGACTCTGCATACCTAATATTCCCACACTTAGAGTAGAGGTCAACAATGCCACTGCTAATAATTTGATTTGAATTGCAACCATTTTTCAACACCCAAGCGTGGACACACTTACCGAGTTTCAAACACTTCAGACCAGAGCAAACACTCAAAATGCTTGCCAAAGTGTGATCACTCCACCCAATACCATTTTCATTCATCTCAACAAACAAGGAAATTGCTTTCTCCATATAGCCATTCTGTGCATATCCAGCAATCAATGTATTCCAAGACACAATGTTATTTAATTCAGAATTTTTCCAAAACACATTCAAAGCCATGTCCATCTTTCGCTCCCTACAACAAGCTGCAACCATCGCATTTTTTGAAACCAAATCCACCATCCCATCACAACCACTAAACACATTGCATGCTTCATGAAACGAACCACATTTAGAGTACATGTCGATGAGAGAACTCTTCCAAACTTGCTTGAATCATTTGCAGTTTTCACCATGTATGAATGTATCTGCTTGCCATAACACACCACACGTAGCCTGGCGGTCAAGTTAAGCAAGGTTGTCAGGGTGAACTCATCCATCCCAATTGTGTCACATGCAGATTGCATTGTAGTAAACAAGTCAAGCGCCTCAGTTTCGTACCCATCAGCGCCGACATAAGCTGATAACATGGAATTATAAGAAACCAAGTCTTTGTGAGAGGCAGAGTCAAAAAGGGATCGTGCCTGTGTCAAGTTTTGTGCTTTTATGTAGGCCGTAATAATGACATTCCAAGAGAATACATTTCGATTAGGCATTTCATCAAACAGTTTCTGTGCCTCTTGGACAAGGCCATGGTTGGAGTAGCTATGGATGAGTTGATTACAAGTGAAAATGCTTGATGCCAAACCAGATTTTATTGCTTGGACATGATCACGGTATACCAGAGCATCTCTCACTCTCAGAGGCCTCATTGCCTAATAATCTGCATTGCAATTACACGCTGTGGTTATTGGTTCTAGCGTTGGGCTAAGTAAGGCTTTTGAATTTGTCCATAAACTTCAGACAACACAAGAATTATGATTAACTTATAAGCACTAACCTGGGGTCACAATTTGCATTTTATAAACAAAAAAGAAAACGGATAATTCCTTTGGCAACAGGTGATATGTTTCCTGCTCCCATAGGTTACATCTGTACATAAAGATTTGATACAAACATTTAGACCAAAAAGTACAATTGAAGCTTATAACAAAAATACTCCTAAAATTGAAAAAGTATATTTGCATAGACTTACAATATGTTTGGTTTAGATTTTTCCAGTGCTAATCAACTACTCATTTCGTTTCACAAGAACAATAAAAAATCGAACAATACATGTATTAAAAAAAATAAAAAAATATCTTGATGAATGTATAAAGTTGTATGAGTTTATAAAACTATATAAGTTCAAAAAACTATTCTTATATAGTTATTATTATTTATTTTGATAAATATATTAATTACTTAAGTAACACATTAACATTAAGGGTATAAATAGAAAAAAAAATTAATATTACTTAAATAACCTAAATAGATAGACATTCTGAAACATTCAAAAATTTAAAAATTGACAATTATTATTATGAAATAGAGGAGTACCAATATATCATTCAATGCACAGCTTCTTGCATTAAATCTTTTCTTCCTTCCAGTGACCGACGTTTGGGTGGGTGGATCTTAGAAATGTAAAATAAGACAACCAATTAGTATGGTTTGACTTCATATTTTTTGGATTTTGCAATGATATTTTTTGGGTTAGCCTTTAAGGCACCGATTAACATTATTAAAAGCATTAAATTTTAAAACTTTATTATGATTCCAATATTTTGGAAATATAAAGGCTCATTTTTTATATACAAATATTTCCTTTGTTAACTTTTTAACCAATAATTAGATAAACCCATATTTTTTTTAGTAAAATACTTTAAAGGATAATATAAGAGTAATGAGCCATAAAAAATTACTTGCACATTATATCTCAAAAATTTTGCTACGAGTATTCTTAGAACAATTGTTAAGACTCTAAAAATAAAAGATTTTAATTTAAAATGTTAAAATTTTTAGGTTTCAAATGTATTGAAAGTTCTTTAAATCTTTCTATTTTTAAAACTTTTACAAGTGATCTAAGGACAATTGTAAGCAAAATCCATATTTTAATTACAGGATAACAATTTCATGTATTCATGTATGAATCCAAACAAAAGATCCCAACAAATATCGCTGCAAAATCAAATTTTCTTGAGGATTGTTACAATTGAAAAATTCTCTCAGCAATTATTATATTCCCAAAAAAAAAAGGAAAAACATTTCAATCAAGAAAAATGGCTTCTTCTTCTTCTTCTTTTTTTCTTTAATATTATATTATTTGTCATTATGGGAACTTTGACAAAAGGCGAAAGTGAGGGAACGTTGGATTCTGTTCCCAATTTGTATGAGTATGAGGGCAGGACTAATGGGTAAGGAAAGGAATCAGCAGAATCACTTATTAATCACAATCCCACCATTCACACTCAGACAGCGACTCAAGAACAAAGCAGAGAGACCCATTTTGGCGGTTTTCATCTGAAATTTGCAAAAAATCAACCCAATTGAAGTGTATCCCAATTCAACTAACACAACACAACAAACAAAAAACCCTTCTTTTTGATCTTAGGTCACAGCCACAACAATCAAGAGAGAGAGAGAGAGAGAGAGAGAGAGAAGAAATGGAAGAAGAGGGAATAGGGTTAGTGTTAGCCAGAGCCACAGAACTCAGGTTGAAGATCACCAATTGCATCCACACAGCCACGGCCACCACATCTAACGCGCCTCCCACTTCCAACGGCCCCTCACCGCCGGTACCGTCCAGCGATGACGACGACGATGAAGCCACCGAAAGGCTTCTCAACATTTGCGACGCTCTCGAGGCGTTGGAGACCCAGCTTTCTTCCTTGCAGGTCACACACTGCCCCCACTTTCCCTTAGCCATAAAAGTCTAATCTTTTTTCATTAGGGTTTCAGTTTTTGGACAGTCGTTTCGAGTTGTGGGGTGTCATAGTTCATTAAATAGGAACATGGGTCATCTTCCTTTGTTTCTTTGGATCAGTTTTGTTTTTTTTGGTTGATTATCTGAGTGAGTTTGAGATTTCGGTGAAGCTGCTAAAAAGTTTGTGTTGTATGCTTTTTAGTGTGAATTATGAAGATGGCTTCAATTAACTATTGTTAGTAGCAATATAGCTAGCTATTAGCTAGACATGTTCAATAATCTGGAATTGCGTTTGCAGGGAAGTCAAGATTGTTTTAGATTGTATATGGAGCTGAGTAGATCATTGTTCTTTAACAAATTCAGTTTCGTTACTTTCTAAATGGTTGGTTGCTCATTCTTGAGTGACCTTGCAGACCTTCTATGTGAAATGAAATTTAACTTATTGGAGCCTGTGATTTTTATGCCTTTCACGCTGTCCCTCTATATTATTATTATTATTCCTTTAGTTTAGATAGTTATTTATGAGTAGTAGTTTCATTGACTCTTGCTGGAAAAATTGCTCTGCTGGAAAAATTCTTGCATGCACCGGGAGGAAGAGCCATTCTTCCTCCACAATGATTTATGACCATGAAATGTTTATGTGGGACCCATGTGTAAGTACAAAAAACAGAAAATATGTGGTGTATATAGTTGGTGGAGGAAGAAGATCCTTCCTCCGTAGAGTAAGGAAGAATTGCTCTGCTGGATGATGGTTCCTTTTATGTCTATCTATGTTCATGTCAAATTTTCTTGGTTATTGTATTCTTTGGGAAAATAGTCTAGATATGATTGAGATAATGTTTGAGAATCTTAATTATTGTGTGCAATTTCCATTTTCCAGGTTCTGCAACAACAACAGCGATATGAAAGAGAAATTGCCTTAGCAGAGATTGAAAACAGCCGCAAGATGTTAATTGATAAGCTCAAGGAGTACAAAGGTAAGGAATTGGAAGTGATACATGAGGCTTCCACTTTTGCTAGTGAAACGGTGGAGCCCAAAAATGATCTACTACTTCCTCCATATCCAAGTCGCCCTCCATACTCCATGTCTCTGGACAAGGAGTATCTGTCACAGGTCCCTTCTGTGAACAAGTCTGGTCGCAATGGGTTAATCACCCTTGACCCGATTATTGAGGCAAAAAAGAGTCTAAGTGATAAAGGGCAAAATCATGCTGCAGATGGGGCTAAGAATTCAAGAAAAGGTTTGGGATTTTTTGTAACCTCTGCTGCCAAAACAATGCTTACAGTTGTTGGAGTGATATCAATATTAAGTTTGTCTGGCTTTGGGCCTAATTTGGGAAAGTTAGGTGTCCGGTTCAATGCACAAGGCTGGCGTCAAAGAACAGAAAATGAGAACGAGAGATCTACCACTGAAAATGTGAGGGAGAGACCAATTACTGATTGTCCACCGGGCAGAATTTTGGTGATGGAAAATGGGGAAGCTCGATGTCTAGTGAAAGAGAGAGTTGAGATTCCATTTTCGGTTGTTGCTGCAACACCTGATATAAACTATGGATGTGGTTAGCCATAGTACTTGGTTTTTGTAATGTATATCACTTCTCGTTTTCTCTCTGTTTCTGTTTCTTTGTGGATGCGTGATTGAGAAAAAAAAAAAAAAGGCAAGAGTATTCTGTGGCTGGTGACTGTCATGAGTTTTGGTAGTTGGCATTTAGGTAAGTGATGCCGTTGATCTTTCTTTTCTTTTCCCTCTTCTGAAAATGGGAGAAATTTTTATTTGAGTTACTTGTTTGTTGGTGCTGAGCTTATCAGCGGTGCTGCTTCTACAAGTTATGGTTAACGCCTTCTGGCCTTGCCTTCCTCTTTTGAGGTCACAAGGTGATGTTGCTCAAAAAAGCTTTTCAGTTTCCAATTGTGTCATGCATGCTGACCATTAGCTTGCAAGTGAAGTGATAAAGAACCAGCAAAACTCCAAATACCTTCATGACCGCAGAAGCTTGGAACTGAAAGCCCCTTCCCAGAGCATCATGAAACGAAGCAGTTCAATATTTCTTGCGGGAGATATGACCAAGATAGAATGATTGGCTTAGCCAGCAAAAGGCTTGCTCCAGTGCCCTTGTGGCTTGTGACTGTGGCCGTAGCTATTTTTTGAAAATATAAAATAAGAGACGTTATTGAAGCATGCTGTGGACACAAACTGCATTTCGGAAGTTCGCTTCAATTAGACCATAAAGATTTCAAGGATAATCTTGCTTCAACAAACAATAATATTGTGGGGCAACGTTTTTTCAATAATTTGTTCATTTTAGAATGAGGGAAACGTTTACTCCAGAGTGGGGTCAGGACGAGATTTTTGGGCTTAGTAAGTGTTAATTCAAACATAGTAATATATATGAACAGATGATTGCTAGGTGGGCTACTCTCATTTGATGGGGGTATGGCTAGCTTACAGTATCTGTATCCGTATCTAAGATGGGCTTCGTTTTATGGCTTGGCTCATTTTTGGGTTAGCTTTATTGTGTTTTTTCTTGCTATGGTGGAACGGGCCCTAAGTCGTTATTCATTTCAGTCAGACCCATAAAAAGAAAGCCTTTTAAAACCAAGAGATGGTTAGGGGGAACTGGGGTAGTAGCATTCAGTGAAACAATAATAAATTAATTGGCAAAACCAACATAATAAATTAATGGTGAGTTTTATGGTAGACTTTTTATTTTTGGGTCCATCATGGATCCCTTATTATTAGTTATTGGATCAGACTATTTAACAAAAATGATAATTATCTAATAACTAATAATAAAAAGTCTATGATAGATCCATAAATTTGAGATTCATCTTATAATTTGCCTAAATTAAGAAGGTCAAATTTGACCCGGCACCTTTTGTGTTTGTTCATGGCCTACGCAAATAGAGTAGAGTTGTGCGAATTTTTCAAAGTTGGAGCCAGATGGTCATGTTTGTTGGCCAAAACCATGCTTCCTTTTTCCAGCAGCCAATAGCACCTTGTTTTCTGTGCACCTGGTATGATACTTTACCAGATAACAACAACATTCACTGAATAAATACTACAAGTCTAGCTCTGACGACAAATCTTAGCTTAGCAATCCAATCATACTGGAATGGCTCCCCATTGCAATGAAGGGCCAACTTCTTCTCCAAGAAAATTCCACTATATAAACCTTACCAAACCAAGCTTCAACATCAAAGGTTCCCTCAAACTACTTCCATCACACTCCATAAACCAAGATCTTAGCAGTTTAGCACACTAGAGATATCATATCATGGCCTCCCTGGAAGGTAGAGAATTCACTGCAGAGCAAGAAGCTCTGGTGGTCAAGTCATGGAATGTAATGAAGAAGAATTCTGCAGAGCTTGGTCTCAAGTTTTTCTTGAAGTAAGGCCATTTCTTCAGCTTTTTCAAACTCTTACTGGTTTATATTTCCGCTTTATCTAGAGCTTGCACAATTGAACTCATAACTTCAACAAACTTTGTAGAATATTCGAGATTGCTCCATCAGCTCAGAAATTGTTCTCATTCTTGAAAGACTCAAAAGTTCCTTTGGAGCAGAACCCGAAGCTCAAGCCTCATGCCGTGTCTGTCTTTGTAATGGTAAGCTTATTCCCTTTGGAAACCATTACCAATTAACATTGAGGCTTTGACTTTTGTAACCATTGGGATCAACAAAAAAAAATCCTAACAAATGTTAAACTTAGACTAAAATGATACTCACAGCCGATCATAAATTACATAAGCTGTGTCTCTTGGTTATTAGTTGGTATGAACTTATTTTCTCTTTATGTTATTGCAGACCTGTGAATCAGCAGTTCAATTGCGGAAGGCTGGAAAAGTTACTGTGAGAGAATCAAACTTGAAAAAAATAGGCGCCACCCATTTCAAAAGTGGTGTTGTGGATGAGCATTTTGAGGTATATAAACTCCCACCGTGATAATATGGTTGAGAAAATATTGCTTAAAGTGCCAATATATAGATTGGAAATTGTACTTGCTCAGATTCTATGACATCAATTTTGTAAACTGAAATCCGACATTTGTAAGTTATGGACAAGACTCAGATTCCATTTAAATGGTTGATGACATAAAACAATGTGATAGGAAGAAATATACATATTTTGGCACCTATATATCAATATTGCACAGTGAGTACTTCTTTTTCTCTTTTCTTGTGAGCAAATAGTGAGTAATTCAATGGACAAATAATTTATAGTCTATTCTTTATTGTTGTTAAGGTAACAAAGTTTGCACTCTTGGAAACCATAAAAGAAGCAGTGCCTGAAATGTGGTCAACAGCCATGAAGGGTGCATGGGGAGAAGCTTATGATCAGCTTGTGGCTGCCATCAAATCTGAAATGAAACCCTCTGCTTAAGACTCTCTTCCAACTTGCGTAGTTCCTTTCCTCTCACATTGAATAAGACTGATAGGGCCATTTAGGTTACCTGATTGTAATTTGAAGCATGAGCGTTTGGGTATGTGCTTTTTCTTTTGTGTGAAAAATACTTCATGTTGCTTTTGGGGTTGGGTTGATAAGTTGGAAAGGGTTTAGCTAAACAATAATTGAAGTGATAGTTTGGTGTTGTAGCATTTGTGGATTTAATATATTTATTTTGCTATTCAACATGAAAGTGTTCCTTCATCATTGACTGATTTGATGCTTCCCATAATCCCATGGTCTATTTGCGGCAATAGCCTTTTTTTAGTGTTGCACAACAAGCAATGGTTGGAAAAGAATAATAACTTTTTTCCTCCTTGCTTCTCTCTCTCTCTCTCTCTGTGCTAGCGAAGAACCTTTCAAGCTAACAAGTATTTACAAATTTGAACACACTTGTGATTAGAACTAATAAGCATTGTTTCACTATAGAGACAAGAGAACTAGTTGCCACGGCATGAGAAAGTTAATGAGATAATAATCAGCTTGACAGTTGCTGGAATATATAAATAAGTATTTCAAATTGTGGTTGCGTTGCGATTGCGGTTGGTGACCACCGCAACAGCAATATTGCAGCCACAATTGCATGTTGTAGAGACTGCAATTTAAAGCCATGATATAAATTAGGAATCAAACATGAAAGAGAAAATACAGAAAGGTTTTGTAGTTGTATGGACAGCCCCCTACAAGAAAAAGAAAAAAAAAGTTACAGATACGTGACAAGTCCTAATGAACTCATGAAAGCAGCCAGCCAGCCACCCATAACGAATTTTCTACCAACATTTTTCATAACTTTGCAACATCCTATTTCAGTGGTAGCGAGGATAAGTATAAGTGAAAGAATATGTTCTAAATTTTATAAGCAAGTTCATTCTTTAATATGGATGAGGATCCTCTGACGTCCTAATCGAACACATGTGCACATTCACCATTAATCAGTTCATGTTTAAGAGATGTGACAAATGTGAACAAGAGCTGCATTAGCCTTGATGGCTAGTACAAACAAGTCCTGCACAGAAAGTCATATGTAGGATTTGGAGATCAGTGGCATCAGGAAGTCTATATGATCCAACTGAAGCCCTCATTCGGATTCACATGATGCAATAGTGAGCCAACATACATGGACTCTGAGCTCCAGAGGAGGCAGCTTGGGTTCTGGGACAGAGCATCCCCTGTTTTTGTGGCCTTCATGAATTGCTCTCTAGCTTACCGTCCAGTTCAATGATGTCAACAGATGCTTGTGAAAAAAGCTTTCCACCTTTTTAGTGGATTAAGATGATGCACAAGTGCTCATTTGTCTCTCAAGAGTGTTTGTTGTGTTTTCCTTGTCTCTGTGTTTCTGCGGTAGAATGGCCAAGCTATGTAACAGGGGAAACAGAGAAAATGAGATTGTTCTATGGAGCTTTATTGCGTACAAAAATTAAAGGAAAATCCTAACGTGTCAATTTTTTTACCTCAATTTATGTACTAGAGTGAGTGAATGACCTAATATCATGCCTAACTTTGAATAGTTATATCACTTTATTCTATCTACCAATCACTGTTGTTTTCTATTTAAAAAAAAAAAACATCATTTTGATGATTTTTTTTATAGTGTAGTATTATTTAAAATTAAAAGAAAATTTTAAAACAAAAGTTAATAATGATTAACCACATTATATAGTTTAAATTTTAGAGTTTTTGTATTGAAAAAAAAAAAATAATTACCACCCTTAAAAGATTAATCTTACCGCAATACTTGTGAGGAATTGGAAGTCATACATGAAGCTGCCACTTTTGCTAGTGGAGCCCTACAATGTAATGATCTATTACCTCCTCCATACTCCATGTCACAATGGTTGAAGCAATGGTTAATCACACTTGATTCAATGATTGAGGCAAAGAAGAGTCTAAGTGATAATAAAGAGTAAAGATCATATATCTGACAAAGTGACATGGTTATTTCTGAAGCAAAACTCATCCAGAAGAAGCTAGCTAGCCAAGTGAATATATGGTACAACAAAGAGGAATCTAGGTACTCATATTGATTGTTCTTGATTTACAAGGAGGAAAAAAATTGGGAATTTTTTTTTCGGTTTCAATAACTGTGTGTCAGATGGGGTTGTTCTTGATATAAGAAGTCTATTTGTTCTTGATTTATGCAGATGGAGTTGGTGTGCTATATTCTTGTGGGAATAGTTATCTTATGTTGTCCTTCCCTTATTTAAATAGGAAAATTGTGAGTAATTGAAGTAGAAAGTGTAGGAGGAATTGAAATGGAGAAGTAGCATTCAGGGAAACAATACAAAATTAAATGAAGTTTATTGGGGAAAAAAAATTTACACCAATAAACAAAGAGAGAAATATAGATTGTACATACAAAATCATCATCATGCACACGCCTAGACTTATGAATGAAATTGAAACCGAAAAACTAAAATATAAAATAACAAAAAAAGAACAAATGCCTTTTCAAGTGTATTTTATATGAAATATCCTTAATGATACGAAAAAAGGTAGGTTCAAATAACAAATCTGTCAAAAAAAAATGCATTTTTTAAATCAAGAGACGGTACAGGGAGTGAAATAATAATAAATTAATTGGAAAAAAAACCAGAAATAAACTTTTCAAATTAAGTTCTAGCCAAATGGGAATGTTGATTGGCCAGAAAATCTAGGTGCTGCATGCAATGGCTCCCTATTGCATGCCATGAAGGGCCAAGTAATCCCACTATAAAAACCTTACCAAACCATGCATGCTCCAACATCGATCAAAGCTTTCCTCATCCACTGCTTCACACTTGACAAACCAAAGCAATCATGAGCTCATTCACCGAAGAGAAAGAAGCACTCGTGGTGAATTCATGGAATGTATTGAAGAACAATTCTGCAGATCTGGGTCTCAAGTTTTTCTTGAAGTAAGGCCATAATTCACTTCTTCGATCATCTTTTCACACTTTTATATAATGGGTTGTATTTAAGCTTTATATATATGTGTTTCCAACAAGTGAACCTGAACTCATGACTCCAACAAACTAAATTTAATTTGTAGAATATTTGAGACTGCTCCAGCAGCTAAGAGTCTCTTCTCATATTTGAAAGACTCAAAAGTTCCTTTGGACCAAAACCCCAAGCTAAAGACACATGCCACCATTGTCTTTGTCATGGTAAGCTTGATGCCTTTACCAAAAATATTACTTACACTGAGGCTTTGACTTTTGTCACCATTCGGATCAATAAAAAAATCCATGCGAATTTTATTTCAAGCTAAACTGTAATGATATATACTCACAACCGATCATAAATTACATAAGTTGTGTTTCTTAGTGAGTTGGTATAAGCATTTCTATTATTTTTTATATGCTATTGCAGATTTCTGAATCAGCAACTCAACTGCGGAAGGCTGGAAAAGTTACTGTCGGAGAATCAAACTTGAAACACTTGGGCGCTGTCCATCTCAAAATCGGTGTACAAGACGCACATTTTGAGGTACATAAACTTTCAATATAATAGTGTTAAGTTGAGAAAAACATTACTTAATGTGCCAAACTGCCAATATGTAGATAAAAATAATGTTTGCTTACGATTCAAATTCTCTTTTATTAGTTTTGCAGGACCCAAATTCCTTTTTAATGGATGAGAATGGTGTAAATCAATGTAATAAAAGGGGGAAAAGTACATATTTTAGCACAGTATCAAGTATTTTTTAATGAATAATGTTAATTCTCCATCAAAAGTAGGTGTTTAAGTGACACTTACTCATTATCATTAGATATGATGGTGGTCTACTATCTTCACCCATCTATTAAATATAATAGTGATTGAGTGGGTGCTAACTTACATTCACTTTTAAGTGTTGGAATAATATTTTTATTTTTTGAATTTTTGTTCAGTAAATATATGGTGAGTATTTTTCTAGGCAACTACTCCTTTAGTCCCTAAATAATTATCCATTTTAAAAAAATTCTTAATTTATTTATAAATAGTTGTTCATTTAAAAAAATTGAGTAGTATTAATTATTTCTTTTTAATAATATTTCTATTAAATATTATTGGAGTAGAGAAGGGATATAGTGGAGGAGGGGAGAAAAAGTTAAATTATTAAAAAGAAACAAAGACAATTTAATAAATTATTTTCTAACTCAATTTTTTTCAATTATTTCCTTAATTTCAATGTGTATTTAAAACTGAACAATTATTCAATGACAGAAGAAATAATGTATATTTTATTCTTTCTTAAGGTAGCAAAGTCCGCACTCTTGGAGACCATAAAAGACGCAGTACCTGAATTATGGTCACCAGCCTTGAAGGATGCATGGGGAGAAGCTTATGATCAGTTGGTTGCTGCCATCAAATCTGAAATGAAATAGCTCTCTGCTTAGACTCTCTTCCGACTCGTGTGGCTCAAATTGAATAAGAATGATACTGCCACCTAGCTAGGGACAGAAGAAGTATACGAGTGTTTGGGTCCGTGTGGTTTTATAGTCTTGTGTGAAATATAAAATACTATTGCTATTGGGGTTGATAAGTTGGAAAGGGTTTAGCATTAAGAAAATAACTGAAGTGTGATTGGGCAATGAGCTATATATAGCACAAGTGACACCTCGTTAATTCCTTGTGTCATGGGCTTCTAGCGTTGGATCTAGCTAGGGGTATCATTCCCCACATGCTTACCCTTCCTTCGTCCCCCTAGCAACTAATATATAAATGAAGTGATTGTGTGGCATTGTAGCTCCTTATGGAAATGTGATATACTATTGTGGAAACTAGCGCATTATTGCATGAGTGTATTTAATAAAATTTAATGCATTAATTTTATTGTAGATTATATGAATAATTACAACAATCTCCTTCGAGATTCATCCAAACTATATTTATATCTTCTAAATTTTAAAATTACACCCATATCTCTTCAACCCAAACGGAGCTTAACTCTGTTAATAGCCCACGTGAAATGACACATTTATCCCCTAACACATAAAGAAACCTATCTCATTCTTTCCTCGATTTCTCAATTAGCACTAACATTAAACGAAACCCTCTTTTTTATTTTTTATTTCTTTCATTATTTCTTGTACCATGATATGCTGGAATCAAATTGTTCAGTATTTTCTATTTCCAGCTGTCCACGATGGTCAAAGAAAATAAAGCCGATAAAAAAAAATTAATTCAAACAAATTAGGTAGATAATGAATAAAATTCTCTTCACTTCCACATATACCTTCATTCTCATATATCGGTTAATAGCCTCACCACCGTCAAGCCAACGTCAACTTTGAATTCATGTTCAATTTGTTTGGATTCAATTTCTGCGACCATAGTTATGCGATAGAATTAGATTGAGACCAATTTGTTTGGATTCGATCCAAACAAAAAATTGTTTGGATACTCTAGTTCAGGAGATAATTGCATGGGTCTGAAACTAAACTCCCTTTCTCTCTTTCATGATGGCGGAGAAAAAGAGCACCTGAAGCAAGGAAAAAGAAATAAATTGGGGAAAGTAAGAGAAGGGTAATAAGGTCATTGAACATGTGATTTTTAGCTTTGAAATTAGGAAAAACAAAACCAACGGCACTTATGGTCTATTAGAGGCAAGGGAGGTAATTGAAATGTGTCTTAAGGGAGTTGAGTGTAATATATATATTAAAAATTAGAAGGGGTGAATGTAATATTGAAAGGCGTTGGGGAAATTGTCGTAATTTATTCTAAATCATAAGTTTAATAAAAAAAAATTATAATATTTATATCAAGATATAGCAATATAAAATGATTTCAAAATTATTATACAATGAAAAGTATAATTTAAAAAGTATTGTTAAATAAAATAAGTGATTTCAACAATATTTTAGTCCAGTTGATGATTTATATAAAGATATCATACTAAATTATAAAATATAGAACAATCATTATTGAACATAATAACATAATTAACAGGAAAATATCATTAAAAAATCTTAAACATAAGAATAATGAAAAAGAAAATTATCATACCAGAATAAATTTGAGCCCATAATTACAACAATCAATACAAAGAAAAAAGGGATACTAATTGGGTACATTGCAAGAATGTATACATACTAGTGTAGCTGCCCATACTATGTACGGGTTAGTAGTAGTTAATATATTGTAAAAAAAATATTTTATTACAATAATATAATTTTAGGTAAAACAAATATAATTAAACATATAGAATTACAACACATTTTATATATATATAATCTATATTTGAGCTGTTTCTCTACAGTATCTACATGGTTTGGTGGCCCATGGAATTCATTATTTTCATAGGCCTGGCCCTACACTGCAGGATCTTGGATTCATGCTTCTTCCGGTATGTAATTGTCATTTTCTTCCTTCTTGAAAATTCTGTACTGCATAAGAACTGCATTTTGAATTTCTTAATGTCGGTGCTGTTACAGGAGCTTGGGCTAGAAAAAGCTTACATTAGTAAAACTCCGTTTTCACTTATCTTTATCTCCGTTATCCTGGTAAGAATTCTCTCTGCATCATTATCTCCATCTCCTTCTCTCAGCTTCCAACTGGAATTTTGGTATTTATGAAGTTTTAGTGATATGTTGTGCATTATGTGCTTTTGTAGTGGACATTCCATCCTTTCTTTTTTAAGAGCAAAAAGATCTACACAGTTTTGATGGTAGTGAAAACTATTTCCATGACAACAATGAAAAAATTGTTACAATTTATCGTTTGTTTATAATTTCAAGGCGCAGATGAAGGAGTAGACCAATTTCAGGGTGTAACCTTTAGCTAGTCATGATGCTCAACACCATGATGATCACCCCAACCAAGGTTGAAAATGAATGCATCAAAGCTCAAGGCTGCTTTGTTTAGTTTTCACTTAGAGACACTTTTTTTTTTTGTTATACTCTTTTAGTTTTCTCTTATGTTGTATAGGATCTGTTTAACTATTGTTCAATATTATGTTATGACACTTGATACACACGCTCTTTGTTTAAAAGTTTAAGAATTTCTATGCAACTTCCCTTTTTGTTCATGATTTTTTATTATTAGTACTATACAAGATGCCAACTAGTGTTTTTGACTTGCATGCTTCAAAAGAATATTGAAAAGTGAAAAAAGAGGCGGTTGACATTGAGCTTTTTGTGGTGATTCGAAACCACCAGTAAATAGGATAAAAAATAGATAATTAAAATTGAGCTTTTAAATAGGATGAAAAAAATAGGTAGTTAAAATTGAGGTTTGTGGCGGCGGTTTGAAACTGCCAGTAAATAGGATAATTTGCCATCAACAAGCCATTTTGCGATGGTTTATAACCACTACTATGTTGCGAAAACCGCTGCAAAAAGATCTTATGCCCAACTGTTAGAAAGGTTTTGTGGCGGTTTTTAACCACCGTAGATTTACAAAACCGTAGCTAAAAGTGGAAAAACATACTTTAACGAGTCGTTCCAGTGGTTGCTCAAACTGCTACTAAATGGTTTAAGGACGCGTTATTCGAGATGATTTCTAAATCGCCGGAAACGTTTTTGCGGTGGTTTGAAACCGCCAGAAATCCTAATGAAAACCATTGCTAAATGCCATTTTCTAGTAGTGATTGTTCAACATTTTTGAGCTGGACATTTTATACCTTTATATTCTCTGCAAAGACTGGAGTTTGGATTTTTGCACCTTCTCTACACCTTTGTAAGATAGCTTTAGTATCTCGTGCTTCTTTGGTAGTTGGCATTTGCAATTTTGCCAAACACCAAATAATCCACTCTTTGATGGATTTGTGACAGCCAATTGGTCTCTATTTGAATTGCTTGATATGCTTATTCTTGAATGCTTGGTTCAACAAAGCTCCAAATATTGTGAGTTTTTAAATGGGTGTACATTAAAGTCTCCAATAATAATAATCAAGTGTCCCATCTAATTTGAACTGGACCAAACAATATTGTAATCGTTTGCCATCCTGACTCAAGAAAAATTAACTTATAAGACCACTCTTATTTCTCACAAATTCTCTAAAATCTGGCACTGGATTTAACAGCTTGATACTAATATGATATCAGATCCACACAATCACTCACAAATATTGTAACAATGGAAGCTTAAAGAGGAAGGGAAATACTATGAAACTTTATTCAATTTCCTGGTCTTATAACTACACACACAATCTTAACACTTTTTTTTACTTCTATCTTATTTTTCACATGCACTTACACGGTGCAAAACATGGCCTTTTATAGGCACATATTCATCATACAAAGACAAGCAAAATAAATGCTAACATGATATAACTGCACCTACATGTTGGTATAGGAGGCTTCAATTTCAAAGAAGCATTTATTGCAAGAACAAGAAAAGTCAAACTTGGTTTAATATTCTACACATTTGTTCCAGGATTCCATTTTTCTATTTTCATAATAAAACTTTTCTTCCTTTTTGATAAATTGATAACAAAAGGATCAAAACTCCATATGGAGAGGAGCAACAAATAAAAAAGTTGTCTTGGACATAATCACCCTAATATTATCTAGATATATTACAAATCAATACAATACAGTAGTATGTACACAAATATCAGTAATATATGATGAGACCATTATAAATAATTCAGATCTCACAGAGTATACTAAATCACATTTTTTTTACTTGTTCTAGCTCACTAACACTATCCATACATTTTGTGTCTCCATAGACACTATGCATGTTGCATAATAGAACTTGAACCTACATCAACACACAATGAGGCAATTGTATGGTCTTTAAGCCTTCTTTTCTTAATCTGCTAAAGCATCTTATATCAAAAAGTTTAGTTCATATTAAGGAACATGGAATCAAACTTTAAAAAGCATACATGATACATAAGAACTTAGAATACTAAGAAGATGAATGATACACGTCCACCATTATACTTAATTACACCAACTACTTACACTAAGCTAGATGAAAAAATAAATGTATGGGGATTGTATAACTACGGAAAGGTAAAGTGGGAAGGAAGAAGAAAGAACAAACAACGTCCTTTCTTCTTTCACAACCTGCTCTCTCTCACTCTCTCTCTCTCTTTTCTCTCTCTCACACCCAAAAGTTTCATTTTCTTTCTCTTTCTCACATTTATCTCTTCATTCTTCATCGATTCCAGGAGGAGGAGGAAGAAGAAGGAGAATCAAGATTTATTGGTAGAGCACAAAACTAATTGTAATACCCTAGATTTTCAAAAAATAAATAAAAGGTCAGAATTATTTTTTTTCGAACAAAAAAGTGCCGGTCACCTTACCTGTTGTTTGAGTCCTAATTTCACTAAGTCTTGACCCTACATGCCCTTGGAGGGCTATATATTAGAGCCATTTTCTTGGAATCAAAAGTCCGGAATTATTCCCTAAAGAAAAATGAGTTGAAGAGAGACTTTTAGCGAATTTTATGAAACCCTTAAATACTCTGTTTTTAGCTTACAAGTTTACGAAATCATAAGGTTTTCCGAATTTGAACTAAAACCCAAAAGTTAGATTTTGATTGATTGGGATTTTGATTTTTCTAATATTTTATTTGAATCCAAATAAGGGGTATTTTTCTATTTACATTTATGTTTTAAAGTTAATGGAAAGAAAATAAATGATTAACTTAAAATTAATGTAAATAAGTGAGTAGTGGTAGTAAATCCAATACATACCAGTATTGGAGCATTTGGAGCTTCTGGAAACGCCAGGCGGTTAACGGAGAGTGAATTCGGTGTTTGGAGCTTCGACCACCCAAGCGGTCAAATGATTCCCAAGCGGTCAAATGACCGCTGGGCGTTAGAGAGAGTAAGTCGGTGCGCGCGAGGTGGCAGGGGAGGGCCAGGCGGTCATATGGGCCTCGGCGGTCACGCGAACATAAAAACCCCATTTCGGGGTCTAGATCATTCAGACACACTCTACCCCCTTTCCAGAGAAATGCAAAATCCTCACCTCCCCACTCCATTTCTTCATCATTTTCTCAATTTAACTCCATTTTTCTTCCTTTTAAGAGTTCAAGGTATGTATAGTTGTTGATCTTGCTTCCTTATCTCCCAATTTCTCATGATTCTAGAGGTTGGCTTTAGTGTTCTTCATGCTTTCTTGCCATGGTGCTCATTCATGAAGATTAGAATTAGATTTGAGTATCTAGAGGATGATTTAGAGTCTTATTGCTTTTATGTCAGATATTATTGTCATTTCCACTCTCAAGTGTCTTGTTGGTGCCGTTCTCGTGTATTCTACTCCTCAGGTGAGTGGGTTCACATCTGTGACTCTTATGTTATACATTAGAGTTATTTTCACGAAAATATGATTTAATGCTTGGTTTTAGAGAAATATAGTATAAGGATTTGAGATTTCTGTTGGTTTATATGTTTTGAATTGTCAGTTTTAGAGCATGAAATGTACTTTTGATAAAAACTCATGGGACCATGTTGGTTATAACGGTTTTATGTAGAGTTGATTATATGTATAACTATTAGAGGATATTATGATTGTTTTACTGGATCTTGGAACTGGTTTATGTTTATGCTATGGTTTTATACCTAAATACGAGGTTTAGAGAAAAAGGACTGAAGTGATGGTTTAGACTCTATGATTTTAAAATATGATATTGAGTTTTCCTAATTTATGGTTGGAACTATGTTTAACAAGTTAATAGTTTGAATTTAAAGAGTTTTGATGATTGAATGATGTTTTTGATAATCAATAAAAGAGTTTTAGAGCGTGAGTTTCCACGAGATTCAACGTTGGCGGCTACATACTTTGTAAGATTTGGAATCTCAATGTCCATAAAGGGTAATTCCTTGAACATTCCACGCCATAGTTATGCTAAGGTAAAACTGTTAGAATCCAATGGACTCAAGTTTTAGAATATAACAAGTTTATTGTTAATAAGAAATGATGTAGAGATTCAGACATAAAAGGATTTTAGAGCACGAATCTTTAGATGACTGAGCGGTTGGCGGATACATATTCTGTGGACTTGAAATCACCGAGTATGGTTTCATAGTTCCAGTTATGCTAAGGTCAAACTGTTAGAGTTCTAGAGAATAAAATAGTTTTAAGAGGTTTCAGATTAAATTATAGTAGCTGAGAGAAGGTTGCATGGGCAGTAAATCCGTTAACCTTGGTACCAAGTATGCCGGGCAGAGTATTCAGAGAATGGACCTAGTTAGGTGCCCATTATTGTTACACTGGAATGGCGATACATAACGCCCAGATGTGTCAGAGATTTCTGTTTCTCTAGGAGCTATGTTATGATGAGTTGATCTAATATCAAATACGAAAGTTAGTTAATGAAATGACTTTTGAATTGATAAAGTAGTCATTAGAAAATATGAAAGAGTTTATGGTTTTAAGCTTATATAATTTCAGAATAAAAGTGAATAAAGGAAATCACTTTTGAATTGGTGAAAGTATATAAATATGTAAAAGGGGAAAGGAAGATTTGAAAATATATTTATATAGAGACACGTGATTGCATAAGATTTTTAAGTATTTTTAATATTATTATGATTTATTTTATTTATTGTTCTTTGATGTCCCATGAAGGGGATTTCAGGTGAGAACTCACTCACTGAGTTTGGGTATCAAAACTCACCCCTCTCATTTCTCTTATTTTTATATATAGAACCATTATTGCAAATTCTACTCAACCCCAACAAATAATCAGATGGTAAACTTCACTCGAGGGGAGGCATGTATTCTGGGTTCGTTTAGAGTGCTAGGATATGTGGCAGGATCCTGGACCTTAGATCACATTTTGCATCTCACATATTAAAATAGTATATTGTTATTTTGTGTTTAATAACTTCTATATGCTAATTTCATGGACAATTTAGAAGAGAGCGATTTATTGTCATATGTTATATTACGGCTTTAGACTTTAGAGGTAGATTATGAAAATTGTAGATTTGATTGTTTAAACGATTTTGATTATTTCGAATTTCAAAGATTAGGTTATTTGTATGTAGAAAAAGAGAAATTTTCTATTTTTCATAGATTTCTTTTATGAACAAAGCATGCATATAAAGCATTACAGGTTCTCGAGGCTTACGTGAGATGAGATTTCTCACGTGCCTAGGTTGGGTCGTGACACTAATCCTCATGGATGAAGCTTAGCTCATTCCATTTGATTTCTCATGTGTTTGTGGTTTATGTCTCAAGATATTGATTTTTTTTTTTTGAATTTTTTCAGCAACAAAACAAATTGAGAATGACTCTGCTAGAAGTTGAGATTTGTTGTTATTGTTGAAAGTTGAAGTTGAAAAATTGTAAATGCGTGTTATGAAAAGTTGTAAACCAGTAGCAAAAAGTTGTAAATCATTATATAAAAAGTTATAAACCAATAGCAAAAAATTGTAAATCAATTTAGGACACATACTAAACAGGTTATTGAAAATTGAAGTTGAAAAATTGTAAATGCGCGTTACGAAAAATTGTAAATCAGTATGTAAAAAGTTATAAACCATTGCTAAAAAAGTTGCAAACTAGTAACAAAATATTGTAAACCAATTAAAGACATATTAACCAGGTTGTTGAAACTGAAATTGAAAAATTGTAAATTGTGTTACGAAAAGTTGTAAACCAGGTATGGCAAAAGTTGTAAACTATTGCACAAAAGTTGTAAACAGGTAGCAAAATATTGCAAACCAATTGAGGACTTTATATTTTCTTGTAATTATTTGGTTTAAGTATAATGGTGGATGTATATCATTCCTCTACTAAGAATACACAACAAAATAAGGGAATAGAAATGTCAATCTCAAATAAAATATTTTATAAAGATAAAATGATCTATTATAGATCAAGATAAAAGATATCAACTAAAAAAATAGGTACCCAATATTACAATCAGTACGTAGGGAATGAACTAAATTAAAAATAAATCAAAACTTCAACAATTCAAATGAATACATTTTATAATTTCAACAAATAAATAGGTACCCATTATTATTGTTTTTTGATTTCTTAAAAAAATATATACATTAATCATTTGAAAGACAAATGTTATTGATAATGAAAAATATTTTTTAACTGAATTTCTAATACTGAATTTCAATATTCATAACAATTAATTTTAATATTTGGACAATCTATGCATAAATCAATATTGCAAAAAATGTTTTATACTATTTTAATTTAATCACCTTATATATTACAATTCTTTAAAATAATTAGTGATAAATAAAATCAATAAATAATAAAAATAATTTTAAAAAAGTGTCTGAAAAGATTTAGAATCAGGCAACTTATGTTACTTTTATACTCTTAAGTATCATTAATTAATTAATATCTATAATATTAATTAATTGCTATATATTGTTTGTGCCTATTAGTAGAATGACAAGGTTGTTGATTAACACAACAGATTTGAAGAAAAATAAAGGTTATGCATGAGATTACAAACTAGATTACTATTATTTGTATATACAAAGTAATAGCGGATCGGATAACATATCAATATTAATACAAAGTAATATATACTTTAACTACTATCAAAAGGACAAAAACTAATAATAATAATAATAAGAAACAATTATTCCTGGCGCCTCCATCTTAATTGACAGTGTTAATAACTGTAGCTGTTCAGCCAATCCATGTAGATAGCGAATGGTGCAGGAGTTACCATGAAAAAGGAACCATGGAAACCTCCCGAATCGAATATATAAATTTGAAAAGTGCTGCTGGCATGACCTCATGAGTGCCCTTAAGAATAATCATACATGCAATGGCTCATATGAAAGGTGCATCACCCGAGCAAAGTATCCCATCTTATTAAAGTCACTGCATCTTAATTCCCAACTACTCAATGAATTAAATTCCTGTAATATCCTTAGGAAAATGCCTACTCGTGACATCCAAAATATGCAGAGGGAATATTAGACAATCAACACTCGAGTTAACGGCATCACATGCACCAATTTGTTGGTTGAATTCATTTTTATTTCCATTTTAAGTTAACAACTTATGATTAGATAATTATTGTTGAGATATTAGTGATTGGTCAATTAAGAGGCTGGCCAATCGAATAATATATAATTCAAATAAGGCTACTAATAATAAAGACAGAAAATTATCTTTCTAATAATGGAAAGTTAAGATGAGGAGTAGATACGAAGTGAATGACTTAAGTGAAAGGGTGGTTTATTATGAGAGTGAGAGAGATAAATTTAGATCATTGGATCTTCTATGAAGGATCAAAATTAAAATATAAAATCATATAGAATTATTAAATAATCAAATGATTATTAATTATTATTAATTAACTTTCAATCATGACTATTTATGTATGGCTATATGATCCAATTTACTCATCTACTCCATAATAAATCACTCATCTCACATGAGTAGCCTCTCAAGATACACATATAGATAGAATATAGATATAGACATAGATGCAGGTTAGATATAAATATAGAATATAGGGATAGATTATAGATATAGATGTAGAACATAGATAGAATATAGATATAATTATTAAAATATTTTCCCCTGTCACCTCATTAAATCACTAGCTATTTCATAATCCCATCCATTATTATTAGAGCTGTCAAAATGGGTCGAACTTGAAAAAATATGCAGTGCTAAAGAAATAAGAGAAAAAAATGAAAATTGGCCCGATCGACTTGGCCCAGAATGGCCTGGATATTAATTTTTATTAAATAATAAATTACATATATAAGCCATCAATACTTGAATTTAGATTTTTAACCTTTTTTTTACTTTTTTTGGGGGGCTAACATATTTTTTTTACTTAAAAAGTCTAAACTAATAACAAATATTGACAATATATATATATATATATATATATATATATATATATATATATATATTCACTTCACTATTGTATCAAATTAAGTCATTGAAATTTAATTATCAAATAAAAAATCAAGTCTCATTTATCATTCTCACAAATAAAGCAAGAATAATAACACTACTTAGTAATAGTTTATTTTTTAATCCATTATAATAAAATAAAATAAAAAATATGTTTCATTGATATTTTATGAACTATACAATTAAAAGAAAAAACAAGAAAAAAATTTTGGCCCATGGGCCGGCCCATGGCCTGAATAAATTGGGTTGGTCCATAATAATATAATTTTTATGCACTAATTAATCATATAAAAAAGTTTTATAGTATCATTTAACTATGTATTATCACATCAATAATAATAGTTGATTACTCACTACTTAGTAGATCATACAAGTAAAAAATAATTGATTGAATATCAGTATAAAGGTGTTTTACATTGTCAATTAGACAAAATTAAACAAGATTAAACTCAATGCACAAATATGATAAATAATAAGTAATGTTGTACAAAGAAGATTTTAAATTAAATAATTATTACAATGAACCTATAGACGAACTAAATAACAAAATTATGATGATTGTTGGATGAAATGAATAATTATGATCCACTTTTCATCTAAGAGTTAAATAAACATGATCGCATTAATTTGTTAATAACATTATTGTATAATATTTTTTATTATCTAGTATTTTTCTTATACTACTCCTTCCTTTTAAAATACCTGTCAATTTTGACTAAATACAGATAATATTGATAATGGAGTAAATTTGGTGAATAGACTAATATATTTCTATGTATTAATTAATAAAGCACAATATTCAAGACTATTAGATAAAATCCTTTAAAAATATAAAATTAGGTAAGAGTAGTATGGAAAGAATAAAGTTATATTTTATTGAAATATAAAATTAATAAATATTTTAAAATATAAAATTATTTAAAAGTGAATAAATATTCTCAAACACATAGAGTATTTACTTACCTATTAAGAAAATGGTTATCGGATGTTACACTTATCATAGCCTCTTATCATAACGGAATAAGAAAAAGTGTTGATTGGACGCGCTTTTGAATTAAGCCTTGCAGCTTAAGCTACAATGTAGCTTTACGTCGAGAAGTACTAATCAGGTTTTTGATTGTTGTTCAGCCCAAATTGATGAAATATACAACTGTCGTCATCTCTTAATGTATTATAAGGTGGATTCTACTGCTTTGATGAATAGATAACAACAGAAGGACAAACTTCTAGTTTTTCTTTTTTTGTTTTTCTCTTAGAATATTCGCTCATTCAACATGTCCCAACCCCGCTTAACAAATTTTCTTTTCATATATATGAAATATCAACTCATTCAACATCTCCCAACCCCAATTAACACATATTTCCCATAAATATGAAAAAAAATCATAGGTTTAAGGAATTCGAACTTCTTTTAATATCAATATATACTTATTAGGATGCGTTTGATTTAGGGGTGAAAATGAAGGCAAAAATTACTTGAATGAGTTTTGTGTATAAATTTTACATACAAAACTCATTCAAATTTTTACCATCATTTTTTCCCTCCAACCAAATATATCCTTATTGATAACATTTTAGTCCTATTAATAATTATTGTAATTAATATGATTCACTCTTTAATTATCAAAGAATACCGCTTTCGAGACATGCATGCATATATCGCAGAAATCATGCTAGCAATGGCGGATCCAGAAAATATAATTTTGGCAATGAGGACAAAGACAATAAATCAATATAAGAAAAAATGGAATGCATTATATCTTACCGCCATATCTTATTATTTTGTCTCAATAAAATTAGTATGCGGTCAAATTTAATGATATAATGGGGACAAAAATACATTCATCTTTAAATTAGGTGGCTACTCAGGTGCCTATGAGGGTCAAAGCCTATGGTGCCTATAATGATGTGTTGAGTTATGCATTTCACATGTGTTGAGTTGTATGCTCTCTCTCCCTTATCTTCACGCCCTTCCACGTTCATTCGAACATTAATTCAATAATTAAGCATTTTAGCGGGTGCCTAATCAAACCCAAACCCAATTTTTTTTTGTTCACTTGACTTATTAACGCATAGTGTTTATTTTTTAATCATTTTTAAGAATTCAGTTTTGAATTCGTTCAACACACAGTATTTATCTTTTCTCTTGTTTTTTTTTCAAGAATTTGGTATGTCCGAATTAAGTTCAGCATAGTATTTATTTTTTTCTAATCTTCCTTTTTCTTTTCTTTTTTTTTTTCAAGCATTTGGTATGTTGAATTCATTAACGTACACTGTTTCTATTTTTTTCTAATCTTTTTTATCTTTTCTCTTTTTCTTTTTTTCAAGAGTTCGGCTTGTCCAAATTCAATGTGTGTGTGTTTTTTTCTAATCCCTCTTTTTTTATGTGAATAAACTTCATATACATATATCTAATTGGTTTTATAATTTTATGGAAGGTTTAAGGTGCATTTCTATGGGATTATAGAGCCCTTTAATCACTTTTTTCACTCAGAATAATCAATTTTTATATATTTAAATAATTTTTAAAAATTAATTATAATTTTACAAAAATCAGTTTTAAATTTTTTTTATAAACTGAAAAGAATAGTTTCTAA
Organism: Dalbergia oliveri; assembly: GCA_030441495.1. Taxonomy (NCBI): domain Eukaryota; kingdom Viridiplantae; phylum Streptophyta; class Magnoliopsida; order Fabales; family Fabaceae; genus Dalbergia; species Dalbergia oliveri. The sequence goes on from JAMLFY010000011.1 coordinate 2,039,227, forward strand.
AACAAATCAATTTTTGGCTTTTTTTTAATTAAACAAAAAATTTAAGTTTCATAAATTTTTTTTTTGTATAAATCTGAAACAAACACACCCTTAATCATAATTTATTTCTAAAAATAAATACAATTCGGTGGAGAAGTCAAGTGAACAAAAAAAAGGAGTTTGGGTTTTATTAGATGCCAGTTGAAATACTTAATTACCGAATTAGAGTCCGAATGATTGTGGAAGGTCGTGAAGGCAAGGGAGAGAGAGAGGGCAAGGAAGAGCACAACTCAACACATATCAAATACACAACTCAATACATCATCATAGGCATAATAGGCTTTGACCCTCATAGGTGTCAAAGTAGCCACCAATTAAGGAATTATTAAATAAATTTCAGAAATTTTGCAGGGGCATATGCCCCCACTTTGCATAGTGTGGATCCGCGCCTGCATGCTAGCTGTCAACATGTCCTTGTCGATTGCTGCAGGATTAATTTAATGATTGATGATTTTTAGGGTTCATCCAACTGATTAGTCTTCTTTAATTAATTAATTTCTTTGGTTCAAACTTGCATTGCATGACTGGCTTATAGTAAATCTTCGAAGAAGTAGACCGAACCCTTCAATTCAAGCAATGGACAAGCAGTGGCGCACGTGTTGTGTTATTTGGTATTGCATTACATCATTAATTTCTTTTGCCTGCTCATACATAGCTTTGCTTGCATTGGAAGAAGTAGATTTGATATTGCATTATTATGGTGGCTCGATTGATCGGCTAGTTTTGTTGTGTTTCAATTCACTTATGTTTTTGGTATTTTCGCTCCCTCTCCACCCACCGAAATAAACAACAAAAATTGCCTTTTCTAAATCAAGAGAGGGTAGGTGCTAGCTAGGGGGAGTGAAACAATGATGAAATTAATTGAAAAATAATATAATAAATTACAAAAAGAGAGGTGAATAGCTTTCAAATAAAGTTCTAGCCAAATGGGAATGTTGATTGGCCGAAAAAACTAGGTGCTGCATGCAATAATCACTCCCCATTTCATGCCATGAAGGGCCAAGTAATCGCACTATAAAACCTTGCCGAACAGCCATGCATGCTCCAACAACACCAAAGCTTTGTTTCCTCATCACTTCTCACAAACAAAGGATCTTTGTAGTTAGCAATAATCATGAGCTCATTTACCGAAGAGAGAGAAGCTCTCGTGGTGAATTCATGGAATGTATTGAAGAACAACTCTGCAGACGTGGGTCTCAGGTTTTTCCTGAAGTAAGGCCATTTGATATATGATTTCGTCATCTTTTCAAACTCTTATAATAATTCGTTATATATCTTGTGCTTGCGGCATGCATGCATGCATGGCATCATCATGTGTTTTCAACAAGTGAATCTGAACTCATGACTCCAACGAACTAAATTTGTAGAATATTTGAGGCTGCTCCAGCAGCTAAGAGCCTGTTCTCATACTTGAAAGACTCAAAAGTTCCTTTGGACCAAAACCCCAAGCTCAAGACACATGCCACCATTGTCTTTGTCATGGTAAGCTTTCAGCATTTGATTGGCATCCAATCCAGCATTACCAATTAACATTGAGGCTTTGACTTTTGTGTGGCCGTTTGGATAAATAATAAAAAGTGCACACAAGACTTTAATTTCAAGTTAAACCATATATATAACCATACTCATCATAAACTACAATTTCAAGTTAAACCATATATAACCATACTCATCATAAACTATCATAAATTACATTAGCTCTTGTTAAGTTGGTATAAACATTTTTATTATTTATGCATGTGTTATGCAGATCTCTGAATCTGCAGTTCAGCTGCGAAAAGCTGGAAAAGTTACTGTGGGAGAATCAAACTTAAAGCACTTAGGCGCAGTCCATCTCAAAATTGGTGTACTAGGCGAGCATTTTGAGGTATTACTTTCCATATATATAATAGTAATAGTATAGTTGAAAAAACAATGCCAATATATAAATCGAAAATGGTTGCTCACATTTCAGAATTTCTTATATATATATATATATATATATATATATTTGCTCACAAGTTTTGTTCACTTAAATTTTAAATTGGGAACATGATCGAGTTGCAGAACCCAGATTATATTCCTTTAAATGGATGGATGACAATGTTGTAAAATAATGTAATATGAAAGAATTTATGTACATATTTTAGCTCCTATATTAATCTTGCACAGCGAGTACTTCAAATTTTGATGAAATAATATTTTTTTTGTCTAATCAACTAATTTATAATTTCTATATGTTCTTTTTGTTAAGGTGGCAAAGTCCGCACTTTTGGAGACCATAAAAGAAACCGTACCTGAATTGTGGTCACCAGCATTGAAGGATGCATGGGGAGAAGCTTATGATCAGCTGGTCGCTGCCATCAAATCTGAAATGAAACCCTAATTCTGCACTTTCCAATCTAGTCTCTCGATCTCCCAACTTTTGGAGTCCCTTTCCTTCCAAATTGAATAAGATTGGCAGTGCCATGCAGGTCCTGTGTCCTTAGATTAAAGTACGAGTGTTTGGGTTGTTTGTGTGATGAAACATTAAATACTTTATGCTGTTGTTGGTTTGATAGGAGTTGTAGCTACTTGGGTTTAATAAGAGTAATGATATTTTAACAACATTTATATAATATAGGTATAAAAATAAAGAAGGTGGTAGGCCTATTTCAATTTCTTATTTTTTGGGGCTATCACCTTTTTCATTTTTATACTTTTGGTGTATAAATATTATATAATATTATTATACACATATTATTATTATTATGCATTTAATATACTAGTGTGGGAACCCTTGTACCTACTTATGAGTTTAATATACTAGTGTGGTAACACGTGCTATGCACGGTACATATAATATAATTATTACAATAATTTATTATTAAAATTTATTGTGACTTGTTATATCATTTTAATAACTGATCTGAAAAATTTTATAATTCAAAATTTTATTTATAATAGCATGACTTGTAATTTACATAATATTAATTGAATGTTATTCCCATTTTGGAAAAAAAAAGGACTATTCAATAGTAGATGTGAGTAAAATTTGAAATTTGGAGGACTTTTAAGCACATGTATTTTTTAAGAGGGCTTAGCAATATTTTAGTTATAGCATGTAAGTTGAACAAAGAATCATAAAATTCATATCATATTAAGATATAGTTACATAAAATAATTTAAAGATTAAATATTAAAATGAAAAATATTTAGAATAAAATAATTATTAAATTGAAAAGTATAATTTAAATTTATTTGAACTAAATAAATGATTTTAAAGTAACTCTATAAATTCATTCTATATGTAATTTATTTTATAAGGGCATTATTTTTAATTTTGAAGTAAGGATAAAAAAAGAAACTAATAATAATAATTGTTCGTCTCTCCATCCAATTTCTGTAGTCGCCTAGAGTCCTAGTAAAGTAGTTTTGATCAAGGAAGAGAAACTTAACTACCCGGTTTAACAGGTTAACTGGAAAGGGATACTTTGCTAGTCCAACTCACTTAAGAACTGGATGCCTAGAAAATCGATCAACAACCATATGAATTGATCAAAAATTGCCGAATCGCTTGAATCAATGGCAGGTTAGCGGACAGTCCAAAAAAAATTTTAGAAAAAAATTTCTTTCTTTCAAGCATAGTGCCCTCACCCATCAAAGTTGTTCATGGCCACCAAAGTTAGAACTTAGAAGAGAAACAATCTTTCATGATGGCGGTGACATTGATTAATATTCAAAGCCAGCACCAAAAAAGGGAAGCTTTGTAGTAAACAATTCCTGTGGCTGCAACACATCCTGACCTTTGTTGTTGTTGTTTGGGGAGCATAGCATCCTTCAATTCAAGTGTGAGAAGTGCAAGCACAGTAGACACAAAAATAGAAGAAAAAGTATATTGAGAGAGAAGAATGTGAACATGGCGCAAAGGGAGTGTGTATTGCAGCTACGGCACTTATTTTAGTGTTTAGTGTTTAGAACTAGGTTTTTTCTTTTGATGGATAATGAGCTATGGGCAAGCAAATCATCTTAGCCCATATTTTCATGTTGAGTCATGGGAAAACCAATATATTGAATGACAAGCTTAGAACAAAAGCTAATGTAGGAAAAATTACTTGAGTCATGTTAAAAGTTAATTAATTGCTTACACTAAATAAAAAGAATTAATTAATTGTCAGGATAAAAAATAATAACTAATAGATATTTATTATTCATTTAAATTATTTAATAATTTATATTATATATAGTTAGTGTTTTTTATTCAATTTGAATTGGTTACTATTAAATCTTTGAACCAATGACTTTTTCGGTTTTCTCTTCCTTGATTCTGATTGAAAAAAATTCTATATTTAATTACTTTCTATAACAACTCATTACTAAAATTAAAATGCGTATATAATGGTATCAACTTACTATTTTTAAGTGAAACTCGAACAGGTTAAATTACCCTCACGTTTATTCAGACTCATTCTATTTTATCATAACTCATTACTAACTTTCATTTTATAAGGATAACAACTTCCAATTTTCAACTGAATATCAAACATGGGTTTAACAATTTAGGTTACTGATTCGTGTAGTTGAACGAACCGCAAACAGAAAGTTACAAGTACGTGACAAGTGCTAATGAACTAATGAAGGCAGCCACCCACGTCGAATTTTCTTCCAACTTTTTCAAGAACATTGCAATATCCTATTTAAGTGGCATAGAGGATAAATGAAAGAATATGTTCTGCATTTTGTCCCCTATTTCTTTTTATGATTGCTATTCTGTACGAAACAATCGGTGCGGGTTCTATGTATGAAATTGTTTAGGACCAATAAAATCAATATATTAACGGAAACCATAGGTGGTGAGTGGAAGAAAAAAAAAAGGAGAAAATCTGACTTTTATTATAGGGTTCGTTCAAACACTATAAAGTATAAATACTTAATCGAACTATATAATATTCCTTTTTTTTTTTTTTTTTACATAATTTCAAGCCACTCTTGCTTGTGAGCCAAAGCCTTGGTAAGGCTAGATGGGGTAGGAGTTGGATCGGACTATATCGCTTACTAATTAGTTTAAGTAATAAAGAGTTTCATTCGAATTAACAGCTTAATCTAGCAAATGTATAAATAGAAAATGTTCACAGTCTTAGCCCTTTCTTATAAGAAATATTCTCTCGTGCATGAACAAACGAAAATCACATGTCTCAAATCATACTCTCTTTCCCTGTTTTATTATTTATTTATTGTCATATAAAATATGAATAATATATATTCAGTAATTGTTTTAAAATTTTAAATACTATTAAATGGTTATCTACCAAAAAATGATTGATAGGGCAAAACGAAGATATAATTTGAGGATAGATGTTCATGTATGAACTCCACACAAAACTGGTTTACATAACTTCACAATGTAAACACTTATTTATATTCAAAATGAAGTGCCAGAATCATTGGCTGTTGTAATTTCTAAATGAATAGATTTGTTGATAGTAAAAGCACTACTCTAAGATAAGATTCGTTGAATTACTCTTCTCTTTTTTCCTCTCTTATGTCAGCTCTAACATGTCTCAATCAATTCAAGTTTATCCAAAGATGGCTACAATTCGTTCTCTTCCCCATTCAAACTAGATTCAATCGTCCATAAATAGAGATTATAAATGAATTTTAAAAAAAAGAAAAAGAAAATGTCATCTTATGTCTAATTTATCCCATATAGTTCTTTAACCCTAAGAGCTATATACAGCTAAACTAGCATCTTGTTATGTGATCATTGATCTGGCCACGTTTAACAAAAAAAATGTTATTTATGGATAACATTTGTGTAATATCATATTGACACATTTTTATTTTTTATTTGGATTAGGATTACCTTAGACACTTTCAAGGCTTGAATGTGTAAGGCACAATTCCTATGTGAAAGAGAAGAGGACTTTAGGATTGAGTTGGTAGTAGAATACTCTGAATGAACAAGAGCTGCATTAGCCTTGATGGCTAGTGCACACAGGTCCTGCAGAGAAAGTGGCATGTGGGATTTGGAGAGTGGAATCAGGAAGTATATCTGATCCAACTGAAGTTCTTCATTGGGATCCACATGAGGCAATAGTGAGCCGACATAGATGGACTCTGAGCTGCAGAGGAAGCAGCTTGGGTTCTGAAACAGAGTATCCCCTGCTTTTATGGGCTCCTTGAATTGCTCTAACTTACCGTCCAGGTGAATGATGTTCACGGTGGCTTGCCAACAAAGGTTTCCACCTTGATTCGTGAATTGAGAGGATGCACAAGTACCCATATATGTCTGAAAAGTGTTAGTGCCTGTTTTTGAGGTAGAATGGGCGCACGGGTAACAGGGGAAACAGAGGAATCGTTATTGTTCCTAGTCTCAGCTTTGTTTGGGGGTGAGGGAGGAAGGGAGTCTTATATAGAGTTCTGGAAGAGATTATGTAATGTCGATAATATTATAGATTTATAGTTTAGAGATTAATTTCTATGTAATTAACTGTATAGAAAGTAATTTTATACTCTTAAAAAATAGAAATTTAAGATGTGCATAACTTTTGAATATATATGATGTTAGAGTCAAGCTTATTTTACATGTATAAAAAAGTAGAGTGATGCTACATAGTCTGTTCGAATTGGTCAACAATCAATGAAGCCTGTTGATGATTTTTTTAAATAATAAAAAAATAAAATTAAATAAAAAGAAACTAAAATGAATGACAATTGTTCATTCATTGATACTTAATAAGAGTTTTTGAGTCATTAATCATTAAAAAAAGGTTTAACACTAAAATGATTTATATCCCATCTAATAATAAATAAGTTATGAATTGATAGTATACTTTATTCAATTAGTACAAAAAATATTTCTATAGTCATTGTTTTAAAGAATATATATATATATATACCACCCTAAAGATCAATCTTACCGTAATACTTGCGTGGATATGATGGGAATTAAAAAGGTGTTAGAACATGAGAGAGTTTAGCGGACGAAAATATTGACTTGGGGACATTCCTTGTCCCTTGTCTTTATGCTATTAATGTAGATTATGATATTATGGCTTTTGTGGATGGAGGCGGTTAGGGCAAAAGGATGCTTTGCTAGCTAGCTTTCTATTGTTGATTTAACAACCTACCGGCCCTACCCCATAAGTGATAGCAAAATCTGCCTTGAATTACTATTTCATCAATTGGATTAATACCTGAAAGTTTATGTTCCCCTTACTTTTTGTGGGGTGATGTTAGTTGGATTAGTATATCAACTTTGCATTCACTAAAAAGTACTATAGCACTGAATGAGCATTATTAAGCAACAAGGGAAAAAGTAAAAAAACTAAAAAAAGAACAGGGTTCTCACGGGTTCAGTTTTTTATATATGGACGTTGAGTGACAAAATTACAAGCATATTGTCCCTATGGGCAAGGTAATGGAATCGGCTTCCTGTGGATTATATACAAAAGTTACAAAAAATATATTTAGGAACATAATCCGTTAGAAGCGGATTATGAACTATAATTATGGTGTAAAAAAACAGTTAAAATATTATTATATTATTTATCAGGTGCAAGTATAAAATATTGATGAATAATGGGCTACCACGAGTACTTTATGGAGAAATATTCTACTGTTATATTCTCTATATAAATTCACATATATAGATATATCTTTACACTTGTCTACTCATTTTGTCAATCTATTAGACATTTGAACGATGAATCCAAACAATTTCTTTCCTGTGATGCAATATTTTTTATGACTAGAGCCTCCTCCATGCATAACGATGAATCCAAACACTTTCTTCCTTGTGCTCCATGAAGGAATGGCACAGTTACGTGTGGAGCAGTGGAAGGTAGGGGAACGAAATCCGTTGAAAGCGGATTATGTACCAGATATTTTTCTTGTTCATGATCCGCTTTCGGACCACGTTCCTTTTCCCACATCCCTGTAATTTCTCCTTGACTTCCATATTTGGATATTAATCATCATTCGGCCTTGTATCAAAATTAATTTTTCGTTCTCATGTCCTTAAAATAAAGGTGATAAAATTTGAACAAGAACATGTGCAATTTCATATAAGAAAACTCTTGCATTGAAGGGAGAAAAATAGAAAATAATGTAAGAAGTTCCAGAAAGTACTATTGTCATGCAACAAAACATTATTAAAAGCTTGCCAGGTGTAGATTGATCCATTTTAGGAAGTACCTTTCAAGTTTTTGAGTTAGTTCAAATGTAGTTTCTGTTATTCACGCTACTTTTGATGATTTCAGGGCAAGTTCTTAAATGGTTGAGATTAGTTTGCCATAGGTAGATTGACAAATAGGATTCTTGGCATTGCCAAAGTTACAAATTAAACTCTAGAATTAGAAATTCAACACCAACAAATAAGAAATTGCATTGTGACCCATCATTCAATTTTAGGGATAGATTTGTGAGATAAGTTGGTAATAATTTTTGTGTTAAAACACTACTCCTTGTCTCTTCCAACCATTCCCATTCCATGTTGAAGAGATCTCAGTCATGGCCTCCTCCATCTGCCACCTAACACCATTAGAAGTCAGCTAGTGTGAGTGGTGTTGGACCTCTATCTTCTAATTCTTGTTGTTGTGTGTTGTTCTTGTGGCCACCAAAACCTCCAGGAGCCAAGGAAGCAAATGACGTCGAGACTTTAGGAATCCCTCAAAATCCTTAACTTCATGTTCCTAGATCACGGACTGACACCAAACCAACGTTCCTTCTCTCCTCCGATCATGCCATCCACTACAATGGCTCCTTTTTTCCCTGAGATGCACACCCTCATGACCTCAGTCACCCATCGTGCTGCACCTCCATGATTGTTGTCGTGCTCAGCCTTGCTTCTTACAAGTGTCCAGACTTTATACTAACCTTGGAAATGAATGTCGAATCATGTTGGTGTTACGCCTAATGATGAGGGTGGGGAGTGATTGACGGTGCAAGAAGACACAAACAAAGAGCGCTTCTCAGACTTCTAAGTGGAGGGATACATGAATGAACCGATTACACATCAGATTGAGAAGGATCTTGACAATATATAGGTATGAGACTATACGATTGAGGATCACTTATATGAATTAATTGGTACTACCTATAACAATAAGATGCATATTCTTTTCGATAGCCCAACACTAAAGAACTCCATCATTAAGCGTGCTTGATTTGCAGGATTTTGGGATGGGTGACCTCTAGAAATTTTTCCCATGAAGCATGTGAGTGAGGACAAAGCACGTTGAGAATACTTATGTTGGTTTGTGGGGACAGTTGTCAATCTATAAAGCAACATGAGATATTATAAATGGTATGAGAGGCACGTCTCCCAATATAGTGTAGTTCTAGGACTAACCAAGCGGAAGCTGGGTACGTGATATCCTGATGAGGGCGGGAGTGATCCGATGCAAAAAGGCACGGATAAGGAGCGACTCCTAACAGACTTCTAAGCGGAGGGGTATATGAATGAATCGATTATACACCAGGAATGAGAGGGATCCTAAGATTATATAGGTATGAGACTATACAGTTAAGGATGACTTATATGAATTAATTGGTACTACCTATAACAACAAGATGCATCTTCTTTTGGTAGCCCATCACTAAAGAACTTCATGGTTAAGCGTGCTTGACTTAGAGCAATTTTGGGATAGAAGTGTGTGAGTGAGGACAAAACACATTGAAAAGACCATGTTGGTTTATGGGGCAGCCATCAATCCATAAAATAAGGGGGTGTTATAGTTGGGATGGAAGGCTTGGGAGTAGAGTTACTTTTGGCCTTGGTTTTGTTTTACTTATTGTAAGAAAAAAGCAAATATGTCAAGCTTGTGGTATTAACTTTCCATTTAACTTTATTTCAATTTCAGGGTAATGCTAGAGATGTTAGTCTAAAAGCTGGTTAGCCTATTCTTGTTGGGTAAATTGCACTCACCTTCCTTGAGATTTCCTGAAATATAACAGACACCCATCTATTTATCCACCTAACATTTACGTCCCTGAACTAAGTAAAAACCAAACATAGAGAAAGTAAAATTATCTTTATACCATTTTTGCTTTTATCAACCCAAAACCTACCTACTCAAAGTTACCCTTACCCAGACCCACCTACGCACCCTACCCAAAGATGAATCTCATGAATCCCCATAGCTGAACCACCAAGACCATCCTTGCTTGGTATGATTGGTAACTTCCTTGAAGAAAGGCCAACACCTTCATCCCTTTTCCAAATTCATGACCATCAATTTCACCAATTCCCGCTCCTCATTGCTTCCACCACCATCCACTGCTAACTTCCGATTCACCGCACCATTCTCCAACCTCTCTACCTTTGACTCAACTCATAGAACTTCCCCCTTCCAACTATCCAACTCCACCAAGGCGCGCCTCTCCTCCTCCAATTAACCGTTCCTTTTCCTAAGCTCAACAACAGCACCCTTCACACCATCCAATTCTCTCTTTAGCCCCAAACAATGCACTTTTCACAAATAATTCCTACAGCAAATGAGCCCTTCATCAACCTCTTTCTTGGTAAGCTTCTCGTCCTTAAGCTCTTGAGTTCGTTGATCCACTCCAGCCTCTAGATTACTATTTGGTCTTGGAGGGACCCAATTTCTTTGTTCTTAAGTTCAATCTTTGAGTTGAGCCTTGATTCCCTTCGAGGAGAGCGCGTTCGATGTGATCAAAATTGCGCATGAGGAACATGGCTCGCAACTAGACACGAGCTGAGGGATGCTAATGATGTCGTTTCTTGGTGATGGGTTCGACGAGTTTTGGGGTTGGGGTCGGAGGGCCATGAAGGGAGAGCCGAAAAATGCGAACTTTTTTTTTTAGAAGGGAGGAGGGTTTTGGTAAGGAAAAGGGAAGATGTATCATGAAAAATGGCGCCCAAACACTGGGAAAGGGCTGATGGTCCTGGGTAGGGTGCGTGGGTAGGTCTGGGTGAGGGTAGAGAAGAGAAAGTAACTTTGGGTTGGTATGTTTTGGGTTGATAAAAGTTAAAAGGGTATAAACGTAATTTTATGTTCTCGTGTTTGGTTTTTACTTAGTTTAGGGGAGGTATATGTAAGTAACAAAGAGGGTGTCTATTATATTTCAATAAACCTTAAGGGAGGTAAGTATAATTTACCCATTCTTGTTTTATATGCAGGTAGGCTGCAATGTGAAGGACAACCCATGGCTATGAAGTTTTGCTGATCAATGCCACTGTACGGAAGTGCAGTGCACATTCTTTTACAAGAATAGTGTTTAATAAAATTTTAAAAATTATAATCTAACTTCATCTATTTTTATTGTTTTATCCTTTATCCCTAACATTATAATTTAATTTGAATCCATTACTTTTTTCTATTTACGGTCCCAATAGTTCCAAATTCATTGGTGATCAGTGATCACATAAGAACATGCCTGATTTCAAAATCCGAGTCAATTTGTGTCGAATTTTGTGCCTCACACCCTCGTGTTTTTTGGATGTTTCCGTGATTGGTTGTAGCTATCCCAGCTGTTCTGTTTTTTTAGTCATGTTGTGACCTTTCCTCATTTTGAATGATCAATACCCGATTATTATCATTTGTAGGACTTTTATTGAAGAGCAAAAAGAATAATTATAATTTTCGCATCCTGTTTGTTGTTTCTCCTCTAGAAGGTCCTCAATTTGAAGTGTAGTTGTTAAATTGATTGCTGCTACCATTATTGTGATATGTTTGGATTAACGGTTAAGGGAAAAAAAATATGCATACTACTATATTTTAGCAATTACTTATATATAATTAGCATGAAGTAATAACTCTTGTCGGTGCCACACAAAATGACAAAACAAATATGTTTGGACCGTCAATTGTGACAGGCAAATAACAATTTTTAACCACCTATGATTCACTACGATAGGTAACATTTTAGACTTAATTATCAGCCTTTGGTCATGTCTCTTGTAGCCGAAAAGTCAACCTTAATCACTTAAACTTCTGTACACATTAAATGCAACCATATAATATGAACTGTGAACCAGTTGTACAGGATTTTTTATTAACCCATAACCAAAAAAGGCCATAAATTTGCTTTAACAGGAAAACTAGTGATGTTAGCTCTTTAAAGTGGATTGTGTAAATTAACAAAGCAAAATTGACCCAAAAAATTTTGGTGCCCCCTTGCTTTCAGTATTGAGGCAAATTCATGACCCTGAAGACCTTAACTAGCAACTAGGTCTTTTAAATTTGGAAGATGGTCTTTGTGCACTGTTTCAAGCTCTACACCTCATGCATTGGTCAGTTGAATAACTCGTTGAAAATTTAAAATTCTCAACATTTCATTTCATGTGAGCCTCAAGAAAATCCACATGATCAAAATAATTGCTGTATTTTATTTGATATAAAAATGTTTAAATTTTTTGTTCAAAAAAAAACATGGCCCTATTCTAAGCACTCTAAAATCGTTGGAAAATTGGATGGAGTATTGCAGCTTATGAAGAATGATATTCTGCTCCTCATGCAGAGCCGAACTTTAAATATTATGGAATTACACAATTTATAATTTTGTGTCATGAAGAGCTCATTATCTTTTTAATTTTTAATTATGAAGGTCATATGAATTTGAATCATAAAGAGGTTTCAAACTCCTTCCAAACTTAAAACTCAAATTCAGTTAAAACACCTTTGCAAGAGTGAGGAAGTATTCAGCATGAAACTTGTCATGAATAATTGAATATCATATAGTGCATATATATTTTTCCATCAAGGCAAACTCATGAATTGCAACTTGTACTGAGTGCACACACACAACTACAAGTCTACAACTAATTGGTAATTTGGTATGAGAAATATTGCCCGGGCTTAATATACACAAATTGTGTTACTTAGTGTACAAGTTGGATTTTGCTTATACTTCTGCAGTTTACTACAAAATATGAATCTGGCTTCCATCATCTTAATTCTTTTCTCAGGTCAACTGTCTAATATCATATTACTCGCTGAACATGAATCCTTAGATGCTCCCCGAATATGTCATTGCTCTTAATCTGATCCGTTGATTGCTAACCACATAAAGTTTGTGGCCCACCTTTATTTTCTCGACTACCACTCTTATAGGTCTTAACCATCAGAAAATTGATGTGACGAGTAATCAATACATTAGAGCAATGGCAATGACTCGCACCGGATGCATCTAAGAACTTCACCGAACTACACCATTTTGAAACACAGACATGGTGGGCTAACTTCCCAAGTGCAGACAGAGCTTGACTTCACCATCATTGATCAGAATTCACATCCTTGCACAATATGGGAAAAGGTCATCATATAAACTTCAAATCCATCTTCATCGTATCTTTGAAAATCTAATGGGAGCATCCAAGATCAGCGCTTGGAACAATTGGATGTGTTCTTTGGACATTCCTTCTAGAAACAGGTGTTGGTCTCAAGATTAAGTTGGTAACATTTGATTGAGCAAGAGCAGCATTAGCCTTGATGGCCAATGCACCCAAGTCCTGCAGAGAAAGTGGCACCCGGGATTTACTGAGTGGCATAAGGAAGTATATATGATCCAATTGAAGCTCTTCACTTGGAGCCACAGCAAGCATTGGTGAACCAATTTTCATGGTCTCTGAGCAGCAGATGAAGCAGTTTGGGTTCTGTGACAACACTTGCCATGCTTTCACAGGATTCTTCAATTGTTGCAGCCTACCATCCAAGTGAACTATGTTAACATTGGATTGCCAACTAAGCTTTGCAACTTTCTTTGCATATTGAGTAGAGGCACAGGTACCCATTATGCTTCTTTATTTGTATTGTTCTACTAGTCTCTATGTGTCCTTACTGGGGTTGAAGGGGCAAGTGAGTCCAAGAATGAAACTAAGAGATTAGTTCTCAATGGTTTTGTGGGATAGTGGTAGGAAGAGAGGGGGTGTGTGTGGGGTATTTATAGGCAAGGAAGCGAAAAAGAACACGGAAGTATAAATTAAGCAGTCACTATTGTTGATTTGTGTGTTGGAAGGACAAAAGAACAAACACAGAACTCTGGACATTTCTTGGATCCTTCCATTTTGTATGAATTGCAAATAACTGATACTGATCAAGATTCCTAAACGCGGGTCTGTCGCTTTAGCCAATAGTGCGGTACAATACTGTGGTGGCTTTTTCTTGCATGCCACGCAGAAGCTTAGGTGTGTGCAGCTGTACAAATCCCAACATCATGTCACAAACTGTGGTACTTATAGAGATTATTATAATCATAATTTCTGTGCAAATAATTATCGTCTAGTTGGAGTCAAGCTTCACACATATGTTCATGAGCTAACACATTATTTCATTAATTATATTTTTTTTCCTTTAGCGACATAAAGGGGTGAATGGCTGAATGAGACAAAATTGGACTGTCTAATGTTTAAAGAAGTTGTATCAAATTTGAACCGTTAAGGGAATCTTGTTTTTTTGCAAAATATAAATTGAAAAGAAAAAAGTTAGTAAACAGATATAGAGTGTTGGACGGATAAATCCGCGTCATGCACATAACTTTTCAACTGTAGATGATGCCAAGTGCTGATTGTTGTCAGCAGAGAAGTCATGAAAGTTACATTTTGAAGTCATGGAGTAACCCGGCCAATCCATGCAAATAGGTCCATTCATTCCAGGAAGCATCCTTGAATTTTCTGAGACGCTACCTATTTTGTTTTCACATTAATTTTCTGTTTCCGATTTTGTATGTCTCCATCAATGTGTATCACCTTCTGCCATATTGATCCATGACACTTTGTTATTTTTCTCTTTGTGGCTTATATTTATACGGTAGATGATATTTGATGGATGTAATCATGTAATCTTTCAAATCAGTAGCTGCTAAATGTAGTAGAAGTTTTTCAGCTTCTCTTTATCTCGAATTGTTATTTAACTCTTGAATGAAAAATTACGTTAATTTATAGTAAAATAATAATTGAAATAGTTAATGATTTTTTTTTTTGGGTCGAAAGTTAATGATTGTTTTAAACGTCACTTCTATACCTAGTGAAGTTGTGAAACACGAACATCTTCTAGTGCGAAGGACCCAAAAAAAAGTCCAAAAGGGTTGTTGAGTCATGAGTGCAAAAGCCGTGTGTGATCGTTATCCATGCATCAGGCATCGCCTTCATTTGTCGACAGTGAACAGTGAAGACTCAACACCTATAAAATTCTAATTCAACACCCACGTCCACATTTATATGAGTCCATATATGGGAATGAATGATGATGAAGATAATAAATGAAGAAAATAAGTAGTGAAACCCATATTTTGTGAGTGAGATGTTTGAATATTTAATAAATTCTGTTGGATAGTAAAGTTGATCTTATAATTGAGATTCTAACTCGTTTCAAGGAGAAATATTTAGGTAGCAAGAGAAATATTTACTCTAATCCATTTATTAATTGATATATAAGTTTTATCATTATTATCTTTCAATTTCTTATATTTTTAATACAATAACTAACTTATTAATTAATAAATCAAGCAAAATAAATATTTTATCATTTGAGAGCACTTAAGAATTTCTTGCTTTCAAAATCAAGACACCAAAAGAAGCCCACTAGCACGTGACTTTGGGTCATATTGGCTGGACAAGAATCAGCTGAAACTTTGGGTCGTAATGAACATAAAATGGGTTATTTGGTTATTCCTAATCCTGTACCACATGTCTTCACATATATTGGTTTGCACTCAAAGCATGCTGATTGGACCTCTCATTTGGGCCAATCCAGTCCAAGAATACTCGGCTGAAATTTTGATCACCGCATTCATAGTTTTTGGCGAATGTTATTTAAATGATTATTTCATTGGATTTATGAAAAAAAAAAAAAACTATCATATCCAATAATAATAGGTGGACCTCAATTCTACATCCACTTTTGATATTCAAATAGTAATGCTCATATTTTTTTACCTTAAACCTTTTGGGTTGGTTCTATTTCTAAACTTTAGTGCAAGAATAGTATCTTCGCTTATCTATAAACAAAACCGAAGTCAGATAGATGGATTTATGGCGTGTTTGTTTTATAATTGTTAATTGGTATATCATGGTTTAGTCTAATGAGAAAGTAACGTTATTCCACTTCAGTTTAAACCCTAATTTGACATTTAAAATCATGTTAAAATGCAACTTAATTGATTCTATCAAACATACTAATATGGGTCAAAATTCAATTTGTATCTTTTAAACTATGGTTTGAACTCACCCAATCCCCTGCGAAGTTCAAACTATGGTTTAAAGTTTCAAATCACCCAACTCCAAGACAAACACAAACATAGTCATCCAATAGCAGTCTAAACTTTAAACCATATTAAGATTAACAAACAGCACAGCCACGTACACTAAGGTTTTCTTTCTTTACATCCCCAATTTAGCCACTGACATGTTCTGGAAACACATCCTAGAACACCCTACCACTACAATCCCTTGAACTGATCCCCATTACAGATAGAAATCACTTGTTTCCAAATTATATTATTTCATTATCCCACCAATCACCATTTGCCACGTGAAAGACAAATAATATATGTTTAGTAGTAGTTTTAAAATTGCAAATGCTATCAAATATTCATTTTTTACGTGACAATAAGTAACTAGTGAAATAGAAAAAGGAACATGATTCAGCAGCAAGTGATTTCTATCTCTGTCAGTAGATAGATTCTCTGCGTTGTCCATCAAGCCGTTGACATGAGTGACCCCACAATCCCTGCAATGAGAGCCGTAGGATCTCCCAGCACAGCAGATATCACAATCTGCAAAGCCAACGCAGCAATCTCACAGCACTTCTTCACCCTCCCTTTGCTCCTCCTACTGTTATGTGTAGTCTGCAGCATGTTCTTCAAGCCAGGAACAACCGTGTTACTGCTCTCAACTCTCCTTCCTTTGCTCCTTCCAACATATATCTCATGCCAATTCTCCACCAGCATCTCCCTCACACAAGCCACATGCAAGTTATAGCTCTTGCATTTTGACCTATAACTCCAGCTACGTCCCTTTCTACCACAACGGTGACATGAAGAGCTCACTTTCCTATACAGAAAAAGCTTCACTTCTCCATCATCAAGCACCATTGGAAGCTTTGCACAACAAGGGTGCAGGTCATAGCCACATGACTTGCAGTGATAGACAAAGCCATTCACGTCCTTCTCACATGCATTGCAGTAACGTGGGGTGTCACCTGGTGGGTAAGACATGAACTGGAAGTTGCATTTTGTGTAGAATGGGTGGAAGAAAGTTGGGGAAGGTAATGCACAGTGCATGTGGAGATCATAGTCGCAATTGGATGAGCATCTGTAGCGTGAGCCTATGCCTACTTCCTTGCATCCATCACATTTGAATGGGAATTCGGAGTACTCAAACTTGAGCTTGTGTTGAGGGTGATGGAAATGGGATATCTCATTGTATTTCATGGTTGAGTATGTGTGTGTTTATGATGAGAATATGGCATTTGATGTCAAAGGGTAATTGTATTTATATGTGGGAGGGGGGATATATATATATATAGGGGTGATTACTACAGTGATTTGGGTGCCAAGGAAGATGTAATTTGGGGTTTGGAGTTAAATTTGGCTTATGGTTGAAGCAATTGAAAAGAATTATGCCTCCTTGCAGGTGGTGGTGCTGAATAGAGTGTTCATGAGAATCCCCACATCAATGGGAAGGGAAAGAGGTAGACATAAGGCATATTTGGACATGCCCCACCAGAGAATATATACGAGTTTTTTTTTTTTTTCAACTTTAGATAATGTTATTATGAACATGTTAGAATGAATGCACTCTCTTGCTGCACAAGTCTTTACTTTGAACATGCACTTATGATTTGGGTTATGATTATTAATATTATGCAGATCATGTAGAAGAAAGAAGCAATTGAAAATTGCAGTGCAGGGGAGTGATTGATTTAGCCATATAACTAGCAGTGTATTTTCAGAAATGGGGTGTAGGGCCTTAATTAGTCTTCCATATATATGTCATGTAAATATTGCTAGTACCCAATGAAGGGATCAATGAAGACAATAATGCAAATCAAGGAATTTTAGTACAGAATAAGAATTTGGCATGCATCTATTGAGTTGAGTTGAAACGGATAGAATAGTTTGGCCTTATTCTATTGTTTCAGTGTTGAGATCATACATGACTTCCGTATTTTATTCTTAGTTTTGACAGAAGGGTGTTCTCAAATGACGCAAAGAATTAAGGGCTCTGGATATTTATCTCTAAATTGGATTAGTTTTGTAAAGAGCTATGGATGACAGAATGATATGTATGCAGCCTCTTAATTAAAGTTTTCAACATAGAAAGAACATGGGAATAAATTTCTTTTCTTTTGATTAGTAGTTTCGTACCTTCTAATCTTTAGTTTCATTGGTTCAGGAGAGAAATTCTTCCTTGAATTAAGGCCTTATCCATTTGTATCTTCACCAAGAATGCCAATGACCCATGATGCAAATTTGAGGAATTGATTCTTGGATAGAAATTAGTACATAACAAGTTGGTTTAACTTTTTGAGGTTATGGGATTTTCTTGGCATGGCATACACAATTCATAAAGGTATGTAGATCCTTGCAACCGCATAAAATCCGAACATTTAAAAATATTTTATCTTATGATATAAAAATGTTTTTTGATACAGACCTTAATATTGGATTTTTGAATTAAAGGATTATTTTAATCATAAATATTTAAAATATTAATAAATTTAATTAGGAAGACGCATTAAATTTTTAGTTATAAGTTATTTAAAAAGTACCAATACTCATAAATTTTATAAAATACAGAAGAAATTCCCTATAAAAATTTTAAAATATAACTTAGCATATATAAGCCATTAGATCAATAACCGCACAGAATTTAGAAATACAGAGGAACCTCATCCTTCTTGAAAGGGCGTTTAACCAAAGATGCGTAGTGGTTGCAAGGTGTCACAATGTGATAGATGTTTCACAGTGGCTTTAGATGAGTGATTGCGTAGAATTTATGCTATATCCTGACTCCATAGTGCAGGTTCTTCGAAGAACAAATGTCAGAGAATTCAGCAACCTAGCTAGTTGAACAATAATGACGAGATACTACTTTTTTCTCTTTTTTTCCTTTTATTTTTTGACCATTTTTCTTTTTGTTTCTTTTTACCATAAAAACAAACATTAGGAATCTTCCATCAAGTCATTTGTTTGGTTACTTTCTCCATCCCCTTCTTCTGCATCAACTGTGTGCTTGCAAGGAGATAATTGAAGACTAATTAAAGTGAAAGTTTATTGTTGTTATCTTTTCTGATCTCTGTTGTGCTGATCTCTGTGTTGTCCATGTCAAGAATGAAATTATTCCTTCCAACTTCCCGGTAAAGCCTTTCAAACTAACCATCTTTGGCAGCTGCACTAGAACCAACTCTCTCAGTTTAATATGCATAATTACTTAATGATAAGAAAAGAAGGAAAAGAATGACACAATACAAATCAGAATAAAGTTTCCTTAGGCCATATTATGATGGAGTAGAGAAAACCTGCCTCAAACGCTACTAAAAAAAATCATGTTAAGATGGGGCTGTTAGACAATGAACTCAAAAGCAATCCAAGATCTGACAATTGCCCTTTTTAATTCAATTTCTAAAGGTTGCTCTAATCATCTCAACCTCTGTTTGGAGTAAAACAAAATAGAAATAAAGTAGGGCGAATGATACAATAAGTTTTTATCTAGGATTAATAGCAAATGATACATATAATAACTTTTAAGAGATTGTATTATAACTATTTTGAAATTGAATTTCCTATATTCACTAATAAAATAAAATATTATAGCATATTATAACTAGTAAGTAAAAAATTATAAGTTTAATTTTGATGATGAACTGTGTCCTTATAAAAACTTTTCCATATTAAGATACATAAATATTAAAATATAATTAAACATTTAACAATCAATCATGGGTATTATACTAGTTTTTGTTATAAGATAAGGTTTTGATTAAGATAATTGTGAACATCATATATTGCTCCATTTTTTATTGTTTATTCCTCTTAGTGTATAATTTCTCTATATTTGTTAATTTTTGCTCTTTAATTCCTAGCCCCCAAATGGTTGTTTTTTAAGTCTTCTGTCGTCTTTATTTGTAATGTAAAAAGAAATGAAAAACCATAACGTTCAAGCCTTCAACGAAGAAACGAAAAAGAAATGGAAAACTGAGGGTTTTTTTTGGTCTGGAAAAATGAGGTTTGAATTCCAAATCATTGGCCACTCAATAGGTCCCTTTCCTTTAATTCGCTGAAACCCATCTTCTTCTTTTTTTGTCAATATTGAAACCCATCATTTTCTGGTCTTTTTTTGGTCATGATTGAAAACCCATCTTCTTTTGTTTGGTCAGATTGAAAACCCATCTAAGAAGTGGGAGAGATCATACAACCAAAGCCACAATGCCCACAAGATGGGACTAAGCCCAGAACATTAAGATAAAAGATGTTTTCAGAACCATGGCCACCACACCAGTTGTGTCCTTCCCTTTTTCTTTTTCTTTTTCTTTTTTCTTTTCAAAGAAGCCAACGTTAGTTTTTGTTTGTCATTTACTTATTTCCCTGTTTAATATAAACAGCTCAGAACAGAAGATTTCTTGTAGAAGTTAAAGGTGAAAGTCAAAATAAAAAGGATGGGAGCTTCCCCCAAGAGAGAAGAAATAGGGAGAAGGGGAAGTTTTTGGTCAGCTTTAATGTATTGGATTCTTGGGTACGGATGTTGTTTAAATCTTACATTCTTGTTTATTTTCTTCTTCATACTGTATTCCTGCTAAGACATCAAATAAAGGTCATTGCAAGCACTTGGTTGTCTAAGAAGTTGTTAGCTTGCTTTCATCAAGAGTTTCATAATCTACTGCAGTGCTGTCACTGTTTTTCAACGTAAATGGTTGCAATGCTCTTTCACACCAACAAAAGATGCTGTTTTGGTTTCTCTTTATGTTCTCATATGCTCACCCCTGTCATGACCCTCGCACCACATGAATATTTGTGCAATTTCTCCACATGCATGCAGTCTTCCCTGTTTGATTTGCCATTGATATCTAAAGAACCAGTTTGTTTGAAGTTCCGTTTCTTTATATTTAGTTCCGAACTGTAGTTCATTCATTATTATCACATTATTGCTGAAATAAGCATGAGCTACAATATGCAATCGTTATTGAATTTAAACTTTTTATGTGCTCTTTGCTGTTTCTGTGTTTTATTGTTCTAGTTCCCTGGTGGATAATCAACTCATGTTGTAATCAAGTGCATAATATCCCAGGTGTTGGACGCATTATTCTCTGTCCTTGATCTTTCAGTGCAGATTCCAATTATTGACAAACTTTTCAAACTCTCAGTATTCCCTGTTAAAACACAAAAATAAACTTCAATTTATTTATTTTTTCAATGAAGTAGGAAAAAAGGGACAAGTTTTGCGTAATTTTAAGACATGGTCCCCGGGTGTAGGGGTGATATCCAATGTAGGTAGAGGATGGTGGAAATGGGATATCAGACACTTCATTGTATTTCATGGTTGAGTATGTGTGTTTATGATGAGAGTGGACATTTTGATGTCAAAGGGTATCCAATGTATTTGCTGCCTCTTTTGCCAAAGCATCTGCATTTGGTTACACAATCAGGAATTCTATTCGCATTAGGCCAACAGATCACAAACTAAATCCTATGGTTGGTTGGCTTTGGTAGAGAGATTTTGGCTTTTGCTCAGCCTTTATTGCTGAGCTATGGGGTGTTCTGTTGGGGCTTCAAGTTGCTTGGATGGAAGGATGGAAAAGAGTAATCCTTGAGAGTGACTCCAAGAAATTGTATAAAAAAAATTAGAGATCAAATTGAGGTTGTGCTTTTTAGATTAAAATTAAACAAGATTAGTGATAGATTATGGAACTTTTATATTTCAATTAATATACTTCAAGAATCCTAAGTCATATGATTGCTTTTCCTTATCTTTTAGTGTTCTGTAAATTTTTCAACTGAGATGTTTACTTGTGTCTTTCTCTTTCTGTTCCCGTCAGTATGCACAGGAAAATAAAAATAGCTATCGATTTTAATTATATTTCTTATTTAATTTTCAGCTGAGATACGCCGTGTACGCTTGGATTAGATTTTGAAGACAGAGAATCACTTCTCATGAAAAAATCACTTTATGTATATTTGAATAATTTTTAAAAATAATCAAAATTTTAAAAAAATTAGTTCATATTTTTTATGGAAGTTAAAAAAAGGTAGTCTTTTTAAAAAAATCAATTTTTAATTTTTTTAATTACGTATAGAATATAAAATTTAAGATTGATAATATGTTTTTTTTAATCTGAAATAAACGTATTCTTTTTCAAGTTATATTTGTATATTTGCATACTCGCATTTATTAAAGTCAAGGTGGTTATGTTAATATCAATTGTTTTATCAATACTAAGTTGGTTTAATTGGTTCAACATCTATTCATCCGAATCTATTTTTGTCTTTTTTTCAATCGAAAAAAGTTTAGGTTGAAGAAGGCTCTTATCAGTACAAAGTTGGGACTTCAATTGCACTCTCTAACTGTTTATAAAAATAATTATAAATCACCCTCCCAATGGAAGAACCAAGGTGAATATGGTGATACTAAGATTAGAAGACCAACTAAATGTGTGTTTGATTTTGTGTTTGTAGAATTAATTTTGTTAAAATGGATTATAAAATATAGTAATTTGCAGTTGGTAAGTGATTGTGATTGAAAATAATGATTTTTTTTATTTCTTTATAGTTAATTTTAGAATCTTGAAACCACCTATGTCTTTACATAAGCAAAATCAATTTCATGACTTTAGAGTTGGCTTCGGAATATCTCACCATAAACCAAACACCCAGTAAAGAAGTCAATCCTTTTTGGCTTTTTTTTTTGTATTTTTTCATAGGAACCAATGTCTCATAATCAAGAATCGCAAATTAAAAGAGAACATATATGTATAAATTAGTTGAAGTTCAGCACAACATACATTTAAACAATGCTAATTCATTGCATTTTTTTGTTTTTTTGGGGTCTTTTTTGAGACGTTAGTTATGACAGTTTCATCTACTAGTAAGAATGAAAGATCAAAGACTGAGTAGCTGAGCTGAGCAGCTCGCACCCATGATGCGTCAATGGCGACTCAACTCCTCAAACTCAAACGCTTCTTCCCAATCACAAAACCTCATCTTCCTCCTTCTCCTCCTCCTCTTCTTGTTCTTCTTCTTCTTCTTCTTCTTCACGCGCTCCCACCACCACAACCACAACCACAACTTTAACTTCCCAGAATATCGTAGAAACCGCCGTCTCGATCCTCACCCACCACCGTTCCAAGTCCCGCTGGACCACCCTCCACTCTCTCTGCCCCTACGGCGGCTTCAGCCCCACCCAGTTTTCCCAAATTGCCCTCCGCCTCAAGAACAAACCCCACCTCGCCCTCAACTTCTTCCTCTTCACCAAATCCAAGTCCCTCTGCAACCACACCCTCCATTCCTACTCCACCATTGCTCACGTGCTCGCACGTGGCCGCCTCAAAACCCACGCCCAGAACGCCATCAGGCTCGCCATTCGCGCTTCCGAGCTTCAAAACGACGGCGAAGATTGTCGCTTCGACTCGCCGCCGTTGAAGGTATTCAAGCACCTCGTGAGAACCTACCGAGAGTGTGATTCGGCTCCGTTTGTTTTCGATTTGCTGATCAGGGCTTGTTTGGATTCGAAAAAGGTTGAGCCTTCGATTGAGATCGTTAGGATGTTGATATCACGCGGGATGAGCCCAAAAGTTTGCACCTTGAACAGTTTGATTTCTAGGGTTTGCAGGATTAGGGGTTTTGAGGCTGGGTATGAGATTTACGGGGAGTTTTTTCGGGTGGGTGAGGAAAAAGATGGGATTTTGAAGAAGAGAGGTTTGGGTTTTAGGGTTTTCCCTAATGTGCATACTTATAATGGATTGATGCTGTGTTGTTATCAGGATGGTTTGGTGGAAAAGGTTCAAGAAATTTGGGATGAGATGGGTGAATTGGGTGTACCCCCAATGCTTATAGCTATACTGTGTTGATGGCTGCTTTTTGTGATGAAGGGAGGATGGTGGATGCTGAGAGGTTATGGGAAGAAATGAGGAAGGAGAAAATGGAGCTTGATGTTGTTTGTTACAATACTATAATTGGTGGATTTTGCAAGATTGCAGATGTTGGAAGAGCTGAAGAGTTTTTCAGGGAAATGCAATTGGGTGGTATTGACGGCACTGATGCAACTTATGAGCATCTGGTCAAGGGATATTGTAGTATTGGGGATGTTGATTCAGCTGTTCTTGTGTATAAAGATATGTGTAGGAAGGGTTTTAGGCCTGATGCTTCAGTCCTTGACATGATGGTTTGGTTACTTTGTGATAAGGGTAAGGTTGATGAAGCTCGGGGCTTTGTTAGGCATGCAGTTGGTAGATTTGATTTGGTTCCCAAGGGGAAGAGTTATGAGGCATTGATAAAGGGGTTGTGTTCTGAGGGGAGGGTGGAAGAAGCTTTGAAGCTTCAGGCTGAGATGGTAGGGAAAGGGTTTCAACCGAATTCAGAAATATATGGTGCTTTTATTGATGGGTACAGTAGACAAGGGAAGGAGGATATGGCAGGAGCTTTGAGAAAAGAAATGCTGCAAAAACAGATGCAGAGCTAAGAGAATAATAGTTTTCGTTTGTCCCTTATGCTGAAAAAAATTGACAATTTTTCTTTTAAGTTTTGGCAGCCTTCCATGGATAAAATTATTGTGGGGAAAATTTGTACCCTGATCCATTTTTGTCCTCACTCTTTGCAATCAAAGTTGCTTAGCTGTAGATGGCATTATACATAGAAAATAAAGCTTCTGATCATTTTATGAAATTCTGTTCTTGGTGCGTCTGATGCAGTTAACTCGAGTTGATTGTCAAATATTCCCTCTGTATATTTTGGATGTCACAAGCAGGCATTTCTAGGGATATTACAGGAATTTAATTCATTGAGCAGTTGCAGAAAATGACAATGAATGAAGGTGCAAATGTGCAATGACTTTTAAGATTGGATACTTTGTTTGGGTGATGCACCTTCACTCTTCATATGAGCCATTGCATGTATGATTATTCTTAAGGTCACTCATGGGGTCATGCCAGCAGCACTTTTCAGATTTATCTATTCGATTCGGGAGGTTTCCATGGTTCCTTTTTGAAGGTTCCTCCTCCACTATTCGCTATCCTACATCGATTCGTTGAACAATCCTACAGTTATTAACACTGTCAATTTTTTTGTTTTTTTGGGTGAGTTAACCCTGTCAATTTGACGGAGGCACCAAGAATCATCTTTTTCTTTTTGGCAGTCCTTTTGATAAGTAGTTAAAGTATATATTTAGTTAAATACAAGCTTTCTTTAAGACATGTTGAAGAAGCCACATTAAGTGGTTGTGCACCTCCAAGTTTATGTCTCGTGTTGGAGGCATACCTTGCGATCCTTCAAAGAATTATCACTAGATATTATAAAAGAAGAATGCCCCTTTTTGAACTTCCATTCTATGTCATTTACCTTCTTGAGCCTCTTTATACTTTTTAACTTTCTAGATCACACGCTACAAATCTTGTAACTGTACATAATTTAAATAACGGCAACTAAGAAATTCTCATGATAAAATTGAAAAAATATATATATTTACAAAATAAATCATAATTAATTTAATACTTTACAGGGGAATTAAATGAGAATCACAAAGAGGGTAATAGCCAGAGGTTAAAAAGAGAGGAAGCCAATGATAGAAACCATGTCATAAAGGCCATAATTGCAGATATCCGGTACCTGCTGCAAAACTTTGGAGGGCAAAAGGACCCGTGGGAGTGGAGCAGGAGATCTACAACACTGGCTGTTGAGCAAGCTGCTGCTAGTGTGAGAGTTGATAATACCTGTAACATATTATTACATTAGATGCCAGTGTTGTATCAATATCTACTGATAACTTTTGATCAGAAACTACATACCCAATCTCCAACTACAATAATCAACAATATTCCTTGTTGACGGATGGGGCATTTGACCAGAACAGAATATCCATCAACCAATGTTAATGTGAAACTCCAAGGTATGACAAGACCCATAATTGTAACCAAATAGCTTGGACATCACAGTGAAGGCAAAAAATAAACCAGTTAGTTTACAGAGGACCCAGTAAATTCACTTATGCAATTGATGTTTGCTCAGCTTCTACCCCTCATGTGATGCAAAGTAATAATATATGCTCCTATTACATCTTCCTACAAACTAAATGCATTCGTTACATCGATACCAATAGACATCATAGAACAATGAAATTCAACATCTTTCTGTCTCATCACTCGGTGCAAAACAATAGCAAAAAGCTAATGGAGAAATGACAGCAGCACGCTTAAGCAATCTGGCTTTAACAAGTTGGAAGTGTCTATTCCTAAAAGAATCTCGCTTAGGAAAAATTAATCACCAGTAAAACATCCACCGACATCATCTCTGGCATAAAATCAATTATTATTAATACTGTGTCAGATAATAATAATAATAGGCACAATCAGCTAAATGAACTCAGTGATAGATGATGTATGAATAGCCCATATATGAAAGAAAAGGATTTACCACAGCTTGAAAACTCAGCAGAATCTCGGGAGAAGTAATCTTAAGAGGGTCAAGCCAGTTTAAACAAAAAAGCAACATTGATAGCAAAAGTCAACTAACCAGTAACTACCCTTTGAGATTGGGATAACAAAGAGGGGGACCAGAAAATAATGATGGAAAAAAAAAAAGAAAGAAGTACCAGAAAGCCGTGTAGCTGTAGAATTCAACACCCACAGACATAAAGAGAAGGGAAGCAGATGAGAATATGGCCTGGCCCAATCTGAGAGAGAAGCTGGTACTGGTGCCCACAGAGCCAGGTAATGCATCCATGGACTTAATGCATGAGCTGTACTGTACTAATTCCTACTCTTGGGTTTTCATTTTCCCTTATGATATGCTTCTATCATATCTCTCCTTCAAGACTTAACCACAGTACCCCCACCACCAAGCCTTGTCATCTATGTAAGCTTATTTCTATCAGCTGAAACCTTTTGCTAGCACAAACACATGATTCATAACAGATAAGATGATCTCACAAGTCCCAACTCCCGAGACTTGCACAAAAACTCTTCACCCCTTGTGTCAAGTGTGAAAGAATACAAAGGAATAAAGGAAAGAAATTCCAGTACGTAAGCACATGTTTTGCACTTTATGGAGAAATCTCTCTTCTAACCAGAAGCTTCATGATGTAAATCCAGCAAATTTTTTTGATGTGGAAGTGTAGACTATGGTGTGGTTTTGTTTTAACCTAACTATGATGACGGGGTTGACACATGGCTACTTCGTTTTCCGTTGGCATGTCCTCAACGGCACTGGAACTAAATAGATGAGATATTTTTGGCAAGGCTTTAGGTAGTAGAATGAATCAGAACTTTTTTCTGATTATGGTAGAAACGTTTGTGGCTTCTGCCCCCTTGTCGGCGCCAACAAGCCTCCAAATAGTAGAGTGAGTGAAATTTAAGGAAAGATTTATGAAGCACTATGAAGCACTGAGATATATATATGTATATGTGTGTGCTTAAGATATGTGTCTATGTATTTTGTATGACACACTAATTACATATTTATATATATATTTAATTTAAAATTTATTTATTTTTCTTAATCTAATATAGAAAAATATAATATAAATAAAATTAAAAAATAAATAACACATAATATTTTAAGTTTATAAGAAAATAAAGTATAAATAAAATTTATATAAATAATATTTTAAATAATGTATATTTTCTTTAAATTTTTAGTCATATATATTCTGTAGATCTTATAATTTTTTAATGTTAATGTGTCCTTTATATCCATGTCATATTATATCTTGTGTCCATAGTAGCCTTCGCTTCATAGAGAAACATCAATTCAAAAAGAACAAAAGGCTGATCAAAAGATGATTCCTTTGATTTAAGATTCGATTCTTTTTCTTACTATTTTTTTTATATATTCCATGTCTGCTTTTTTTTCATTATATTTTAGTTCATATTGCTTTTGAACGGTCGTTAGTCTTACTTGTCAGAGACAAGTAATGAAGGCATCTACGTTCAAATTGAATTTATGAAGTGCATGACTAGAGGCACATTGCAGACCAGTGCTTTCTGAATAAGGAACTTAGATTTGCCATTTGTCACGAGGGTAATGACCCCATTTTCATTGGAAAGTGACGTGATCACGTGAAACAAGTGGTAGTGGAGAACCTGCAGTGGTGGCGGCTCTAGGGGTAAGGGTGTATTTGGTACATTACATTAAATATGATAATATAAATTTATACTATATATTATATTTTTATATATTATTTGATATAAATAATATATTATATAAATTTACACATCATAATTTTCTTATACATTAAAATACTATATAAATTAATACAACATAAGGAGACCATATTAGACCTAATTAATTTTTAATATACAAGATTATTTTTATTTTTTAATATTTATTAAAATAAAATAATTATTAAATAACTAATATTAGGTAAAAACTTATAAATAAAATTATTTCATAATAAACAAATATTATTAAAAAATAATATATGATATCAATATAGTTATATACAATAAAAATAAAAAGTAATTATAATTAATAAATATAAAATAAAATAAAATATTAAATATTAAATAGAAATAAATATTTAAAATAAATAATAAATAATATGTAATATATAAAAGTAAGGATTAATAATAAAGATATTTTGAGTTAATATTTATTTTAAAATTAAAATTAAAATAATTATAATTAAAAATATATAAAAGAGTTATTTAATATTTATATAATTTATTCAAATAATAAATAATCATAAAGTATTGAAATAAATAATAATATTTAAAATAAGTTAATTTTAATTAATAAATGTTTACCTAAATATGATATTTAAAAATTATATTTAAATTATTCACAAAAAAATTTATTTTATTTAATATTTAATTAAAATATTAAAATTATTTATAAATAAATGATAATATTATAAAATATAAAATATAAAATCTTATACAACATTACATCAAATACTGTATAATATTAAAAATTTATTATACCTTATACTCTCAAATCTTATTCTATCAAGTCTTATACTATCAATCCTTATTCTATCTCTTATACTATCAATCCTTATTCTATCCAACATGCCAAATAGGCCTAAACCAATCACGGGTGACTGAATGAACGAAAAATACAGGCATATTGGGCTGCATAAGATAAAAAAGACTATAAAGGGAGAATCGTGTAATCAATTGGTTTTATACGTGTGTGGTCAGCCCAATGTCAAAATCTCCGGTACCCTTTATGAATCTTCACTTCATCATGAAGTCATAAACAAGAGTGTACTGCATCATCTGCAAGCACGAACGGATTCAAGCCTTGCACCCTAACAATTCCTTTATGCTTCAATTTTCTAAGCTCGTTTCATTTTGGTCATTTGGTTTGCATGAGTTTGATAACTAAGAAAAATCTACAGCTAAGAGAAAATACTTATATAAGTTAGATCCTCCATTTTTCCTTTTCTCCATTGCTCCCCCCTCTCCCTGCCGTGGGACATACAAAGGTCATGAACCATGATGAACAGCACAGTTACAAAGAAATAACAAAATTTTTTAAAAAAAAAAAGAGGAATTTTTTTTCTTCACAGGCTTATCGCTGTAATACAAGATACAGGAAAAAGAAATGATTGTCCAACAGCCTTATAATGTCTAGTCACCATTCCAAATGCAAATGGAATATAATAATTTAAACTAACAAGTAGAATTGAGAGATGGCGTAACAATTTTCGGGGTCACACAGAATCATAACAATAAATTCTTCCTCAACCCAAGCTCATCCTCCTCCTCCTCAAGGTCCACTGCATGGCTGCACCAATTGGAGAAAAAAAAAAAACAGGTAATGTAGCCGTAAAACAGAGTCTCAAAGAATGAAAGTGACCCAAGGTAGCAAAAAATGGGGAAATGAATACCAATCAAGCAGTAGAAAGCTATAAATGATAACATTTGTTTAACAACTTAGATTAAACATAATCAAGTTAACTCAAATGGCGTTACACGCCTAAAAATTGAAATGGTAGACACCAAGAAAGCTGGATTCTTTTATGTTAGCAACAGAACCAATAACAATTCACATCAAATAAAAATATTCAGAAAAACAGTTAAACACCATAAGCTATATGACATATGAATAAACAAAATCCAAAAGATATAGAAGTGAGTAACATTTCAGCAAAAAGGCCACAGTTAACTAGTAAGAACAGAACAGAAAGTGCAGCAGTACAAGATTGAGCCAGAACATACACAAAAGAACAGCTACTAGGTACCATATCCTGGCTGAGAACATTCATTACGTATTTTTGATACTTAATCCATACGTGATAATGTTCATCCGAAAAAAAAAAAAAAAGATGCTCCGCAACTTCAAACTCCCAAAACATCTGATGCCTTCTCCGTATATAGAGACAAATGCAATCACTTAAAACTCAAGTTGGAAAAGGTAAACCAGGCTAAAAACAACCATATAAACCCCATCTGTAGTTTTCAACTCTCTTCTTATTTTACTTAAATAATGAATAACATAATTCTGTAACACTAAAGAGACATTAAAGGCATATTGCTTATCCAAAACTCAATTCAACATATGCTCGAATTGTTTGCCAATTAACCAATCTTATTTTATCATTTCAATCTCAGAATTTGCTTCAATTGGATCCCAACCATTGACACCATTAGATTGATAGTGCACATAACACGCATGCAATTGCATTCGTGTGAAACTTATCTGTTGAAATAAATGTTAATAATAAGTTGAATAACACTAAGCAATTAAAGTCGCCTAGACCACTCATGAAATGTTTGTAGTAAAGTGACATGTACAATTGACCTGAGTGCAATCTCAACTTAGCTACATAATATGTCACGAGCATTCACACTGACTGACAACAATCACTAAAAACACCACAGATTTCTCTTTTTCGTCCTTTAATTATTTTGATTTTAAGATTCAGCAAATAACCTTATAAATCCCAAGTCCAACACTTAGTTACATACGCAGCTATAAACAACAGACAATAACATTACCCGCTTCAATAAGCACTCTTTGCACCTTAATAAGAACCGCACATAGCACACAAAACATAACACTCAACTTGAAAAAATTCTTCATGTAACAATTCAAACCATCCCACCAACAATCTGCCCCTTCCGTAGAAACCCAAAAGAACCCACACACTAGAGTTTGAAACTTTATCCACAAATCGAGAATCCAACAAAATTCGAACATAACAAAAAAGAAAGGACTTTTTTTTTTATAAATCGAAAATCGAAGAGATTAATTGGGCGAATTACCTGATGAGAGAGAAACAAGAACCCTAAAGCTCAAGCTTGAGCTCCTCTTCTCGCCATTGAGGAAGTGAAGGATGTAAGGGGTGACTCGAATAACGACAACCCAAGCACCGAACATGGCGAGGTGAGATTTGAGCTGCTTCAATGCCGCAGCTTTGTCTGGCTTGCGCATGAACATTCCCGGAAACATGATTGCTCCTCTGATTTCGAAATTGATTGAACGATGCTTAAACCCTAGCTCTCTCTCGAATTTGCTTCCTCTTCGCTTTTTAGGGTTTTTGGTTTCTTGCGCCACCTCAAGTTGCGTTTTGTACCATAGCGCCTTTCCTATTTATTTTAGATAAAATTACACCAACCTTTCTCAGTTTTCTCAAAATTACATTTATCACTTTTTTATTTTATAAAATTATTATTAATTTCTTCTAAGATTTATTAAAATTATGCTAACCTTCTTAATATATATTAATTTAAATGACAAAAAATAGCATGTGATATATGCATAATTATTAATAATAAAATTATAATAATTTAATAATATTAGGCATATATATTAACTAGAATATCATTTTTTCTATCATAAATTATAATTATAAGTTTTTTTACATGTGATAGAAAAGTATTTTATTCAAATAATGTGTTAAATATCATCAAAATATTATAATTTTTCATTGATAATTATTTATATATTCTATATTATTTTTCTTTCTCATTTAAATTAATGAAAGTATTTACATAAAGCTTTGTAATTTTAATTAAAGAATGAGATTAGTGATAGTTTTATAAAATAAAGTAGATTGTAATTACACTAAACCTAATGAGAGTTAATGTAAATTACTCATTATTTTATTTTATTTTATTTTTTGAGTCTCATTATTATTATTGGTCAAAGAATTATTTTATAATATATATAATGTGCAAAAAGCACCCACAGGGCCACAGCCCATAAGGAAAAAAGTATTGACTATGACTATACCCAATGGTAGGCCCATGAGTTGCGTTTGCTTTTTAAGGCTCCATGGGGAAATCAAACCATATCAAATAAAGGTCATAATCCTCGACCCCCAACAAAAATTAATAATAACAAAGATCATAATCCTGACCAAAAAAATAAAAAATAAAGATCTAAAAATATAGCTTATTTTTAGAAAAAAAATCATATATTGAAATAATAAATCAATAGTAAGATCATTATTATACATATACATATACATATACATATACATATAAAATATAGATGGAGATCACTATTGACGAATGTAATCAATTTATGACCATTTTTCATGATTATTAAATTTTTCAGTTAACTTTTAAACTCTGACGAATTTATGATCTTATCACACGAAAACTAGTTTATCTAAACTCTCAAATTTGAAAATCTTGTAACATATGATAGTCATTAAACTCTTGATCTAATACTTAAACTCTTGCGAATTCACAATCTTACCACTCAAAAAATAAGTTTATTTAAACTTTAGAGTTTGATAACTTTAATCATAATATAGCTAGAGGTATCTTTATCAATAATTCAATAGCAGTATACTATATCCCAATAAAAATTAAAAAAAGCAGTATACTATATGTATTTGCCAAAGTTGTGATACAGTAGGTTAAAAAGGTACACCACACTTAAGCATTAAACCAAATTCATTACACATGGCTAAAACTTAACAAACTGTAGCTAAATGCATGTAAATTTAGCCACATTGTTAGGAAAATGTGGCAAAATTAATTTCTACTCTTCTGCATAAATTTAACAATATTTTATAAATGTGATTAAATGTTTGGTACGGATACAACTTACTTTATCTAGTGTAGCACAAACAATTTTTTTTCTATCTTAACCACTACTATTTGAAGCTTATTAAACTTTAAATAATTAATTTCATGTTGAGTTAGCTTATTATATAATAAAACTCTTATAATTAACTTTTATTTACGATATTCAAATTAACTTTTCTTCAAACAGATTTGGTAGAATATAAGTTATAACTAATACGATGTGTCTAGTAATGAATCACATTTTTTTTTGGTGTGAGAATAAGCAAGAAATTGATGTTATATTTCTTTACAAGCACTATTATGCTGACTTAAAATTAGGGAAAAAATAACTTTTTCGTTAAATTTAATTTACTTACCACTTAATCTGTTTTTTTTTTTTTTGAACACGTACTTCTTAATCTATTCTTTATATTATATTTTGCTTTCTTTTCCACTTAAACAAAATTTGACAAATTGTAGAATAAGACTATAAATATGCATTATGAGTGTACAGATCACGGGTTGGGTCGATTTTCAAGGGCGGAGCTAAACCCAAAGCAGGGGTGAGTACTAAAACATAATATACATGTAAAATCTATATATTAAAAGAAAGTTGACCTCTGATTTTAACTAAATAAATTGGTTTCTCAAAAACAATATTTTGCAGTGCTCACAATTAAAGATACAAAACAACTCATTCTCACTATTTTGATAAACTTATTTATTCTATTTGTATTTTTATTAACAATCAATTTAAACTATTTATAAATCATTAAAGGTTAATTTGTCCTATAAATCATTCAAAAATACTATGAAAAGACTAACTTGTCTTATACTTTTTATTGGATCATGAAATGAATTTTTTCCCTTAAAGGACCAATTTGTTTGACATTAGCTGTTATTTTAAAATAAAATACACATTCTAATCCAAACTCAGTAAACATGTATATGCATAACACATTATTTATTATAATATTTAAATATCTAAGTAAGTAAAAGGTTTATAAAAATTAGTCTCAACTATTTGGATTCTATTTTCTAATTTATATAGAAGTAAACAATAAAAAATAAAATAAAAGTAGATGAAAAAATTAAACTATTGATATATTAAATTTATCTAATGCATTCTAAAAATAATAATAATATATCATCCTATAAATCCTTATAACGTATCAAAATTTTGGGGTCAAACATATATATATATATATATATATATATATATATAATTAAAAATTTAAGGGACCATAGCCACCTCTACACTACATGAGGCTCCGCCCCTGCTTTAATCAAACTCAAATCTTATCTGATTGTTTTTCAAAATCATTGAAACGCGTATGCAATTAGACTTTTCCATAAAATAAAGAGAATAAAAACTACTTTTCTTTTCCTCATTCCAGTGTGCGACCCGACAT
Organism: Dalbergia oliveri; assembly: GCA_030441495.1. NCBI lineage: Eukaryota > Viridiplantae > Streptophyta > Magnoliopsida > Fabales > Fabaceae > Dalbergia > Dalbergia oliveri. Next base: position 2,073,770 of record JAMLFY010000011.1, read on the forward strand.
AGTGTAGCACCATATATCGAATAATATATAGTAAAAACTGTATGAACTATGAAATCATTTTTTTTTTTTTTGGAAACTGATTTGATTTTAAAATGAACTTTTTATTTGAAACGTATAAAACATGAATCAATTTGATTTTGAAATCATTTATATTTAGTTACATATAAATACAGAATCAATCAAATTTAATTCAGTTTGATTGCATTTGATTTAGATATCATTTTCACTAATGGACTTAGTATTCTTATCGTTATTAATTACGTCATTTAGCATGTTCTAAATATGGGCAACAAAGTACTTAATTTGCCAGTTTTATAAATTCAGTTTACACTTGAATTGTTCAAAATATAAAATTTAAAGAAATTCAGTTTCAATTCAAGTACAATTATAAATTATAACTTTAAAGAAAAAGCAACAACGAATCTAACAGTTGGAGTCGAGGAAAGGCAGTAATAAATAAATAAATTAATTAATAAAAACATAAACACACATATCTGGTATTTTCCACCGTAATTTTAAGAGCTAACATGTTTTTATGGACAGAAAAAGGAAAGTCAATTTTGAGAAAGGGATAGCAAGCATTCACTGCGAATCTAATTTCTAAGAGTGTGTTTCGATATGAAAATGATTTGATTTATAAATCAAATCTTATGTTGAGATGTTTAAAAAGATAAGAAATTATTCAATTTATAAATCTATAAAATTCCCCTTCTTTGTTTTTTGAGATCCTATCAAAGTTGATAGGATTTGAATGAAATTGATTTAATTTTAAAATTTAAACATAAATCAAATCAATTAATTTTCTATTTAAATATTTCAAACACAATAATATATTATATTTTAAACATAAAAATTGATTTCTAAGTCAATTCATTTTCATTTTCTATTTAATCACTCTAAACGTAAGATTTAACTTACAATTTAAATTAATTTAAATAATTTCAAATCAAATCAAATAATTTCATAATTTTAATCATTCTAAATATTACCTAAATGAAAAACAAAGATAGGAATTCATAGAAATGGTTATTATCTAATTTTAATCTCTACCATTAATTTTCTTCGGCTAAGTCAATCAGAAAGGGCGACGACTATCAAATCATTAAGTATAAATATCATATATTACATGATAGCAACATGTAAAGACTGAGGGAAATAAGTAGTATAGATACATTATTATATAATATTTTCAACCTTTCAAAATATCAATTAATTTTAATCAAATACAGATATTAAAAAAATAATAAATAATACTAATAATAGGATAAAATAAGTAAATAGGTTAATATATTTCTAAATATTAATTAATATAATATAATATTCAAGACCAATATTAAAAAGAATCCTTTAAAAAGTGTGAAATTAATTAGAAATAATATTAAAAGAATAAAATTAATATTTTATTAAAATATAAAATTATTTAAGTATGAATAGATATTCTAAAAAGGGGGGAATATAATAATGTGAGAGTAATGTTAGTATTTAATTTTCCATTATCCAAATATGGGTGCCGGTTAGGAAATCTGGACGAAGCGAGATCTGGTTAGTAGCATGAAGAAAACACATGCCACATGGGAGTGCCAGGGATGACGTGTCACGCAAAGGGAAGCTGTGGAACAGCGTAGAAGAATGGCCTGTGTCGCAGTAAACAGAAACCCATCGGCCTCAAATTCACCCAAAAAAAAAAGATGACGTGTCAGTCTCAAGCCGCACACAAGGAAGCAAGCAAGTGCGCGCAAAAACAAAGAAAATGAAAAAAACAAAGAAACAACAGTCAACGTTTGTGTGTGACTGCGTTGCGTTGTTATGTTTCTGCATTAAACCCAATTGCACAGTCTCTTTTTTCTTCTTCTTCTTCGGCTTCTTTCTATGTCACCGTCTTCTTAACAAACTTCCAAGCTTCATTCTTCAACACAATAAGCCTATTATGTTCTCATATTCTCAAAACAACAGCACCACCATCATCTTCCATTCAAACATGAATATGATGATGCCACCTTCTCAGCCACCCTTCAACCACTGGGCCCCCTCTCCATCTCCATCTCCATCTCCATCTCCGTCACCGTCTCCATCTCCATCTCCAACCGCCGTGGTAAACAAGTCAACGCTACAATCTCCACCGCCGTCAAAGCTACCAGTGGACTTCAGCCCTCCGTTGATAGCAATGGTGGTTGTAGTCGCCGCTGCCTTCCTCATCGTCACGTACTTCCGCCTCATCTCCCGCCACCTCACTCCCCAATCCACCGCCTCATCCGCCGCATGCGGCGTCGCCGCCGCCGCGCACGCTCCCTTCTTCCTTCCTCCTCTGGCGACCTTGACTCCCTCCCTTACTACGACTCCCCCTTCGATGGAAACCTCCAAACGTCGTCGTTCTCACCTTACGGCCTCGACGACTCCGTCATCAAGACCATCCCCTTCTCCCTCTACGCCGCAGCCTACGACGGAAACAACTCCTCGCACTCCTCCTCCTCCTCTCGCCGTGACTGCGCCGTTTGCCTCTTCGGATTCGAAGACGACGATTACGTCAGAACCCTGCCAATCTGCTCTCACACCTTCCACGTGGATTGCATCGACGCGTGGCTCCGTTCGCACGCGAACTGCCCTCTCTGCCGCGCCGGAGTTCTCTCCGCCGCGTCGCCGTTCACGCCCATGTTCGCAGCCAGGATCCGCCCCAGCCTCGACGAAGACGACGCCGCAATCTTCCACCGAATCACGGAGGATCGTCATCTTGTCCCGGCTGAGGATCGCAATGCTCCGGCGGCGGAGATCACGGTGGAGGTGCCGCAACCGCCGGAGGAGAGGTTCAACGGGAGGGACTTCTTGTTGAAGAGGTCTTATTCATTCGGGTTCGAGAGGAGCTCGGCGTCGGAGAGGATGATGGTGATGGAGCCAGCGACGGCGTCGCCGTGGCGGTACCGGAGGGGTGGGGGTGGTAGCAGCAGCAGCTTCTGGAGCAAGAGGCCTTCGCCGTTTGGGTCCATAGGGAAACCGAGGGTGTTCTCTTTCAGATACTATAGAGGGATGAAGTCGCCGTTTTTTCGCCGGAGAGGGTTTTTTCCGTTCTCGGAGTCGAGCATGAGGTACGGCGGCGGTGGAAGCTCGTCGCGGCGGAGCAAGTCTATTGCTAGCCCCATGTTTTTGAGGTCGTCGGTCTTGTCTTCCACGGCGGCGGGTGCGGCGGCGTTCTCGTCGAGTAGGCTGAGGTGCGGCGATCCTGAGGCGTTGCTGTCGCCGGAGAGGTTCAACCGAAGATGAAGAAAATGAATGGTCAAAAAAAGGAAAAGGGTTGAAAAAAACATTAAATTTTTTGGAAGAAAATGGGTGGCAGAGGGGACACGTGGAGGGCTGTGATTGGTGGAGTGGTGCATTGGAGGAACCGCCGGAGATGGGGTGGGGAGTGATTGAACGGAGAGAAGGGATGGGGGATGGCGGTGGTGTTGTGGGTCAGGTCAATGTGGAATTAAATGGAGGGTGGTCGCATGCGTTTAATTTAATGAGATTGGTGTGGCAATTTGTAGAGCCTCATTAATGGTGGGTTGGAAAGAGCATTAAATTCTGAAGAGAGAGAGGTAGAAAAGTTGGAGAGACTTGTAGATAGAGAGATAGTGCCTCTGCCTGTGCCTCTGCTCAGAGACTGTATGTTTGTTTGGAGAGGGAGAGGGAGATAAGAGAGTTTTAATGAGGAAGCTCATAAATGAGAGCAGGATTGGGTTCTCACAACCTAAAGGAAAATGGGTTGGTTTTGTTTTGGTTCATGGGGTGGGGGGTTTTGGAGTTTTGTAGTTGGAGTAATAGTAATTTATCATTTTTCTTTATGGTCACGGACTGAAGGGAGTGCATTATGCCTACCCCCATGTGGAAGGATTGAAGATGCAAATGACACATTAGTATAAAAATTGTAGTGACCTAGGTGAGTCTCTAGGTTTATGCCCACATACGCAAGGCATTAATTGTCCATGGCATTGGGTATGCTGACAAGCAACATTGGTTGATTCGTTTAGTGTGTGTATGTGTGACTCTGCTGCTGTGGATCCTTTCATCATCAGATAATTAATGCCATTTATAAGGTCTTGAATTTTGGAATCTTTTCTGATCAATGCATGTCCGGTTTTACAGTCTGCAGTTTTGTTCTACTACTCTTTCTTAACCTATGGTGAATCTTAACTCACTCTTGGGTTAGCTAACAACAAAGGAAACCTTGGTTAGCTTCTCTTCATTCATTGCTGTAAATTAGAATGGGGGCATTACTCAAATTAACCCATCTCCGTGTATATAATAAGTACAAAGCTTGGGGGATGAGTTGTGAATGACATTGAAATGTCTACGTAAAAGGGCAATGGGGGTGCCTTATGTGTGGAAAAGATTAGGTGCAATTTGGCGCTATGCTTTCATGTGTTGTCTACCTCAATTTCTCTCCTATGCCTTTCATTGGTTATGTGTTTGTTAATTTACATTATCTCGTTCAAAAGGTGTAGTGCATGGATCCACTTCTTTCTCCTTTTAGACAAAACATATCTAAGGGCATAGTCCATCTATGACATTTTTGCAAACAATATAATATCAGCAGTTTGTTTGGTTTTTCCTTTTTATTTTTAACCACAACTAGCAATAGTATTTTTTCAATCTAAATCTAAAGCAGTAGAAAACTAGGAATTAACTTCTTTTTTTTTTTGTCAACGAGACTCGGAGTTAACTTGTGGAACCATAATGCAGAGTCACCGTTAAATTCGTACGTACATGCCCTTAAGCCCAAGTCTGGTTCTTCTGCCGGACACAGCTAGCCCATCATAATTCAAGTTGGGCCAAGTAGATAACTAAGCAAGCCACATGGCATTACCGTTCCTTCCATGGCTTTTTTAGCTGATTGTTTTAAAAAAGTTGAATAAATAATATGGATAATGCAAAAGAGCAACGATATCAACAAATGCTTAGATCAATTGACAAAAGACTGTTCTAGCTTAATTGAAAATCTCGAGTTTGAGCATACGTCTGCGCTAAAGCTTGAAAAAAAAATTTACCATCTCAATGATACTATCTAACTTGAGCAAAATAATTATAATTTGGGTTTATCTATTGATTAAGGTTTTAAGGAAGAAAAATTTTGATTGAAAAGATGAGTTATGATTAGCAAAAGCCCTTATAATTTTAGAAGTGAAAAAAAGAGCAACCATCATGGAGTTAAGAGGCTACCATCAAAGTTCTGTAATATCCATGGCAGTAGCCACATGCATTATTAATGCTGAGGGGAGCAATAAAGCTAGCACAAACTGTTAGGTGAGAGTGCTATAAGAGTCCATTGTACTAGTTCAATATATTTTCGATATTTTCAATTGCATAAATATTTTAACAAAAGATTTTGTTGTTGGTTTTAATTTGATAAGCTAAAATTATTTGACTATTTTAGAGCGTATCATATGTTAATCTCTAGAGCACATGATAAGTAACAAGAATAAAACACTTGAAAAGCCCAAATATTTTGCCCCCCGATTCACTAATTATACACTATGCTTTTAGTATCCGCCACAAAGTGTTTCTACAATATCATGAGAAACTGAGACACTGTTTGATACAGGGTCCACTTCATGTGATTGCGAAATACTATCTCTATTTTTTATTAATAGTTGCTATTCAAAAATCGTGTCATTTTTTATATACTGCAAAGTTGATGTATCTAGCCACAAATTATATACAGATATATCAATTTTCTAATATATTAAAATGATGATTTTTCAAGGCGTTTATTAATAAAGAATGAATTAAGTACTATGAAGTAGTAGAATGCATCCATTGAATGTGGGTTTCGATCCAATGTATGTCCAACTAGGTCAAGGAGGGTCTAGTTTATCAGAGACAAAGGCAAACAAATTTATGAAATAAAAAATCTTACTTAAACAAACTCCTAAAATGAAATAGTATATATCGGATAACAAATAATATTTTTTAATTCTAATAATATATAAAGACTTTTTCAAACATATATAGTGTGAACATTCAATTAAGGTCAGCCCAACCCAACCATCTTGTGGACATATGATCACATTAGGTAGTTTAGTGTATATTCTTTTTAACTTAAGATCTTAAGGTGGCTTTGGCATTGTGTAGCACCTAATGATAAATGATAAATCACCAAACGATACATATCCGGTCAATCCATTCCACTGTTCATTGTATCCACGTGGCATTTGCAAACCCATCGTTGATACTTTTCCTATAAAGTACTTTATATAAAAAAATAATAATAATTGTTTTGCATGTTACAGAACCCATCACGGATGCTTTTCCTATAAAGTACTTTATATACAAAAATAATAATAATTGTTTTGTAGAACCCATCACGGATACTTTTCCTATAAAATACTTTATATAAAAAAATAATAATAATTGTTTTGCATGTTAGAACCACGGTTTCCTATAAAGTACTTTATATGAAAAAATAATAATAATTGTTTTGCATGTTACCATTTCACACCTTTTTTTTTTTTTCCCAACCCTGTCTTGCTCCATACAACTGTCCCACTCGCACCTACTCATCACTTTCTGTCAAGAGTCCTGGCCTTTCCATCAAAGAGAGAGTATGGCTCCTTAGCTTATCACCGAAAAGTTCTTCATATCACTTCCTCAATATAATCCCTTCTGCACCTTTCACTAACCCATCGCCTCAATGCTATCTTTGAATTAGATTTTTGCGCCTTAGAGGAGATCTGAGCATCCTCTTCCCAAAATCATACCTTTTTCACAAATATTTAGCTCCTGCTCTTTATCTCTTTTTTATATGGCTAATCTGAATAATTCCTTCTCCAATACTTTACACGGTTGTTCTCAAAGCTTATTGTGTTCTGTGTGAGGTTAGTTAATATTTTGCAATATGTAGTAATTTTTTTTCTAAATGTAGTGTGTTTTGAGAGAAAAAAATTGTAAAAGTATTGGAAAACAAAATTTTTTTTTCAGAGGATGTGTTTTCCTATCCCACTATCATTTTTTGATTCAAATTTCATGAAACTCTTTGTTCATGTAGTGGAATTCCAACACGGAAGAGATTAACTATGTCTGCCACCAAATTTCATGAAACACTTTTTTTGTTTTCCAATACTTTTACAATTTTTTTCTCTATAGACGAATTGTTTGATGTAAAATTCCAGAGGATGTGTTTTCCTATCCCACTATCATTTTTTGATGCAAATTTCATGAAACTCTTTTTTGCATTGGGGTTGGCATCTCACATTCCTAAATTTCCCTCCCTTTGCTTGGATATTTGAATTTCAAACCCCTCATTGTTCTCTATAAATTGGAGGACTCAGGATGCAAATTGTGTGCCTAATTTCAGTGTGTGATTTTTATTGTGCTTTGTTACAAGTGTTTGCTATATTTGCATCCTTGCTTGCTATTTGTTTTTGTGCTTACTGTTTGTGTGAACTGAATTCCTATTTATTGAGTATTGATCATGGCTACTGTGTTTGATTCTGTTGCCTCTATTTGTGCTGGCGTGAGGCTTGGAAATTGAAGGTCAGTTGTTAGACTCTGACCCTCCCCATGTACAACAATGCATCTGTTGCAAGCTCCATTGAAATGGTTTTAATGGATGACAACGTAATCACTCTTTGTCCATTGATTTTATTTCATCATCTTTGATAGTTAATATGTTGTTATGCTATTTGCTAAACCTCTTTTATTTTTTGTGTTATTGAAGGGAGATAGAATTCACTGACTTGTTAGAAAGCCATTGGTTTCAAAGTATTTGAATATATTAGTTGAGGGAGGTTGCTATCAGATTTCTTATGTTACTGTTGTTCCTAATCTGGGTCCTATATTCTAAGATTGTGTTTCAATATAGAACAAGTGTTACTCCATGTGAATTACCTCCTGTTCCTAAATTTGGTGTTATTGCAACTCCTTTTCATGAGGTTCTTAACAACACTCAAGACAGTGATTATCTGATTGGTTAGTTTTTTTATTTGTTTGTGTTTGTACTGTCTATCTTAATTGTCTGTCTAAGTATTAATAATGTTTTGTGTTTCTATGGATATGAAGATGTCATTGGATTGTTGACTGGAGTTTCTGAACTGAAAGAATATGAGAGAGGGAAAAGCTTCAAAGATGATTGTTTTGGAACTTACATCTAGAGGTTGATTTTTGCAAGATTTCTTATTTTGCATGACTTTTATTTTATTGGTGTGTGATGTGGTTATCATTTAATGGTTGTAGTTTGAAATTGGATTGTGCGTTATTTGGGGAATATGTGGATCAAGTCCAATCATTTGTTCAGATTGGTGAGCTGGAGCTCCCTATTGTTGTGATACAACTTGCAAAAGTGAAGAGCTTTCGTGGTAATACTTTTAAGCATATTTTTTAAGTTTGTTCCACATGTATTTCATATATTTTATGAGTAACATTTACTACTTTTGGCCCATTCTATTAGGAAAAATAGGAATTCAAAATGTGATGTATGCATCAAGGATTCTTTTCAATCCAGACTTAGCTGAAGTTGTTCAGTTTTAACAGGTTGTTACCTAATGCCTTTTTTTTAATTGTAATAGGCTTAGGGTTTATGAATCTTTTGCCTCACTATTTTTTTTTTAATTTTCCATATAGTATTTCCACGGACAGCTTTATTAGTTCTCAAAGCTTGGTTAAGTTGACAACCTCCTCGAGGTTGAATATTGAGGACGATTTCATGAAAATCACTCCAAGAGGCTTCATTGAAGGACTTATTGACAATAAAGAGGTGAGATCATTGTTTTTATTTTTATTTTTTCATTCAAGCCATAATCATTTTCCACCAAAAAAAAATTATGTCTTAGCTCCTGTTACAATGAGGTTCATTTTATATGTCTTCTATGTGTAGGCTGGATCATTTGTGATAATGGGCACTATCAAGGCTATTGTGGACCAAGGCCAGTGGTGGTATACATCCTGAGATGTGGGAGAAGTGTAGTCCCTAACTCTAGCATGTATTACTGTGATTTTTGCAACTGCCATGTGTTCAACGTGTGTCCAAGGTATTTTTTCCACTATATTTTACTTGATGATAAATTTTGTGCTTCATTCTGTTTATTTCATTTTGTTAGTTATTATTGTTTTTTTAATCCTTATTTGCTTTGAAGGTTTAAGCTGAAAGTTGAGGTTGAAGACTCAACTGGATAGCAGTATTTGTTCTATTTGAAAGGGAATGCGCCAGTTGTTTCGAAAGTCATGTGCAGAAATGTTTGTTGAACACATGAAATCACTTGACGTATAAGCCTTTACCTTTCCAATCTATTATTTAATTTATTGTTTTATCATTGATATTAATAATTTGCTCCTTATAAATGTTTGATCATTTATTGTTGTGCAGAGTGTTCGTAGTGACACTTATCCATTTGAGTTTACTGAGCTGATTAATAAGAAGATGCTTTTCAAGGTGGAGACAAAAGTTGTCTCACCAAATAGGTATCATGGCACCTTCCCTGTGAAAAGAATTTGTGATGACAAGACAATCCTCAGCATGTTCTGCTTGAATGGTGCCGAATTAACACCAAGGTAATAAATAAACTGCAATCTTTGCTCATTTTCATTAAATAATTATGTGACTTGGTTCTATTATTTTTATCCAGGTATTATTTGCCCCTGTGTTTTCCTCAACTGCTACTTTAGGCTCGGTTTCAAATGTTATTGACCTTGAATCCAATGAGCCAGAGGTATTATGACATGAACAAGCAATCATTTGTTTTGTAAATCATATATTTTCCTGTAAAGGTGCTTATTTATTATGTAATTTTGCAGATCTTTGTGCCTAAAGTTATGAAAGCTACTGTGTAGAATGAGAATGAGAGTTGTTCCCAATCCACAATGATTGGGATGACACCTGCAAAGAGGAACTTGGAGATGGAATTCAATGAGGCTGCCACCTCTTCTGGACATAAGAAACTGAAAACGTGAAAGTAGAGTTTGACTGACCTTTTTAGTTTGTAGTGGGCATTAAGTGCAACTTGGACTATTATTTGTCCCTTTTAAATTTAAGGGTTGTTGCACTAAAAGTCTTATTTTGGGATTTTGATTTATGTTTATGAAAAACTTAGGATGGGATGTAGGCATGTACAGCTGGATAACTGTTATCATGCTGAATGACTTTGTTATTTATGAATCTTTAGACTTTTTTTATGCAGCAACAATAGACTCCAGCAAGTGTGCTCATAGTTAGCACAATTTTGTACACTTTGAACTAATATTTAATGAATATTATGCACTCTGCCATGAAAACCTTATGTTTACAATTTTATTGCCAACCATTTCTATATCAATAGTTAGGCATAAGGAAACATCAAAAGGGGAATTAGTATGAAACAATATGTGGTGTTGAATTTTTTGCTCTTTTTAATTATTCATTTATAGAAATTTCAAGGTAAGAAAAAAGATGGAGATATAATGTTAAGGGTATAGACTAAATAATTGAGTTAATTACGTCCATTGTTTATGGAAAGATTCATGAATATATGTTTTTTATTTTTGGCATTACTAACATGACAATGGCAGTATATATAACCCTTAGATTTTCCTTTTTATAAATAAAACATATGGCAATCAAGTTACAGATTATTTTGACATGGTCAATTTAAAATTAGTTTGATTAATACATATTCCAAAGTATTTAGCGGATTTGACTCTTACAAAAATTATTTCTTGCTTCTTTGGATAAAATTTATTATTTTGATCAAATTTTATTTAGTTTAAATGAATGTGTATAAAGAAACCATTCCTGACCAATTTTTTTTTGTTGACATCCTTTTATTTAATCCAGATGGGTGGAATGTTAGGCAAAACATTGTTTAAAGCAAAGGCCAAATTTGTGAGGTCAAATAGACTCAATATACTTAGAGCTAAGAAGGCCTCAAGTAAGTTACAAAAAGGTGAACAATTAAATTGTTATAATTTTGCTAAGCAATTAACTAAATTGACATGTCAAATTAGTAATGATTGTTTAATTTTTTTTGTTATGTGTTTGATGTGTTTGATTTAAATACTTTTTATGTTTGCTTAATTTTAGGATGTGTGATGCATGGTGTTACAGAGCCCAAATGTTAGGTTTAATGATGTTGAACTTATGGATCTCAATAATCTTCCTGAAATAGCTTCAGGTGTGTTTGCTTTTATTTGCAACCTTCTTTTGTGAGATTTAGCATTTTTTTTGTATTTGAGTAAGTCAGTTTATTGGGCTTTATTCTTTCATCCAGCACATAAAAGTTCTTTGTTTGATACAGTGGGTAGCAAAGTGTATAGATCACGAAGAATTAAGGTTAAGGCAAAACAAGAGACTAAGGATATCTGATGGAAAGTCAATAGTATATTTGTTATATATTATATGCTATAAAAAAATTACCATGAAATTTGTTAAGAGAATTTTGAGTGATATGTTGCTTATCAATAAGATAATACAAGTTATGACTCAATAATCAATTATTGATTTTGTTAATGTGCACGCAGATGGACCGATAGTTGAATTTAGAATTCACACAAATTTGAACTTACATTTTACTTCGGATATTAATCCAGAAGATGTTTCTTTTGAACCTTTAATAGGTATGTTTTTTGTTTTGAACTTTATATTCCCTAAATAATGTTGGGTTTATAAATTACAAATTGAATTACTATATTTTTTATTCCAGTTGATGATTCAATGATGCAATATAATGAAACTCTAGCCGAATTGACTGAACAAAGTTTGGTAAATGCAATTTATGATGAATGCGAGCACGAAGGTATGTTTATCTTTTTACGCCTACTACACCAACTTTCATATTTAGTCGAACACTTTGATTGATATGTAATATTTTATTAGCTTATTTTGACAATGGAGATTGTGTGTTCCATTGTTCATTTTGTGGTGCATTGTTATGGTTTGACGAACGTGCCAACAAAAGCACAAGTGCTGAAAGTCCAGATTTTTCAATTTGCTGTTGTAAGGGTAGAGTTCAACTCCCGCTCTTAAGAAGGCCTCCTGAACTGTTGTGGTCATTGATAAATGGTTTAGTCCCGCGTGCACAGCATTTTTTAGAGAATATACGTGCATATAATAGCATGTTCTCTTTTACATCTATGGTGGCAAAATTGATAGATCTGTTAATGATGGTCTTGGGCCTCCCCAATTTATTCTAAGTGGTCAAAATTTCCATCGTATTGGAACACTCCTCCCTATTGATGGTGAGAAGCCTAAATTTGCACAACTATATATTTATGATACCAGGAACGAGACACATAATCGGATGAGTCATTTCAGGTAACTCTATCATTAGTTGGTCTTAATATTCTATTGAAAAAATCAAATAAAGTAATTGTTTTAAGTTTACTACTTATTCAGTTTAGATGGTTCGCGAAATGGCTTCGATGAATCATTAATAAATGATCTTATGACCATGATTGATGAACATAATGTACTTGCGAAATCATTTAGAAGAGTTCGTGACCATTTCCAGACCAATCCATCTAGCAGTTTGCATTGCGTCTTTTCGAAAACGGACATTTGATGCACGTACATACAATACTCCCAGTTGATGAGGTGGCTGCTTTAATTGTTGGTGATTTTGAATCTTCAGAACATGGGCGAGATATTATAGTTCATGTCGTTCTGTCAATTAAAAAGATTGCATGAGACACATACTACTTATCTTCCATTGCAATACCCATTACTTTTTCCGTATGGAGAAGATGGTTACCAAGAGGATATTCTATTTAGAGGATCTAATAGAAGTTGTCCAAAGAGAGTGAGGGTATCGTTGCGGGAATTTATTTCTTTTAGAATTCAAGATCGTCAATTGGAAGAAGGGATTGTTTTACAAGGTCAAAAGCTGTTTCAACAATTTGTTGTTGATTGTTACTCTATGGTTGAGTCGCAACGTTTGTCGTTCATTCGTAATAATCAAAGAAATATAAGATCAGAGTTCTTGAAAGGATTAGAAGAGGCTATTGACAAGGGTGATACCGATGCTGGCTCTATTGGATCTCGCATTGTATTGCCCTCTTCGTTCACTAGTGGTAAAAGATATATGTTTAACAATTGTCAAGATGCAATGACTATATGCAAAAAATTTGGATATCCAAATTTATTTTGACGGTGACATGCAATCCCAATTGGAGATACGACGATATCTTAACAGGTAGAATGTTGGGAGTGGATGATAGGCCAGATATTGCTTGCCGAGTTTTTGAATAAAGTTACTTGAATTGATGAGTGATTTTAAGAAAGGACACTTCTTTGGTAAAGTTGTTGCAGGTAAATAAACATCATTTATTTGTTTAATTTAAATTTTGTGATCATGTACCAATGTTTCAAAACTTCCAACTACAACTGAAATATTAATAGTTTGAAATAATTATTCATTTGGAAATACAGGGATGTATACTGTTGAGTTCCAAAAGCGAGGTCTTCCACATGCTCATATATTGCTTTGGCTAGAACAAAGCATTTCATCCCAACCTGCTAGATTGGTTGATGACTTAATATGTGCAGAGTTGCCTGATCCTTGGAGATATCCTATCTTACATGAGGTTGTTTCAAAGTTCATGATACATGGACCATGTGGACTTGCTAGGCAAACGTCTCCATGCATGAAAGATGGTAAATGCACGAAATTCTATCCTAAAAAATTTGTGAACACAACATACTTTGATGAGGATGGTTTTCCAATTTATAGGAGACGTGATACTGGCATTACCGTTTTAGTGAAGGATGTTGAGGTGGACAATAGGTTTGTTGTTCCCTACCACCCAAAATTGCTGATGAAGTATCATGCTCATATGAACTTGGAATTTTGCAATAAGTCCAACTCCATTAAGTATCTATTTAAGTATGTCAATAAAGGACCTGATCGTGTCACCGTGTCTATGAGCCAAAGAAATGATAGTCATGAAAATGCTCCCTCTGAAGAGATTGATGAGATAAAACAATACTATGATTGTAGATATTTATCACCGTGTGTCTGTTTGGAGGATATTTGCTTTTGATATCCACCATAGATGGCCACCAGTGCAACGACTTATATTTCATTTGCCAAGGGAGCAAAGTGTCATGTTTCAGGAAAGTGATAACTTAGAGAATGTTGTCCATGAAAATAGGGAAAAAACACAATGTTCACAACATGGATGGAAGCTAATACTAAATATAATGAAGGCAGGAATTTAACATATGGTGAATTCCCTGCACACTTTGTATATCATGATAAAAAACGAGAATGGCATCCTAGGAAAAGAGGCTTCTCGATTGGTCGATTAAACTTTGTCCGCCAGGTAGAGAGTTATTCTATCTTCGATTGTTGTTGAACATTCAAAAGGGTTGCACCAGTTATGATGATGTCAAAACTATCCATGGTGTTTTGCATCATACTTTTCTAGATGCTTGCTATGCGTTGGGTCTTTTAAATGATGATCGAGAATTTGTAAATGCAATTAAAGAAGCAGCTAGGTTATCATCTGGGCATGAATTACGTCGATTGTTTGTTACATTATTGGTTTCTCATTCAATGAGTGAGCCTTCTTATGTATGGCAACAAACATGGGATTTGCTGCAGATGGATCTTATTTGAAAAATGGCGAGAAACTCGACGTCAGGTACAATTGCTTTCATAGTTCGTTGTGTTTGAAGTTGATGTACTATAATTTTAGTATATTGTATACTAAATTATTGTCTTTTGCAGATTTGACAATGTCAGATGAGGATTTACAAAATCTTTGTTTGTTCGAGATAGAAAAGATTTTACAAAAAAATGGTAGATCTCTGAAAGATTTCGAAGGGATGCCAGCACCAACAAATCATGACATTGGACACTTAGATAATGTTCTATTGTTAAACGAACTTAATTATCCAAGAGAGACATGTTGATAGAACATGAGAAGTACTTCCCACATTTAACAGATGAACAAATTAATGTTTACTGGTATGTTGTGAATGCTGTTAATGAGGAGAAAGGTGGCTTTTACTTTGTCCATGGTTATGGTGGGACTGGGAAGACTTTTGTTTGGAATGCATTGTCTGCAAAATTGAGGTCAGAAGGTAAAGTAGTTCTCAATGTTGCATCTAGCGGTATAGCTTCACTCTTATTACCTGGTGGTAGGGCAGCACATTCAACGTTTGCAATTCCATTGCATTTGAATGAAGATTCAATGTGCAACATAAGGGTAAATAGTCCTAAAGCAAATTTGATAAGACATTGTAGTTTGATTATTTGGGATGAAGCGCCCATGATTAACAAATGGGCCTTTGAAGCGCTAGATAGAACATTGAGAGACATTATGAGGATTACGAGGGTTGAATGTGCAAATATACTTTTTGGTGGCAAGGTGATCGTGCTTGGTGGGGATTTTAGGCAAATTTTACCAGTAATCCCAAAGGCAAGTCGTCCAGATATTATTATGTCAAGTATCAATTCGTCTATCTTATGGAGTCATTGTACCATTTTCCAATTAACTCGGAATATGCGACTTCAAGCACGTTCAAACTCTGTGGATCTTGATTCCTTGGCAGTGTTTGCAAAATGGATATTGGATATAGGCGAGGGCAAAGTTGGTCGTGAAATAGAAGATCATTTTGAGGTTGATATCCCTGAGGATTTATTAGTTCTAAATGATGGTGATCTAATAGCTGATCGTTGAGTCAACATATCCTGATTTGAGCAACAATGTGGGTAATTATAAGTTTTTTGAAGATCGAGCTATTTTAGCACCAACAATTGAAGTAGTTGAGAAAGTTAATGACCATGTGATTCAAAGTATTCTTGGTGAGGAAAAAGAGTATTTGAGCTCAGATTCTATTTGTAAGGCAGATGATGGTGTTGGTGTTGACCATGAATGGATCACAGTTGAGTTTCTAAATGAAATTAAATGCTCTGGTCTTCCTAATCACAAATTGAAACTGAAGAAAGGTGTACCTGTCATGTTGTTGCGTAACATTGACCAGTCGGCTGGTCTATGTAATGGGACTCGACTTATAGTCCTTGAGCTGGGCAATAACATTATATGTTGCCAAATTGCTACAGGGAACAATATTGGTGAAAAGGTCTATATACCAAGGATGAATTTGATACCTTCTGATCCAGGTATACCTTTAAAATTTCAACGTCGTCAGTTCCACTATCTCTTTGTTTTGCAATGACTATTAACAAAAGCCAAGGACAAACTCTATCTCATGTAGGATTGTTCTTGCCGAAGCCAATTTTTTCTCATGGCCAATTGTATGTCGCGTTTCAAGAGTAAAGTCTAGAGATGGTCTTAGGATATTGATTTGTAATGAAGAAGGCGAGTTTTGTCGTTCTACTAGGAATGTTGTCTACCCAGAGATTTTTAACAATATGTAGCTTATGGGAATATTTTTTCAAATATAATCTGTAAAGATCAAAGAGTATATGTTTTTGTTGTGCTTAATTATTTTATGGTTAAGTAGTACTTTATAATATGGTGGTGTAGTTTAAAATGTTTGGACCTAATACCATATGATTTTGTTTTGAAGACCTTATCTATTTTGTGTGATGTGTTCAGCAGTATTATGAATTGGTACTATCTTTATGTATGCGCCTTCGATTGATTGTGTTTGCATAGTATGAATTTGTTTCTTTTCATCTTTGTGATGCACATAATTCGAACGTACTAAGCTATATTTTCTTCAAATAGGAAGGATCGAAATTTTATTATAGAATTTGTAGTTCAATCAACCGTGCGTAGCACGGGTTTCTAACTAGTTTTGTTACAAATGTGAAAACTCTTGATACCGCTAAGAAAACCACTCAACTTGCCTAACCTATCTAAGAGAAGTCCCATTTTTTTTCCCACTTATTGAGTGGTTATTATACTCTTCATTGAATATTTTATTCTTCGATTCAGTTTTAATGTTTTATCTTCATGCTTGTCCATTTGTGAAAAAGTCATTGCCTGAAAAGACATAATGGAGAATGAATGCAAGATTCAAAAACATGAAAGTTGTAAATGTAAATTCTGGGATGAAATTACAAAAGAAGAAAAAAAAATCCACTCACTATTTCAGCTGAAAGTCAGTATTGGCCATTGGGTACAATTTTCTCCAGGAAATTGACTCAATATTAGCTGGTTGATGCAGTGTGCATTACTGGTCGGCCAAGTGGCTTCACTATCAGCCACAGAGATCATTAATTCACCGGAATTAGTAGCCAAAAATTAATTAACTTTCTAATCATATATGTACATTGCTATTCACTCTTCAAAAGTTAGAAATGAGTTGATGGCCGTGGCTTAATATAATTTATAAAAGATACCAGACTTAAACAAAACATTAATCCTGTGATAGTGTTAGTGTGATTACCCACTTTTCTTCCATTATTTAATTTCTTTTATTAAATATCTTAAACATGCAAATTTAAAATATTGCATCCAAGTTAACCCTATTAACACTATAATATCGGCCATAGTTTCTTTCATCTTTTCTACTCTTTTTTTTTTTCCCAAATGAGAAAAAGGCAGTACAAAGTGTAAAACTTCCATTTATTTTTGTTTGTGATTTTATTCATGAGATGACAAGGAAGCTTCCCTCTCACCAAACTTCCACACCCAAAATAAATGCTCATAAGTGGTGCGTTGCTCGAAACATGCAAAAAAAAGTCACTAAACTGCTAAAAGAGGCTCATAAAAACACCGGTACAGAAATGAAATAAATAAAATACTATATACATTAAAGATATTTCTTAAATCTTTGGAATTTATTGTTTCAGCTCAACCAACTCTCCTAACGCCATATCCCTTGTTAAATATAATTCATGTACCCTTTTATCTAATTTTCTCACAGGCTTCTTCATCAGATAACAAAAAACACCCCCCACTTTGTTATTAGGATCATTCATTAAATTATTTTTTTTGTTCAATATCTGTTGGACATGACAATGCCGGAGGTATACACTGTGAAGGTGGAGGAGGCAAGGCAGACAACTCATCAGAAGCCATCAGCAGGTCCTGTGTACAGGTGCATTTATGCCAAAGATGGTCTATTCGAGTTGCCTCCTCAATTTGAGTCTCCTTGGGACTTCTTCAGGTCACTTTGCATTTTGTTTTTTTTAATCTAAGTTTCTTTCTTTCATCATATATGGGAGGGACATCATTTCAATGTTCAAATGTTTCATAATATTGCAGATGGAAAAAAAAAAAGGATAAGAATGTTTCATAATATTATTTGGGTTTATGCACATAATGCATAAACGTTTTGGACTTCTGACAAAAAAAAATCTGAATAACAAAGTCAGGGAAAGCCTTTTTCAGCTTCTTAGTTGTGAAATCCTTCTGGCACTTCATTGTATTTGCACAAATTTTAGAGATTAATCTTAAATGCACTTTTTTCTTTTTATTTGTGTGTGTGTGTGTATAGTAAAAATCAGTAAATCACAGCCGGATCCATCTACTTCTTAAATTATGATCCTGAAGATTGTTGGTGGTAACAAAAAAAGGATAAGAATTTAGAAATGGCCCATGCAGGTCTCGAACCTGCGACCTTCGCGTTATTAGCACGATGCTCTAACCAACTGAGCTAATAGGCCAGTTACTATTGTAATTTAATTGAGCTAAGATACTATCTAAATAGCTTCATCTTTTGGGTGTAGCAACCTCTGAAGAAGACTGAATGAGAAGTGAAGTTGTGTATTGGTTTGAGAATTCATTCACTCATTCTTAGCAGTTTTGATGCTTCCCTTTGCAGGGACTCTGCTAGCAGAAACCCCAGCAACCCAATGCTGGGTCAACGTCAAAAAATGATTCCAAGGTCCCAACTTTCATGAGTTTCTGTTGCTTCTATCGTGTCTTAATTACAGTAGTGAAGACAAAAGAATTTTATATATAATTTTGTATAAGTGGGAGCTAAACTACAAAAGAGACTAATTTTGATATATGGTATAAAAGAATTTTACACTATTCTCTAGTCATATATATATTATAATATTTTAGTATATAATTGGATGTCTATGCATTCTAACCATGGATAAAAGTTAAATTTATCACAAAATTTAATATTTTAACACGGACAAAAGTTGAGAATGAACACATTAGTGATTTACTAATATAAAATTTTGTAACAAAAAAGTATTGATATCTAGTTTAGTACCCCAGAAAACAAAATTCTCTTTTTCCTTGAATTACTTTTATGTGAACGTTCAAGTGGATTTGCAGGTGGGTCCCTATAATTGGGTCACATATCAGGAGGCTTATGAAGCTGCCATCCGAATGGGTTCAGCCATGAGGAGCCGTGGTGTGAATCCGGTAAACCATCTTGCTCTATCATGGTACTACTACTTTGCATATGGGAAATGTATATATATCTGTGTGTGTGTGTGTGTGTGTGTTTAATTAATCTAAGTATCTAACTAATGCTTTCACATCACAAGGGTGACCGTTGTGGCATATATGGAACTAACTGCCCCGAATGGATAATGGCAATGGAGGTATATATAGCACTTTGTTAGTATGTTAAATGTTAATCACAAGTAGGGACCAAATAATTAAGTACTCAGAGTGCATTGAACTGACTGTTTATTGCTTATTTGGTTCCTGCTTCTAGTTATAATTATGTTTTACGCATCTAAAAAGCTCTTCATTTAACACAACAAAGATTGATACCTTTGAAAGTTAAAATTATGTGTCTAGCCTTATTAATTATTATTCCAATGTGAATTGAGTCACTTGATTCAAGTTTGCGGCTTGCAGGCTTGTAATAGCTATGCAGTAACATATGTCCCATTATATGACACCCTCGGTATGTGTTTTCTGCCTCTGCCAATTTGTTTCAATGCTTTTATTGTTCTAAACATTTCCCCAAAGAAGTTGGGGACTCAAGATAGTTTAAGTGTCTCTTAACCTGGGGTACTCATACGATCAAACAGCTAGGAAATGACTTCACATATAATTGGATATATGCCTAACAGGTCCTAATGCGGTGGAGTTTATCACAAACCATGCTGAAGTATCGATAGCATTTGTACAGGAAAACAAGATTCCTTCTGTGAGTTCTATTTCTTGGAGCACAATCTTTTATATTCAATCCCTTCATCATTGTTTCCATGGAGGAACTTTAACACCAACATGAAGTGTCTGATCCATGTAGACGACACCATCTACTAGGACAAAGATTGGTTGTAGTTGATCTATCATTCTTGATGCTACCTTATAAGTTTGATACCTTCATCATATAACTAATTCAATTAGCTATCCACCATAACTTGTCCCCTAAGAAATGTTCCATGTAATTGGTAGTCCTTTTTTATTTTGTTTTTCAATTGTACTCCTTGTAACTTTTTAAGTTATCCATGGTGTTTCTTGAAGATAATTCATTGAGCATCTCCTCTATGTTATTTGTTTTCTTTTTCTACTGAAGTAATGACTGTTTCCACAGATTTTGTCTTGTCTTGATCAGTGTTCTTCAAATCTTAAAAGTAGGTCAAACCTTTTCTACTTTCTCTGTGTTTGTACTAGATTGAGGGTCTTTCTTCTTTGAAAGGTAACCAACATCTCTAATTTAATGGTGCAGCTATTGTGAGTTTCGGAAATGTATCAACCACGCAAAAGAAGGAAGCTGAGGAACTTGGTGCATCCTGCTTCTCTTGGGGAGAGTTTCTCCAGCTGGTAGGGAACAAAGCCTGATTTTCAATTGCCTATTGGTGTTTAAAAGTAACAACTTGATCCACTTTGATTTGAGTATTACAAGATTTTTTTTTTAACATTTAATCATGTATATTCCTTTCTGTAGGGAAATCTGGATGGGGATCTACCACTAAAAAAGAAGACTGACATCTGCACAATCATGTACACAAGTGGCACAACGGGCGAACCCAAAGGTGTCATTATTAAGAATGAGGCTTTCATGGCTGAAGTGCTGTCTGTTGACCAAATACTTCATTTAACAGACAAAGTGGTAAGATAACTACTTTTCTTGAAGGTTCACAAGTTTCATGTAAATACCTTATCAAGGTTGGGCAAAATCTCCCCAATCCCCCCCCCCTCTTCCTTTCAATCTTCCATTAGTTTTTAGACTTTCTTTTTTTTTTCGTTTTGTTTTACTTTTCCAGCTACTGTAATACTTGTCCTGCTCTTGTTTTTCTTTCCTTAGCATGTGAGAGTTATGCAATTTCGATTTATTTTGTCATTCTCGTAAAAATGTGGTACTGCTCAACATGATACCTAAGTATTACAGTACACCTGTGCCATTTTTTTTTCCATGCATTATGTTTTGGGAACTAATTCTCATCATTCCCCTTGGGATATGTTAATTGTATTAGTCATATTCTATTGTAGCATGATGAGTAAAAAGACTGCTTGAGATTGTCAAATTTACGTAATGGTAAGTGCTGACAAGAAACATGTAATATGTACTATTTGCAGGCAACAGAAGACGATGTGTACTTCTCTTTTCTTCCTCTTGCTCATGTATATGACCAGATAATGGAAACCTATTGCATCTATAAGGGTGCCTCAATAGGATTTTGGCAAGGCGTAAGATTTGGATTCGGTTCTCATAATTAATTTCTAGCTCATTCCTTGAATTTTCTCTTTTAATAACTCATGCAATTTTTCATGTTAATTCTTGCAGGATGTCAGGTTCTTAATGGAAGATGTGCAAGCACTGAAACCAACTATATTTTGTGGAGTTCCCAGAGTTTTTGACCGTATTTATGCTGGTATGGCCAGAATGCTTTTGTGATGCTCTATTGTTGTCTGCTGCCTTATTTGAATAATGTTTTATGCCTTGAATTTAAGCTACTTGTGCTTGTGTAGCTACATTGTCCAATAATCACTGACTATAAGCTTGGCACCTGAAGGTATCAGCAGCAAAATTTCATCTGGGGGAGCATTGCGAAGTACATTGTTTCAGTATGCATATAACTAGTAAGTTTTGCCACTAAACTATACTGTTTTAGACCTTTGATTTCCTATCCTACTGCAAACTAATCGGGATGCTATTGATAGCAAGTTGGGATATCTGGAGAAGGGTCTTCCACAAGACCAAGCAGCACCTTTGTTTGATAGACTTGTATTTGACAAGGTATTCCACTTTATACTGTGATTTCTGTTCAGAAAGTTTGGATTGAAAATTGAAATAATGTTCTTAATGATAGATAAAACAAGCTTTAGGTGGACAAGTTCGCATCCTATTATCTGGAGCTGCTCCTTTGCCTAGACACGTGGAGGAGTTTTTGAGGGTCACTAGTGGTGCTACTTTGGCACAAGGATATGGTATGATATTCGTATCTTCTGCTAAACAAGTTCAGGGAATTGTTTTGCATTGATTTCATGAGGACTCTTCAATACCAAATCTGATAAGAATGGTTTTGCATCCTATAAAACTGTTATACCACGATTTCAGAATAACTTGATTTAATTATTCTCATATTATTTTTTTGTTCTTGGGCAGTTCATTCCATTGTAGTGTCACATGTTTAGTCCATATGTGTATTTGGGTGTATTTGCCATATTAATTTGTTATCATTTTGATAATGTGGCAGGTCTTACTGAAAGTATTGGGGGGTGTTTCACTGCAATAGGCAATGTGTTTTCTATGATGGGAACAGTTGGAGTCCCCATGACAACCATTGAGGCAAGGCTTGAATCCGTGCCTGAGATGGGATATGATGCACTTTCTAGTGAAGCCCGCGGAGAAATTTGCCTGAGAGGGAGTACCTTGTTCTCTGGTTACCACAAGCGACAAGATCTTACTGGAGAGGTCATGGTTGATGGTTGGTTTCATACAGGTAAACCCTCATGTTGTTATGGAATGAGGAATTCCAAAAGACATTCATATAAGAATTAGTTCATAGTTGGTTGCTTGACTTTTGAGTACCGGTGAAGATGACACAGAAAATAGAAGTTTTGACTTTTGAGAGTTATCATGAACTTCTATCTTTCTGTATTATTGTTTTTATTCACATGTTATGCTACGTGCTGCTCTTTGCCTCTAGAAAAGTGTGTTTCGGATTGATTTGAAAACCATTGCAGGTGACATTGGAGAATGGCAGCCTGATGGAGCCATGAAAATTATTGATAGAAAAAAGAATATCTTTAAATTGTCTCAAGGAGAATATGTTGCTGTGGAGAATATTGAAAACAAGTATCTGCGGTGCCCTCTTATAACATCGGTATGTTTCTACATCAATAACAGAATATGCTGTAAAATTAGGCATAAAATTAGAGAAACAACAATTATCCATTTTTGTTGGATCATATGGTTTTATAGGATAGAGAAGTTCATCTACAGAGTCACGTTGCAGTGTACCTGAACTAATAAATTTATGTAATTCAATAATGCATAGTGATATTTATTTCCTATGCAGATGTGGGTCTATGGAAACAGTTTTGAGTCTTTCTTGGTGGCTGTGGTGGTCCCTGAAAGAAAGGCCCTTGAGGATTGGGCTGTGAAGCACAATTCAACAGGAGATTTTAAATCTTTATGTGAAAATTTGAAGGCGAGAAATTATATTTTGGATGAACTCAACAGAACTGGTCAGAAACACCAAGTATGTATATTATATATATAAATTGCCCAATTCCTTGCAGTTAATTTCTGGTATAATGCTGTATTTTGATATTGGAGGCTACATTTGACATGAACCATATTCTTTCAGCTTAGAGGCTTTGAGCTGCTAAAAGCAATTCATCTGGAACCAGTTCCCTTTGACATGGAGAGAGATCTAATAACTCCAACATTCAAGTTGAAGAGGCCACAATTGCTCAAGTACTATAAGGTTTGTCTCGTGTTCTGTGATCAACATTATAACTACTAACTTTCTATCACATTTTATAGTACAAATTTAACTCTTGAATTGGTAGTATGCTTTCACAATTTATACCAAATGTGCATCACTTTTGGGTTATCAGTATTTGCAGTTGCTATACTTATAAAATCTAATAAAATGTTATTCACGTCCCTGATATATATAATTTAACTTTTTTTATTTTATTTGCAGGATTGTATTGATCAACTATACAAGGAGGCAAAGGGAACGATGGTGTGAGAGCCAGGTGGCAAGTGGGAATTCTATGCGCACTATTTTATACTTTCTGGCTGTTTTCCTCAGAATCCATCTGGTTTCTTGTACATTCTGATTCATCATGTATTAAGTGACAACCTACAAGCAGAGCTGGTCTTATATTGAAACAGCAAGTGCCAAAATTAGTCAACTGTTTGTTGTCTTGTTTGAGGTTACATAAATTAATCACAAGATTACCATATTATCTATACTGCTAAATTTGGTGTAAACAGCCTTTATTGTTGAATGACTAATAGCATTTTTGGATTTTAATTAGAACTTTAAAACTATAGTTTAGACAAAAGCCACATGGGAGAAGTTTTTGTCTAAACTATGGTGCTTTCCAAATAAAAAGAGTAAATATTGCAACTATATTGTGTAATGCGGACGTATGGATTATATAATATATTCTACAGGTAAGAATACAACGATTTCCTTAAATCATATATGATTTAGGAATGCACAAGAAGCTAGGAAGGTACCATATTTTTATTTTTTACATTCAAATAAGTCAAACGTCTTTTAATGAAATATTTGATTTCACATTTTTACACGTGCAAACTATAGGACATAAATGAACCATATGAAGCAATGGCACGGTATTTCTATGTATGAACTTCCAACAAATGAATAATGATGCATAAGACACTTGGTTCAATTCACACAGAGCAACCGAGTCCAAATGGTGCTATTTTGTGTGCCTAAAGAAGGATGACCACCAGGGCCCAGACGGGATAGACCAACAGAAGGATTATGCCAATGGAGTTTGATACACCATGAGCTTTAGTGAAGGAGTTTCTGAAGCCACCAGATGCCCTAATGTGCTCTTGCATCAAATAGCAGGCAATGATAAGGCATACTACCACCCAACAATGTTATCTCTGAAGGTGCTTGCAAATAGAGAGGGAGCAACAACAATAAGAAGAATCAATGCACCAGGCAATTCCAGCCAATCTGCAGTAACAATCATGATTGGTTACTAGATATTGTCAATGTTTCCTTGTACTTGATTAGTTTCAGTATATATTAATATTAAGACCAATACTGTATATATTAAGAAAAGTATAGTCGTCATAATGTTTGACAAAAAAAAATAACAATTGTTTGATGTGACAAAATGATATGACACACTTATTCAACAAAGGGTTGGTAATTATGTCACATTATGTCAAAAAAATGAAGGTTGACAAAATTTTTGGCTCTTTAGTGTTTTTCAATATTAGATTACTGAATAACTAATAACTTTGACATGAATGCGCATAAGAAGAATTTTTAGAGACATTGTCTACATTGTAGCATACCAGGGAAGTGTCTTGGAAAGAAAAGCCGAAGTACAACAGCAATAGAAGCAATCCATTTTCCAATCTCTCCCTGCGTATCCAAGAGAATAAGTAGGATGATATCAAAAATGAAATCTAATATTAGAAAAAATGATGGTATAAATTTGATAACATTAAATCCTAAAGGGGTAATGGACCTCAAGACCGCGAAAATTATTGAAGGCAGACTGAAGAAAATGTATGGAATGAGCAGTGATGTTAGAATGTTTGTCCTCCAATTTGTACGATCCAAAATCAACAGATAACTGCAGCAAATAAGAATAGTAATTAATCAGTGCGACCTAAAATTTGTATTTTGATCTGAATACAACTTTTTTTTTCAAGAAAAGAATAAATACATAGGGCCATTTTTTTGGATATGGTATGTGTTGGTAAAATTTGCCATAAAATGAGTTTATTTGGTGATTTACATAAATATAGTGTGTGAAATTCTTGGAAAATTTCACTAACTCTCAAAAGGATCAATCATTTTTAATAAAATATAATTTTTTTTCAAATGAAAATCTGATTTGTATTTCATTAATAAAATATTATTATTATTATTTGAATAAAATATTATTTTTTTGAATAATGCGATCAAAATATTAATTTTTTAATTGAAATGTTGCCAATGACAATATTTCATAAATAAAATATTATTTTTTAACGAAATTCGTCAAATAAATTTACACCATAATTATATAATTTTTTTTTAATATAATATATAAAGTATTGTTTACTACATACATCGTAAAAAAATAATTACCCTGCTATATATTCTTTGAAAGACATCAAAAAGTAAATAAAAATGCCATTTTAACCAAGTGTCAGGCCAACACCTCAAATATCATCTCACCAAAGAATAAGATAGAATCAATACAGGATGCTGAATGCACTATCATGGTGGTGGGGTCATGCAATATAAGATAGTGGACCTCTCCTCCCACTATTAATGTCTCCTGTTTGATCTTATCCACCACCCAAAACTGATCTATCATTGACCCAGTTTTAAGTACGAGACATGTTACGCATATGAGATGTAAATAACTCTCATTAATGTCTGCCACATATGTTGGGTATAAAGTACTTACAAATGATATATTATATAAAAACAAACTCCACAGTAGTTAAAGTGAAAAGATAACAGTAAAAAGGGTCCGAGTTGAATTCAGCAACCATAAAAGAAATCATCTGGATTCAAGAGCATATATATATATATATATAGATTCAGCCACCGTTAGAGATTCATTCTCTCTCAGTTTCCAGCAAGCTTGGCAAGCAAATCATGACTTATGATGAGGTCCATATAACAAACAAATAATGTTCCCCACAAAGTTTGGACAAAGTTTTGAAGAAATTAAAGGACACTCACTTCAACAAAACAGCAAAATGGAACCATCAAAATTTATATATAGTAAGAGATAGTGATATGATTTGAGAATAAAGCAAGAGATCACATACATAGCAGCAATGGCAGCAATCAATCCGAAAAGGGAGGCTCCAAAGCCAAAGCCACCAAGTTTGATGGCATGTTCAGCAAGCTTGTTAGCAGCTACACTCAGCTCTTTGAAATCAGAGCTAAGCAATTGAGCTGCTGCTTCCTCTCGAAATCTCATGCTCTTCCACATTTTCTCCAGAACTCACGAGAAGAAGCAAAGAAATTGTGACACAATCAAAACAGAATAAGAAAATCAAACAAATAATATAGGAGGCAAGTTAAACTAAACTAAGCGTATACAATAATCCACATTAACATGTGACGCGGTCTCTTCCCTTAAATGCCACGTGGAGATTAATTGTTTGGCAATAATTTGGATGCACTGGCTTATGAGTGTATGACAGCTGGTCTTGCTATCTCTCAATATTATTATTATTATATTGTCTTTGTAAGGAAAGTCCTGCAACTGCAAGCAACAGAATGTTTCAGCATCAAGCAATATGTGCACATATAATAAGACTGTAATATTTTATTTATATTCTTTATCATTCATTTGCTTCGTGTCATGTGAATCCTTTTTCCTGACTTTTGTATTGAAAGGAACGATACTTAGTTATTTCATTTTATTTTATTTTTTGATAGAGTAATTATATTATTTTATTTTATTTAGTCCTTATTTTTCTTTCAAAAAAATTGTCAATTTCATTTTTCTTTGTAGCATAATTCATCAAATAGAACGTACAACAATCTTTTTGTTTTTTTAACACTTTTCAATCTTGATCGATATTTTCTTACTTTTCTTGCTTTTTTGATAAATTTTGAGGCTAAGCCCTAAATGATCAACAACGAAAAGAGAAAAGGCTATGCTTGGTATTCTGGTACTAAGTATAAGTGAGTATAATTAGCTACTTAATAGATCTGTGCAAAAGTTCCCTTATATTTTCGTAAATAAATTTCAATCTTGCTGATGTCATTGATTGCGAATATACAATTACATTTGGGCTATATATTATGTTGACTTTTATGAGTACCATAACCATTATCCAATAAATATATATAGTTTGTCTTTTAAGAATGAAAACAAAAATTGAAAACTTTAATAAAAAATTAAGTGATTGATACAATGAATACTGATATAATATAATATGTTTATTTCATATTAGATTAGATTATATAAATGATAGATGGTAGAATATTGTGAATTGTAATTTATTTTTTATTATTTAGACAAAATTACCAAATTCGTCCTCTAAAATTTTGCATCGATCAAATTGATCTTTGTAAAAAAAAAACCTCTCAAATTGATCCCTGTAAAATTGAATAGTCGGACAAATTAGTCCTAAAAAATAAATCTCTCAAATTGATTTGTAAAAACTTCAAATGGACAAATTAGTCCTTACAAAATTGAATAATTGACTAAATTAGTCCTTATAATAAGTTAGATGAGGAGGACTAACTTGTCTAATAATTCACTTTTACAAGGACTAATTTCAGATTTTTTTTACATGGTCTAATTTGCTTACTATTCAATTTTGTAAGGACCAATTTGAGACTTTATTTTATAGGACCAATTTGATCAATGCGAAATTTTAGAGGGACAAATTTGATAGTTTTGTCTTCTATTTTTTATTATTTTTAGAGTTAATTTTGATATATTGGCTCATCCAATTAAATAGTTTTATTTTACGTTACCTTCTAAGAAGCTGATATAAATTTTTTTACACTGTCAATAGATTAAAA
This sequence comes from Dalbergia oliveri, assembly GCA_030441495.1. NCBI lineage: Eukaryota > Viridiplantae > Streptophyta > Magnoliopsida > Fabales > Fabaceae > Dalbergia > Dalbergia oliveri. The sequence continues at coordinate 2,102,257 of JAMLFY010000011.1, forward strand.
ATAAATTGTTCTATTACATAACATATTTATTATTATATTATTAGATAATTATTGTACTATAAAAAATTTAAATTGTAACATAATATATAAATCTAAACATATATATAATCAAGATTAAATATTTTAAAATTACATTAAGTAAACTAATATAACAATAAATTTATACAAAATTATTATGAAAAGCTTTTCACCAAATGAATTTGAGTAACATTGAACTATCAATATATAATTAGTTTAATTATGAAAGAGGAAGAAGAGTATTTTAGGATAGCTATATTAAAGCGTGGTTTAGTGGGAGTGACAATAGACAAAAGGAAATAGTCGCTCCCAAGAATATGATGTAATCTGAACACACGTATTAACTAAAATCTTCCCCGATCCTCCTCCGTTTTCGTCTTTTTTGGTCCCGCCCTGTTCTTCCTCTTATTTGGGCCTATTGGCTGTACGCTCTCTTACGGATTGCATTGTTTGTCCCTTTTCAAATATTGGGCTTCCTTCTTTTTTAACTCTTTCTATTTTCTTTTGATTAATTAAGGTGTTTATATTTCTGCTGACCAAAATAATAATAAAAAAAAAGATGCTTATATTTCCTCAAGTCTGAAGTCAGAGTCAATTAAATTCAACTAAAATAGTTAATTTAATTATTTAAAAATAAAAAAAGTAACTTGGCACATAAGTATACGTTGCCGTCCTTATGTCACGAAGGAAGCACAGGTGGCAAGTATAATTACTGCCGACAACATTAAAACATAAATAAATAAATAAAAACATGTGGATAAACATGAATTAGATGAGCGATACTACGCGCTTGATTACACATGGAAAGCGTAGGAGGGCATCCAAAGGTGGATGTGACATTAACGGTCGTATATCCCGAAGATAATTGTATAAGATGATTTGACCATGTAGGTCATAATTAATCTCACTGTTATCATACCCTTTTTAAGTAAATACCAATTGTTAAGAGAACTCAAACTTTTGACCCTATGAACCCAACTAAGCAATCCCCTTTACTGTACGTTTGAGCTGCTCATGTCACAACTCAATTAGGGGTTAATGGATTGGATTGCAGAAATAAAATTTGTACACATTAAAAGAGACAAAGATAAAAATTTTATCAGATGGGAAAAAAGGAATTATAGATCCATTGTTCTTGTATCTATTTTTCTCTTATGAGTTCCAAATTTTGAGTACAATATCATTTCTCGATTGATTGAACGATGGAAGCCACCCTTTCCAATTCAATCTGTCACTAGTCATGTGGCAAGCTTTGTTTTGGCTTTCTTGGGCATCCGTGTCCACATATCAATATATATGATCATCACGTGTTGTAATCACTGAAGAGATGATCAGGGTAACAGGAGTGTGAAGATTCATGATTGGCGACATATAATAATTGTGATGAGATTCCACATCTAGCCAGTGCCCTTCTACACACTGGTTAAATAATTTTTTAAAAAATATATTGGGAAACCAAGTTTATTTCTATCTTTTCATAAGTATAGAATCTATTTAAAAAAAATTTAACTTGTTTTTTCTGATTTTTTTCTATCAATGCTTTACCATTGGGCATTGGCTAGAAAAACCCAACACTTTCAAACGCTGCAATTACAGATAACAATTTATAATTAATTGAAAATAAGATTAATTTTAGTACACTAGCAATATATCAACACATGCTTCTATGTATAAGATTTTTGCGTTGATAAGTAATTAACTCAAATATTTTCTTAATGATCTGAATATGTTTGAGTAAAACTTTTTACACATAATCTTTAGAAATTAAATTTTTAAAATAATGTCAAAATTAGGAAAGATGATCTTAGGAAGCGTGGTTTAATTGGCAACACGTTTCATCAAAAGAATTTTTTATTTAAATACAGAATTTGAATTGTAAATGTGAAAAAATATATTCGTAGTTAATTATATATATATACATGGATTTCATTTATAAAAGAAAATTTCTCCATTTTTACTGTTATACGATAAATACACTCTAGTAGTATTTTACCAAACTATATATTTAATGCGAAAGTTTTTACCCTTGTCTTATTTTTCCATAGGAAAGTTAATTATCTTTAATTATACCATGATATATATATAATATTGAACCCAAGTCATAATGATAAATGTATAATTTTATACAAATAGTTCATGTATAAAAAATCTTCTCTATTATTTTTATCCCATTAACAAACATATACCCTAAATAGCTAGAACGTATAGAAAATCAAATCTACAGACCAGTATATTAATTCACAGCTAATTCACTACTACTGTATATCTAACTAGCATTTTTGCCTACTCATCCAAATTTGAACATGTACGGATGCCATAAGTAAAACAAAATCAACTGAATCCTTTTGAATATTGATTACAAACATGAATTAGTTGTACCGGCAAATACTTAGGTACTTTGAGAATGAGAAATTAAAATTTATTCATTTTGTTTTATTTAATAAATAATACATCAATTATATGATCATTATTTTCCCTCATGATCCCTGCAAATTTATTCCATCCGATTACTGATATGCTTATCTATTTGTCCAATATGTCCGGAAGTTTCATCCCTCATCTGCAATAGCTGTACATCTCCCTCATGATCAACTTTCGAATATTATAAACGAACCCTCTTCAAATCAATATTGACTCGTCACCTTTTTCTTTCTCCTATAAGACTAGTGAAATTGGATTATTTATGCCCATATATTCCCTTTATGGGTGATCCATATGAACATTTTAAACAAAGTCTATAGGCGTACGTAACAAAATGGAAAAATAATTTGTATATGGTGTTTTGATAGGTGATTTATATTTATATGAGATAAAAAAATAAATTAACTTGTATATGATATTTATAGAATCGGTTAAGTCAAATTCTGTGTTATTCTCATTTCCAGGAAGATTTGAATTTGTACAGTTAATTTTAATTTCGCAGATTCTATTAATTTTTATTTTATCCTAATCTGATTGTTAGATTATCTTTGAATTAATCAAAGGCAGATTTATACTATTTTTTTAAAATATCATATTAATATAAATACACCCTTCAAATTCAAATTCTGAAAAAAAGTCCCTAACAAAATGTTATTATTCAAATGTTTTAAATAAGATAGTAGATATTTTTCAAAGTTCACTTGTCGGCATGTGCCGGACAACCTGATGCACGGAAATGTATAATGACAAGTGGAAGTTTCATAAGTTTTTATTATTTAAAAATAAAAACTTTTTCCCATTTAAAATTGAAATTACGAATAAGACACTGCCATCATGTACTAGCATTCGAAATTAATGTGGACGCGTTTCATTCACTGGGAGCGGGGAAAATGACCATTTATTGCCTACGCGAAAAAACGGAACTATTTACAATGCATGATGAGGCCCGTTTATTACTCCTCTAAATTTTTTTTTTTTAATGCATCCTCTAAAATATTTATACGTATATTTTGCATCAAATTTTTCATGAATTGCGATAACGATAACCTACTGTATTTTACAGGTGTAGTGATGATTTATTCTTGGTGATAACTTTGATACTATAAATAAATGGGTGATACGGAAACATACTATTATACGACAAATTTGTCAGTTATATGCAAATGTCCAATCAACGTCTAGTTGACATTTTGAGCTACAATTTTATTATTTTAATATTTAACTTTTTTAAATATTCAAACGTCTTATTTATAAATAATTTTTATCCTATCATTTACTTTTTCTTATTCTCTCAATTCTTCTCTCACATAAATATACACCCATTTAAATGTCAAAATAAAATTATTCTATGAGCTATTGAAATTTATGATTTTCTTTATTTCTACTTTATTCATAAGGAATATTTTATAAATACATAAATTTAATAAAATTTTCATACATCCTTAAACTAAAATTCCTAATTTCTTTCGAGAGTTCGTTCTCCACTATTGTCATAGCCAACACCTCAACCTCCCCTTCGGCCACCACCGCCACCATTGTCATCTACAAGTAAAAGCAGTGAAGTGTGTGTTAAATGAGATTACAAATACAAACAAACACAATTAAATCGCTCACAAGCTGTAACGACTGCGATATGTATAACACCTAAAATCAAGTAAAATTGTGCATCGCAAGAGTGAATGCTTTGTTAATCTACCATTTGCAGTCTAAACCTCGGATTTGAAAGGTACATTCTTTTTTTATCATATCATTATAATAACAAACAATAAAGGATGATCTTGGCCACGGAAGCTTTTCTTCTTCCGGTTATTAAGGCCGAGGATTTAGGAATTTTTCTTCACCGGTGCCCGATACAACCTTGATGGATTGTATATATCACACCTCCCCTTCATGTTGATGTATTTCGACAAGAGACATGAGGATTTAGGAATTTTACATCGATATATATATATATATATATATGATTGCCTCCCCTTCACCGGTGCACGACACCACCTCATCACTGAATTTTTGGATTTAGGGCAGCGATGAATTGGAAAATTATCAAGTTTGTGTGGCTCCTTGGAACAAATTAGAAATAAAAAAAGTTATAGATTTTAATATTTAAATTTACTGAAGAAATATTGACTGGGCTCTTACATAAATAAACCAATAAAATTTTGTCTTGTCATAGCATATTTTAGTACCATCGAGTTACCCGAAGCAATCAACTTTTTCTTTTAGCATTTTTCTATTGCCATTTACTCAGATTGTTGTTTCACATGGTTATTGCCCCACTGATAACTGCAAACTTAAATGACATCACATACATATTGTACGAACCTAATGTACAGCTCGGGTATCCTTATACGCGTAATCTGTTGCGTGTAACTCAAATACACCGATGGATAAAAATAAAACCGAATACAAAATCAAATTAACAAAAAAAATAAATCGCACAAATCAAACATGGAACAAAGGACAACTTAAACAAACAAAAATTTACACATGTACATCACCTCTTGATTAAACATATATACATCACTTTACAAACATGTACACACGCAGTAAACAATAATAATGTACATACCTCGCGTTAAGCAGTAAACACAAAAAAAAAGAAAAAAGAGAGAGTTCACCGTGTTGTTGACATCAAAAGTAATTAACACCGAACTTTAGGGTATGAATATTTTTCAGTCACACATAGGGTAGGTCATCACGATGGATATATAATTTAAAAGGTGGAGGCCTTGGAGAGTGACTTGATGGTAACATCGGGGCCCAAAACAAGTGGCTTATACTCGAACGTAAACGTGTCGTAGCGCAAGAAGAATTCCACCAAGTACAACCTGCACATCAGCACCACCAGATTCTTCGCCGGGCACTGCTTATTATCCGGTGTGGGCTCATCAACCTCGGGCCCATTGGACCACAGCACGTGTCTCAGCAGCCTCTCCCCATCACCAACAAATCTACGGCCCACAAACTCCTCAGCATTCTCGAAGATCTTCGGGTCCTTCGTAGCGAACGGCTGATATCCAAAGATCATCTCCCCTTTCTTGATCTCGTAGGCCGCATCGTGGCTCTGCACCACCAGATCCTCCCTCGCTTTCGCATACTGGTACGGTACAGCGGGTTCAATCCTCAAAGCCTCGTAGACCACTGATTTGGTCAAAGTCATCTTATCCAACGCCCCCAAGCTCACCCCGCCTTCGTCCCTAACAACGGTCCTGATTTCATCGGCGAGCTCCTTGTGCAAACTCACCACCCAAACCAATCCACTTTATTAGGATCGGGAACTGGTTCGATAAACCACCGTAAGCGTTGAACCCTAACATGAAAACAAGGTTGTGGCATGCTTCGTCGCGTTTGATCCCGAGCTTCTCAGCCTCATCCAGCGCCGCCGTGGCCGCCTCCGATACTCCGTCGTATAGCTTCTTGTAACTTCCTTTAACCGTCCACGCCGGGATCGACACCGTTCTGAGGAGAAAATCTTCCAAATAGCTGAAAATCTTCGGTAACCCTAGCGTTGCCAAAGGAGCTAGCTGAGCACCGAGCCATGTCGCAACGAGCTTCGGGCCGTCGTTTCCGACGGCGGTTTCGGCAGGGTTTTTATCGGTGAGGAGGCGGAAGATGAAGTTGAAGGTGGCGGCGCCGATGGAGGAGTTGAAGCTTGCTTTATGAGATTTGCCGGCGAGGCCGTCTTCCATGTCGGTGAAGTGTTCGGAGAGGAGGCTTCGGAAGAGAGGGAGGAAGGTGTTGTGTTTGGAGGAGAGGATGTGGAGGAAGAAGCGCTTGAGGAGGGAGTGGGAGGGTTCGGTGGTGTCTTGGAAGGCGCAGGTGCGGTATCCGCCGGTGAAGGAGGTGGAGGGCATGAAGGTGCCGTCGAGGACGTCGCGCTTCTCGACCCTGGAGTTGTCGAAGAGGATGGGGAAGGAGGCGCCGTCAAGGAGGGCGATGACTCTAGGGTGTGAGGAGATGAAGGGGCCAGGTGGCATGTTGGTTCTGATGACGGTGGAGTTGTACTTTTGGACTCTTGTGGCGAAGAACTTGTCGCGGCCTTGGTGGTAGAAGTAGTCGTGCCTGTCGTGTAAGGGGCCGAAGAATGGGAGGCCGTAGCTTCCCGGGATTGGCTTCAGTGGAAGCTGCTTCTCTGAGGACGCCATTGTTTGTTGTTGTTGTTTGATTGGTCTGTTTGAAGTGTGCGGTGAATGGGAGAGGGAATGAATGGATAAATAATGGAATGGAGTTGGGGACTGACGAGGAGTAGGAGTAGTAGTGGGGACGTACGTTACTGTGGAGTTTGGAGGGTGCGTGCAACGTGCAGATGAAATGAAATATAATAAAATATGTTGCAACGTTTATAGAAAAAATAATAAAATATTGTTAATGGTGGGCTTCGTTGTTTCACTTCATCAACGGCACAAGATGGGTGCTGACCAAGTGACTAACCTAACGTTGAAACTGCAACTGTGTGGTAATTAAGAGGAGAGTTTTATGATGCTTATCCAGGAAACTAGAAGAAACCTTAAATTCTTAACTATTTTTAGGATTTTACAAGGGCAAGATAGGGTGTAGGGTGGCGGAGAGAGAGGGATGGAAAAGAATTTTGTGGGCGGGTAATATTTTATTCATTTCGGTGAATCTAGGACACTCATCTTAGTGCGTGCTGACTAATCTATTGAGACATATATAATCAGAGCATCTATTCTAACGTCAAAAAATGTGAAAGAGAATGTTGTGTAGTAATTAAGAGGAGAATGTTATGATGCTTATCCAGGAAACTAGAAGAAACCTTTAAAGTCTTGGCTATTTTCAAGATTATAATCAAAAAGGGTGTAAGATCATTGGAAAAAATTTATTTTTTTATTTTTTATAAAGTTTTCATTTTGGTGAATATTATTATTTTTCATTATGTAAGGGCAAGATAGGGCGTAGGGTGGCGGATGGAAAAAAAATTTTTGTGGGCTAGTTATATTTTATTCATTTTGGTGAATCTAGGGCACTCATCATTTAGGGCGTATTGACTAAACCTTTTGAGACATATATGTTTAAGGAGTTCCATTTATAAGTATTATATAAAAAAAAGTTTCAATTATGAATTTTTTTCCTTCTATTTTTTGACCTTTTGGGCCAAAGACACTAATAAAAAAGTTTTACCTTATCCTATTCAAAAATATTAATAAAAAATATTTAAGTGCTTTGAAAGTAACAAAATGTATTTATGTTATTTCATTTTAATTAATTAATAACACATTATATATTGTATTAAATATATAAAAAAATAGAAGACAATAATGACATATAAAATTAATGTGTCATTTATTAAATGGAATAGAGTAAATATTCTTTTTTTGCTCTCATGCAACTAAGTGTTTCTCTATTAATAGTTGTATTAAAAATAATGGAAGACTGGAAGAGTGTGCAAGAGACAATAATAACACATAAATTGATGAGTTAGATAATAAATTATACAGAGCAAAACGTTTTCTTGCTCCAAAAATGTCTAACAACTTAACAGTAAAGAATGTGTTTGGTTTAGAAAATGTCATTGTATTTTTTCTACTTAAATTATAGTAATTTTTGTCTGAATTATTAATATATAGATATCAACAGATTTTAATTAATTTTCCTCAAGTCAGATGAGCAACTCTATATATATATGAAGTAAATTATAATTTGAGATTTTAAATTATGTTTAGATGCAAGATAATATGTTTTTTTCTATAAATATGTTAAACTAAATTTAATTTAATTTACACCTGTTAAACCATAAATTTATTTATACGTATTGAAATTAAAATACGATATAATTTGTTGACTTCAAAATAGGGGTTGGCTTTTAATTAATTTGAGATTAATTTTAAATTTTTTATATTATTAATTAATGATACATTAGTTTATTTATTTTTATACTTAAAATATATAAGAATTAGTTTTTTTTAATATTATGATGATGCATAATTGAATAATGTATCACAATTAAATATTTGAAAATTTTAATGAATGTGCGCTTAGCTTATCTTTTATTTTTACACACATTTTTGTAACTTGCATACATAAAATGCGAAATAGTGATTTCTTTACCTGACACTTCTGTTAATTTTTTTTGCTAGCAAAGGAAAGTAATGAAGATTGAGAAAAGGGACACTTATAACAAATTTTATTTTAGTTTCACTAGATACACTACATATATTCTTTTATATATATTGCTAGTGAAAACTGTTTTTTGGAAATAAACTTCACACAAATGGATCTTCTGTGAAAGATAATAAATTAACTTATGTAAGTAGTTGGTTTACCTGAGGATAGAGTAATACGCTTAATGATTTTGTCACATTTCTTTACTTACTCTAATCAATCATCACCAACCTCTTTAATCAGTTGGGTCCTCTCTTTCTTATAATTCTGCTTCTCAACACCATATGCCCGGGTATGTGAGGAAATGTTTTCTTGCATTCACATTATGATAAGATATATAGATGTCCAAGACCCACCATGATTAAAAGAGTCCCATTATTCTTTCGAGAGCTTTATTAATTATATGGTGTACAATGCTTAGAAGTCGGAACGGCCAATAATATATATAAGAATAATATTACATATTCACAAAAATATTTGATAAAAATCATGGTGATATTGGATAAAAGAAAATAGTCTAATTCATCAAATTATCTAAAAACTAATAATTATACCATATCATTCCTGATACAAAATTCTGGATAATTAAGTTTCTAATTATCTAGCATTTTTCTATATATAATATAATAAAATTTATACCACATAATTTAAACGTAAATTGAGCAGATTGAGGAAGAGCATCTTCTAGCTTCGTGATACACGTTTAAGCTGATAAAAATTCATCAAAGCAGACAACGGAGACTAAATTATTATTCTCTAAGCTAGTAGGTCCCATGGGGAACTAATGTCGACAATTGCGGTGAATCATGATATGCGTGAGGATCGTAAAAGTGGTTTCACCATAAAGTACAGATAGTATAAAGATGGTGATGGAGGAGCCAAAGCTATAAAGCGATACAGTTAAGAGATAACCCTCAAGCAATCCAAACATGCCCTGTTTTAAACTGTAGTTTCTGTTGGATGGCCATTACCATTTTTAACTTACTTTTATTTTTTGCTTTTGCTTCTACAGTTTACTGAAAAACTGGAAAGGACTATGTTTTCCTTAATATATTTCATGATAGCTTCACTATTCATTGTATTTTTGTGTCATACATTACTCATTGTATCGTATGTATTTGGGAAGGATTCCTGACACCTTCCATGCATGTAAGTTTTAACATGCTGCATTGGAATTTAAAAATAAGAAAATAAAAAATGCTGCACTGATTGCGCAACACAATTTGATCAATTGAATCTTGATGAACGCACAGGTTGCAAAATATTTAAGAATAATATTATGGGAACAATAAAATTACACAATATATACATACACATTCTATAATCAATATCTAATGATGATAAAGTATGTAGATGTATATATTATGCAATTTTATTGTTTTCATAACATTTTTCAATCTTTAATTAGTACTACTACTTCCAGCTCTCCAATCAACAGCTATATTTTGCTCTTTCACGTACGCCTTGATATGTGAATTTAAACACCTTGATTATGAAGCTCTCAGTTTTATTGTTCCAACTGACTTAATTAATTACTCGCTGCTCTTATCTTTCACTTCTAGACGTATCACCAAACAAAATGGTTCCTTCTCTTGTATATCTTTCATTGTGGATGACATTGGACTTGATCTGCAAATTGAGTTATGTCTGTCAAGTTTCTTGATCATCTTTATTATTACAGACTCAGACCATTTATGGAGGTGTTAAACGATTGCCATCCAATTCTGGACTAAAGACAACTAAAGACTCAGTAGTACACCATAAAATGGAAGCTTTTTCTTTCTTAACATCAACTAGCTCAACTCAAGAGGGGAGGATCCTTCCGCAGATGAGGACTGAATGGGAGCATGTTTGACTCCCGCAAGCAGAGCTCCTTCTCCCCCTCCCCTCCCCTCCCAATTGAAGACATCTCCACCCCACCCCGTGACCAAAATAGAAAAAAGTATTTACACATATTTAGGTATATTTAACCCCAAAAACATTTTCATTGCACATTTCTTTTAGCGGTTCCTTTTTATTGGATATAAACATTTCATTTGAAAAAGAATACCAACAAGAAACAGCCACTTTTTTTCTTCTAATTTTTTTTTGTCAAAAAGCTTCCAATTCAATGGTTAAATCAATTAAATTTAATGCCCATAAAATGTTAAATGAAATAAATATACCATAACTTACTCTTGAGCAAGTTTAATTGATGGATAATAAGTGGACATACCACACTTATAATATCGAACTTCCTGTTTCTAAAAATCATATTACAGTTTCTTGGCCAGCAATAGTCATCTGAAGAGTGTAAAAATCTCTTCTTACATTTCACCACTCAATTCGTGTCATATCATATATATGTCCATCATCACTGCATGATTAAGAAAAAAAGGTCAATGGAAATTCGAGGGCACTAATTTCCACCTTCAAACGCCATTCAATACCAACTACATCAATCTAACCTTAGAATATGGAAACATCTGGGGTGGTCCATACACTGTTCTCCAAGAAAGTGGAACTTGCCACTTGCCACCTTCAATTCCTGAAGACAAGTTCGGTATAAACCATCAATCCATCTACTTTACGTGGAATTTATTTAAACAAATGCCTTGACTTATTAGCTGAATAACAAACAATAGATCAAGATTATTGTAAAAAGAAAACAAAGCTCACCAGAAGTAGGATGACTCAGCCTTAGAAGTTTGCATACTGCCTCGGCTAACTGAAAGGCATCAGACATGTTATCTCCTTCAGAGCAATAACATAACAAGCAGGTGACCTTCAAGCCTTTAGCCTGATACATTAAACGAAAACCTCACACATCATATCCATTTTTTTTTTTGGGTACACATCATCATATCCATATTAATGCCCTTTTTTCTGCAATGTTGCAATAAGATGGTAAGTTATATATCCACCCTGATCCTCTTATTTTTAATTTTGTGTGTGTGTGTGTTCTAACTTTGCTTTTTGGTGAGCAACTGCTTTATTCCACCATATTTTGACATGGAGATTTATCCAGCAATCAAAACAAAATTCTCAATGCACTTGGCCTCACCTTTATCACGACACGCAACAAAGGTAGAGCCTCATAGCATGCCATGGAAAGAAAATTACTAGTTTACTACCAATTGGATTGAAACTTTTTAGAGGAACAAGTAGTTCATGACAACAGCTACCAATCATTAAATAAATGTGTTGCATGATGAAGAAATTTATTTCCCTTCTTCATTCCTCTGCTTCAATGATTTCAAGAGTTTCAAGAAATACAACTTATCATCAAAGTAAAATGCACAGATGTTACCTTCAGAAAAGAGAAAAGTGCAGCAAAAGGCAAGCTAGCATAATAATTTTCTTCTTCTTGTTCATCTTCATCAGAAAGGAAATCTTCCCAGTTATATTTCCTTCAGCTAAATCGCTAAGGTATTTCCAGTGCTTTTGAGAAGGATCATACTCCTTAAGTTTCTTCCACCCAAGCTGTTCACAATTTTCATCTGTCCCATCAGTGTTGGCACTAGAGAGATAATACATCTGCAAGCCACTAATATGATAGCCAATAGATATGTCAGAAATGCAAAGTGTCCCAACACAATTTCTTTCCTAGACCTAGCTGGACTCATACATTTTACAAGATTGTCAAGGTGAAAAAGGACATATCTTCACTTCATAAATTTATAATTTGAACAAAAGTTACAATCACAGATATGAATGAATAAAAAATCTTAATACTAAAGATATGAAAATTCAAAATATTACTGTCTCACCTTGACATGTCAACATGTTGCCACATTCTAAAATCAAGGCTGGAAAGAATAATGATATGCTTCTTTCCACTGCCAGCAACAAAATCAGCCAAGTTTTTTGCAAACTCAAACATCATGCCCTATTTACATGACCAAGTATAAGTAACAGTTTCTCCATTGATAATTCATAATTACTATTGCCAATTCAAACATTAAACCAAATAGAAATCATCAAGCATGGAACTAACATTAAACCAAATAGAAATCACTAAGCATGGAAGTAACAATAAAGCGGGGTGTACCATAAAAATATCAAGAAGGTAATAAGTGGCCATGCATAGCAAATTGTAAGTTACTCCAGCAGAACCACTAGTCAAACAACCACAGTCTACGCTTATTAAGCAGTAATTTGCATATTGTTCTCCATAGTCCATACTACACTAAGTCCAATTTGTATACCTCTGAAGTTGGAGATGTGAATTTCAGAGATGAGTTTTCCATATAAAGTGCATCCCTGAATTTTTCACCTCCAATATTAAGGGGACAGCAAAATGACCCTAAAAGAAATATGTATAACCTCGGACAACATCAGACTAGTGGCAGGACAGACGTGATGTCCAACACGGGAATACACACTAACACTAGTCTGTTAGAATAATCGAAGATAGTTGATGTACATCATTGCAAGTTGACAAATAATTAGGAGACACCAGCAGAGACTCTCAAGATTACAAACTTGACAAGCAGAAAAATGGGGACAAAATTAATGCTCATACATTCGAAAGCAAAAACAAGTAACATTCAAGCCTCAGCTTGTCCACATTCCAATTTTACTACTGACCAAACAATTAGTTTATCAGTATGGAACAATCCAGTTATAAAAAAAATCAATTAATGATAAAATGAAAAGCAAAAACAAGTAACATTCAAGCCTCAGCTTGTCCACATTCCAATTTTACCACGACCAAACACTTAGTTTATGAGTATGGAACAATCCAGTTATAAAAAAATCAATTAATGATAACATGAAATCAGCACATTAAAACCCAGGCAAGCAATGTCAGATGAATGAAAGGAACAGAGCAAATGGTGCTTCAGGCTGATACCTTGATCACTGGGGATCTCTGTTGGACGATAGTGAGAGCTTTAGAAGGGGACTCATAAGCTGCAAACCCATTTGAAATAAGTGATAAAGCAGTGCTAATCAATTTAAAATCAGATAACTTTGAGATGATAAACTATATCAGTGACAAAACAAACAAAAAGGCAAAGCAGCAACCTTCAAGAGGAAGAGCAAGAATTCCTTGAGGAAAAGGTCCATAAGCATCATTGCCAACACAAGGAAGAACGTAAGGATAATCCAAATACCCAACTCTCTCTGTATCCATTGACGAAATCATAAGGTCTGCAGCAAGCTGCCCCACATTCCCAATTGACAGTGCAGGCTGGAAAAAAAAAACACGAAATAAATAATGGGGTAGAAAAATTAAGCTAACCCCACAATTTTATCTGGAGAAATGAACTTCAAGTTAATGTCTTTTTCGCTTAATGAAGAGATTCAAACACGCTAGTGTGAAGCTTAGAGGAATAAATTGGTTGAAACCCTAGAGAATGAAACAAACCAGAATCAAAGTAGAGCAATCTTGATGAAGTTGCTTGCCTTCTTCAGGAACGAACTCCATCTCCAATGGTAATGCTGAATTAGTGAATTTTGCTACCACTTTTCTGTTTATGCTTAATTAATTACTTGCTATGCTTCGCATTTCAACTTGGAGAAGACGGAACAGGAGATTGCACATGTTTTTTAATTTTTTTGGTCAGAGAAGTTCGCACTTGTGGGCTTTTGGATACAGGCCAGTTGGGCTTATATTGGGCCTTGTATCATAGTTTCATCTGACGTAAGAGATGAAAGGGCATCTCTCTGGGTCATGAAAGCTTTTGGCCCGATTCGTGACAGCAGCTACATCTCATTTGCTTATTGGGCTCTCAGACGATAAAATGCTTCTTCTTCAGTTTTGCTAGTGTCAGTATTCATTTGTCAACAAAAACGATGATATGACCAAAAACAAAGTTCTGTACCAAAAAAAAAAATTGACCAAAACAAAAACCCAACAAAAATAAGTGTCAATATTAGGATTATTACCACATTTTTTTAATAAAAAGAGAAATGTTTATTGTACAACATTTTTACAAATAACTTTATACCTCAGACCAAAAAAAAAAAAAAAACTTAAAACCTCTATACACATGGGCCCCACACTTAAAGGTGTAAAATTGCTGTGGAGAAATGCTGTACACTAAACATTTCTAAAAAAGAAATTTACTTTTTTTATGAAAAAATTTGAGCTGAAAGGACAACTTGTCACCCCTAATTTAAGGTTCGGGTATGATTTTGTGCTCATCAAGCTCTTCCAAAACTATTTACAAGCTCTTCCAAAACTATTTACAAACAGGGTTATAGTATGAAAATAGTTTTTGGGTTGTTACATAGTTGGAAATTAGTTTTTGAACAAAAATGTGAAGAACCATTTTCAACATATCTGCTTGGCTCTAATGAGATGAGAGGAAAGAGGAAAATTTTCTTTTACAAATTTGTTGGTTGTTTTAAGAAATCTCATTTGTACCATTCAGCATTTTTTCACTTACAAATTGTCCATCAAGGAGCTAGGGTGCCTAGAATTGAACTCATATCATAACCACGTATGTGTGGAAGGTTAACTAGGTAAGTCAATGTCTGCATTGACAAAGGATTATTACCAATATAGGTTAATGTTAAGCTCTTTTTGATATTACCTATATAACTTATTTTGATACAAAAATACACAACTCTTTTGTTGCAATATACATGTGGTTCATTCTTACACTTAGCTTAAGCTTGATCTGGTTATTTCATTGCGAAGGGGTAGTTTGGTTCAGGGATTCTAGCCTCAACTTGTCACTTTGTTTTCAACTCTCACTCACTCACAATGCAAGGCCGCAATTAGCAGAGCTTATGAATTATGATAGCTCTAGAAATTGCAGTGATTGGTTCTTTCTATCTATTGCAGCATTATCCACAGAACCCTGATCTTAAGTGGCCATGTACAGTGCACCAGCACCTGACGCGTGCACCAGAGTTCCTTGATTAACATTGTCAACATCCCCACATATTAATCACTTCTAACACCTGTCCACAACCAGAAAGAAATTCATGAATGACATCAATCAAATTATACCAGCTAATTGATAGATAATCCTATCTCTAAACAAGGTTTGAAATGGTCATAAAACAACACGTAATTATCCTTTATTATTATTAAAGATATCCTTTATTATTAAAGATAATGTGTATACATTTAATTAGATATATCCCATCATTGATGATTGATCAATATTGGAGATAGATATTTCTCTATCACTTGTGGAGTGAAGGAGGACCTTGACTGGAATATAATTCTCAGACTTGGAGACACTGCTTTTTGGGTTTTGGCTAGTGAGTGAGGTATACGTATATGGTGTACGGACTAAAGCTAGTTGAAGTTTAGAAACTTGGAATATAGACATGTGTATAGCACTAACAGCGGTCAGTGGCTACAATGCTTGATTTGGTTAGCTTGGACACCCTCCTGTCTCCTCCATTGACCCTCATGATTACCCCATTTTTTTGTAGCATGCCAAGTGTACGGCTCCCCACTCTTATTGATATTTTTACGTTGTGCAAATAGCAACAAAGCACAGTTGGGCCAACTTTGAAAAATGATTGCCAGCTTGTGAAATATCGAGTGAATAGGAAGGGTTTATATATGCGTAATATCTACATCTAAAAAAGATTGAGGTGATGCTTTGAACAGTCTTAGGTGGTCATTTATGTGGCATTTCATTTAGCAGTAATAAGATGGCACATAAAAAGTACTAAATACTATATTGACCAGTATTTACAAACAGAGGGCAGCACTAGTGAAGTATTAGCTTTATGTCAACCTAATAAGGGGTGATTTGAATCTTAAGGGCCTTAGCTAGTGGCTATGATATACCCAAAAGGACACAATCTGTGCTTTCTTGTTGGGTACTGTTAAAGGAAATTTCTCAATGCTCTCAAATTAAGAAGTTTCATAAGCACAGAAAAATTTAAGAAATTTAATATTTTATATAATTAAATGGTATCGTTTTAGTTATGAAATTTATTACTATTCTTATGACAAGAAGTTATTTTTATTCTTAACTTTGAATAAATTTGTAAGACTGTAGTTAAAGTGGTAAACTTTAAATAGTTTAAAATACCTAAGAAAATTTCCCTTTTAGCACTATCATCCGGTCCTATACCATTTCTAGTGGGAGCACTTTGAATATCTGCTGGAAGATCAATATTTTCTTTTCTAAAATCTGAAGTTGTTTGTGGTTGATATTTGACTGAAGATATAATGGAAATGGGATGATGCCAAGAGGGGAAGACAGATATAGATGCTTGAAAATCAATTATTGTGTTGGGGCCAAACAAGATGATTGAAGGACCAGCTTTGCTGTTCTGCTTTTGCTAGCGCTCAAAGGCTATATAAAGAATCTCACTGGAATGATTGAAAGGAAAATACAGACGTGCCATATTGTCAACACTAACATAATTTTCCAATCATTCAAAGGTTTTTTTAACTAGTGTACGTACTTGTTAGAGCATGGGATCTTAAGTTGGATTTCAATTTTAACTTACCATCTGTCACATCTATAATACGTCATAAAAGTAAAGAACTGAATTGAATTTTTTGCTTCAATAAAAATTTCAACTTTTATCTCACTTTTAATTTCACACGATTTTTATATATCTAAAATAATATTTTTTTTAGATGACTTTATAATAAAATATTAATTTTTTAGATATTGGCTCATTTTGGGATGACCCTTGTAGAAGTGACCAGTCCCAAAAATTGTTTCTACTCCAATGCTAGGGATAAGTGAGAGGATGGCCCTTCACAGTTATAGATGGAGGTTTAGACGCTCCAACCACCCCATTGGAGTTGCTCTTAAGACTATCACCAATACTAGCCAGTAATCATATTCTAAGATAACTCATCAAAAAGGAGCACAATATATATATATAAGTGGAAGGGAGGTGCTTAGTTAAAAATGTGGCTCAATTAATGGAGAGGAACACAATTTAAAATTTATTTTTTGTTGAAAAAAAAAGATAAGATAAACTGCTAGCATGATGTTAACCAGCTTACTCATTATTATATCATGACTAGCTGCATGTTAACTGGTCATAAGCCACCAGTTGATAGCTGCTCCTCTGTTTATTTAACATAAGTTCAGAAATCAATAGATTGCTAATTTGCTACAACCTTCCAAATCCTCTAAAATTCGTTAGTTATATTTAAGAATAACACCAATTAATTAAGAACATCGGATTCTAAATTGAAATTCTTTTATGGCAAGATGAAATTAAAGAATGTATCTCATAATGACTCGGTCCCTTTTAACTCTTTATTAGTAACACAAATAATGACAAGTGACACAGAGTATCTGACAACATCTAGCTAGCTAGATTCAGATTAAGATTAATTAATTTCTGGCCAGGAAGTCGTAGTGCATTAGCGAATGCAGTTTGCCGCCAAATTATCACTATATGCTTTATGTAATCTCATATTAGAAAATGAGAATTATTAGGTGGTTTACGAATGTGGTCATGTTTGGTGATAATCAGACAAATTAAAAAAAAATATTATGTTACACCAACTCTCACATCACAACATTATATATATCTATATATGTATACAGTGACAGCTTAGGGGACACTTGCCCTTCATAAATCTTTTGTTAAATTATTAATTCCCGGTAGATTTTTTTATTTACAATCCTTTAATATCAATCCTTTTATATTATATTGCCACTTAAGTATATAGTACGTGAGAGTCATGTTTGCGATTAGGATAACGTCCTTGATGATTAGCAGACACAAAACCCCAAAGAATAAAATTAAACTAATTTAAAGTAGAAAGTAATATTTGCTTGGATAGTTGAATACTAGTTCTTTTTCTTATAAAAGGTTCACATTTTTGTATATTTTATCATTTTTTGTAGCTGGACATTACGGCAAGGGTTGTGTCACTTAACACGTACAAGACGGAACGGAGTTGGGTGCAACTATTGAGCTTTTGGCAACGTTGCAAGAAAGGAATAACTCCAGATTTTCAGGCAAAGTATGAAGTATATAAGCATAATTTGTTTTTTAAAATTTTTTGCCAAGTGTCTTAAGACAAAATTCCTAACCCCATTTAGGTGAGATAATTGACTTGGTGTGGCTCATAGCTGACACGTATGTTAGTAGATTTTATGAAACATTTTTTAATATGCATCAGACACGGAAAATCAAAGACTAGTGTCCTATTCTTGTTCTTATATTATAGCATAAATATGAACCACGCGCGTGTATACGTGCCCCCGAAGTGGGATTTGGACAGATCAAATTAAAGCATGCATGAGTACATTGAATTCAACGTATATAGACAGCATATGTATAAATAACACAAGTTTCATTTGCAACACATGAATTTAATTAAATGACAAACGTGCTAGTCTTTGGCATCGTACACTCATCACATGCAACAACAACATCTCATGTTGCGGATAGCGTTGTTTGAATATTTTGACTTCATCATGGATGAAACACAGATCATGAGAAGTGCTGATAAGTAAGTGGAAGATATCAACCATATAGATTTGATCAATAATGCATGGTGGAGATGGCAGTCTGAAATTTTTTACAAGTTTAAATTCATACTGACTATAAAAGGAAAACTTTCATATTGGACTATAGGATAATTAAATGGCATGCAATCAGTAATAATAATTAAGTAATGGTTGATTATTGTACATGCACGCGCAGAATGGTACGCAATCCCTAACGCAGTTACAATTATGTGTGTTGAAGTCAAAATGTAGGTAAAAAGGTTTGCCCATATTTTGAAGGAAGTTGCTTCAATAATTATAGCTTTACCCACCAGCCATAAAATAAGTTCTATTATATTGTATTAAGGGTCTGCTTAGGTATTACAATTTTTCACTTTTTCTAATTTTTTGAAAGTTAAAAATCATATTTTTATTTTTTATTATGTTTGACTAAACAGCTTATTTCTTATCTAAAAATTATTTGTAGTGTTTTTTGAAAAATTAAAATATCTAACTTCTTAAAAATATTTTTTAAAATATCAAAAGTATACACTTTTATTATTATATATTTGAATATAAAATAATTTATTTATAAATTACTTTTTAAAAATTACTTCTATATAAGCAATTAAATAAGCCATTTACTCATATAGGACCTAAACTAATTGCAGTTTGAAAAGAAAGTTTATGCCAAAACTTTGTCTTCACTTTGAAGCCATAAGTATTTTCCAGAATCCATATAAAAATAGGCATGAATTATGATCATTAAATGCTGTAGATACTGCTTGACGCATAGAGATTAAGATGAAGCAATTCTGTTAACCTACTTTATCAATATAGTTAATTTTTGTGGTAGATCTTTGTCAATAGTTAATTGGCCATATATCTCGGCATAAAATGTCTCTACTTCAATATTGAATATGTATGTGTCTATGTCGGGCATATGAAAAAGTTTTATATTTGTAACTAACATATCTTTTATCTTATATCAGAAGGTTCAAATTAGCAATGTATTCTTAAGTACTTGCTCCGTTTTAATTTATTTATCCAAGAAGAAAAATAAAAAAAGTAATAAATTGGTCTTATCATGTGTAAAATTTTATAAGTGGAAGAAATTGCCCCTATCCACTTTTATTAAGACAATTAATTATTATTCTATTAATATATACTATTTATCTTAATAAAATTAATTATATTAAAGGTCTTATCGGAAGAAAAAGTTACTGTTATCCTGATATCTATTAAAGGTATTTAATAGAAAATGCTATCTCTCAATATAATATTCAATACATTTAAATGATATTTTTCGTTGCAATCATAAAGTTGAAACTCGAAATGTTTGAATTATTGATCCCTCCTGAAGCAGCCAGCTGTCGGTCATCACATGAAAGCGAAACTGTTTCATTTTGACTTTTTTGTGATCCCGACATGCATGTTTGTACGACGGATGTAACGTGTAACGTATATATCCATGAGCAATTTCATTGTTATGGTCATTCATTCTTCTCCCATGCGTCATGCTTACGCATGCTGACCAATTAAAATCATCCATTGACTTGTTTCGAAACCCTATATTGGCCAATACTTATCCAACTTATCACCCATTGCAAAATTTGTAGAAAATCTTATAAGGTAGAGTTAATTATTACAGCCTCGGAAAATTATGAATCAAATAACTGTTGCATAGCTTGTATGTAAAAGATGTGATCTATTTGTACAGCTAGCAATTATCTAACAATCCATTAACCATCCAGTACCAATAATTAACTATACTTACTCACTGAATCATGTTCAATCAAGATTCATTCAAGTGCACGTTCTGGTCCTTTATAATTTCTGGTTGTCATGGGCATGCACGGTCTTTTTCACAGTTCCAATATTAAGGTGGTCCTTATAACTTATAAATAAGACAACGCTTGAACTTTAATATGATTGCAGTACTAAAAAGATGTAGATGATGCCATATTTAATTTACAATTAAATGGTGCCGCTGACATTTTTCATTAATTAGGGGGCATGAAACACGGTTGTTTCGTTGCGGCTTAGCTTTGAAGAAATGCAAGGTAATGGACTAATGTTACATACGTACCTTAAAAGTGCATATGGTTCAACCAACTCTATGACTTGGCAACATTTCAAAATCGTAAGAGGAAATTGACGAACCGAACTATGCATATTTTTGGTTACACGGCAACTCGGGCGAGCAATTCAGCTAAGCATCATGTCCTACTAAATTTTTGCTCGTGGCCGGCTGTGGCTGTGCCATTGCCTTGGGAACTTCCCAAAAGTTTGCATGAGTACGTAAGGAGATGCAAATTTGACGACGCACTCAACGTGCTGAACATTACCATGTATAGGGTGCATGTATATGCAAATATTTTATAATAATTAACTGTAATCCTTTATATAAATAGTCACATGTGAGTTGCATATATTTCCTAATATTTAATTTAATTTTCGGTTTTTTTTTTAAAAAATACATTTTTTGTGATTCAATTAAGGGTGTGTTTGGTTTTTTAATTCATCTGTGAAATTTTTACCTCTACATTTATTCATCAACCAAACAAACCCTAAGTGTTAATTATCATATATTAAACATGTAACCAATAATTATCTAAAATATCCAATTCATTTAAGGATTTAGTAAAATTTAGAGTAAATAACTTTTTTTATTCTTTAATAATGTCAATTTGATATCAATTTAGTTCTAATAAACTTTTCTACATTATTTTAGTCTTGATATTTTTAATTTTAATATTAATTTTGTTATTTTATTAATTTTTTACTTTTAATAGAATGACTAAATTGATATGAAAATAAATGATATTAGGATTTATTAGAACAAAATTAATATAAAAAGTTATTAATTAGGATCAGATAATTGATATCAAATTAAATGTTGGGAAAAAATATTATTTACCCTAAAATTTAATTATATAATAGTATAATAGGAGTTTTAAGTCGAATCAAAATCAAACTATATATTAGTACATAATTAATAACGAAGTACGAAGAGATAATAATATGTTTGAGTCAATTTAATAGATTAGTTATAGTTTAATGAACATGGAATCATGAGACATATATCATAATAAGAAAACTACCAAAAGATTCACAAATATAATGACTAATGCAGGTAGCTACCCTCGGTGCAAGCTTAGCAAGTGGGAGAAATTAATTAGGTCATTAGTTGCATCAAAGAATCAGTTTAAGTGCATATATATTTCACTTATGAATTTATGCTTGTCACTGTTCCAAAGGATATTCAAGTGACAAATGGCACATATGGAATAAGGAAAAGAGGACATAACATGCATTATCATTTACGGTGAACTGGTTTTAATTCTCGAATGCTCCTGTTAAGTTCTATACTAATCCATCCAGGCGCCAATCAAATATTGCCATCAATCCATGTCACTTTTTCTTTGGTTTCTCGTAGGGTTCTGACTTCTGAGACTAATTTTTTCATACACGGAGCAATATATATGGTATATGTTTTTTCACAAGTAATATATTCAAGATTCGAACATTTTATCTTCTCTAAAAATTAATGCAAGTAGCTTATATATGCTTATACCTACAGTCTCCTGTAAATGTCATCCCAATTCCCATGTCACTGGATAGCTATATGTTATACAAACTAGAATTTAACAGCGAGGGACATTATTTATTCTTTACGAGTTAGAAAAATTAAACTTATAATTTCCTCATTATAGTATACGTACTATATATATTGTTGTTAAGGGTTGACAGATAAGAGAACCTTATATCATCTAGGACATTAATCAATTATGGAAAGGGTAATTAACACATATTTTTTATTGCTTTATTGTTTGTACTGAGGACAGCCTTTTACGTATATCACCTTCTGATATCTTATTCAACAGTAGTATCAGTATGTATATATATATATATATATTATAGTGTAACATTAAATTCATCAAACCATTTCAATATTGTGTAATGTTAGGTGATCCCTTGTTTGAATTTGACAGGGAAACGTCGTTAAAGATGTCTATATACGTTGTGCTTTAGATTTTGCATCACATGGTGAGTTAATGCCGCAAGCA
Source organism: Dalbergia oliveri (assembly GCA_030441495.1). Taxonomy (NCBI): domain Eukaryota; kingdom Viridiplantae; phylum Streptophyta; class Magnoliopsida; order Fabales; family Fabaceae; genus Dalbergia; species Dalbergia oliveri. The sequence continues at coordinate 2,125,253 of JAMLFY010000011.1, forward strand.
AAAGTCAAAGGTTTTAAGGAAAACAAGTTCACTTTAGTGCAAAACTAGTAGCGTTAAATATTCACCAAAGATTATTGCGTACATATCAATATATAATATCTCATATGTAACTATATTAATAATAAAATCAGAACTTATCAATTTTGTTCAAAATATATTCACTTTATGAAATCTTTCCAACTTTATTGTAATAACCATTGCTGAATAAAAATGTAAAATGTTAATTTTGTGTCTGCATGCATGAGAATTTTGTATATTAACCAGGTACCTAATCAATTAATCATAATCACATGTTAGATAACAGACATACTACCATTACTACCTATATCGAAAATCAATGAATGTACATCAATTTGCCATTTCATTGAAGAATCTTCGTCGGTATATATAGAATAGAATATAGAATAAAAATTTAAAAGCAAAAATAAAGAAACTATACGATGATTACTACTAATAATATCCAGATCGCAATATTTGATTTTCCCCTAAATAAGCAGAAGAGTACCCTTTTGCTCATTAATTACCAAGCATAAATTCATCTTCTTCCAAATTAAAGCGACTATTTCAAATACTAATGAAATGGATAATCGAATGGAATCTTCGGTACCCAAATCCAATTATTCAAACCGCCCACTACAACCACAGGCCACACAGCGAGCTGACTGCAAAAGATCATGCAATGCATTAAAACGACGTCGTCGTGTCATCAGCTGAAAAGTGCCACATTGACGATGGATCTAGAAAGGTCAAACAAAACTACACATACAAATTAATTAATTAATTAAACCCGCTCCCTTCCCTTCCCCCTATAGAAATTTCAAAGGTCAACACACAGCAATCTCAATTCACAAATCGCATTCTCACGCATATCGCTAGCCGCAAACACAAAAACACTCTCAACAATAAATAAATAAATAAATAATCCATTAGTCCTTACCTAATAATTAGGTTGCTTGTTCCATTTTTCACCCACACACAATACCATACCATATTCACTTCCTACATAACCGGCACTCTCGGTTTCCGGTACTACCACGTGTCCTCCATCCACTGTTCCATTCCATTCCCCGCAATCCCTCTCCTCACTCTTTATATATACACATCCCCGATTTTCTATCCTAGCTTCAAATTCCATTTCCCCCTCACACACACACAAATTAACACCAAAACACACAAACACAACCTTACCCTCGTCAATCTCTCTCTTTTCAAACCAAACCCTTGTATTCTCCGATACTCAGAAAAACCAAACAAGAAATACAATTACAAGTCCCTCTCTTAGTGTTTTCTTTTTTTTTTCTCTCCTCTTTTTCTTTCTTGGATGACAAACGCAAAAGGTGGAACCATGTTGGTAGAGCGAAACGCTGGCATGCACAGGCCGACACTAGGAGCCATCTTGCACTCCGATCCGACGTCGCTTTACACTCAAAACCACGATGACGACCATCAGAACCACCGTTTGAGCAGCTCCTCTGCCGCCAGTCCCCGAAACAACAACTACTACTCCGGTGGCGACAACACAAGCAGCAGCAGCAACAATGCCTCCCCTTACACCATGTCCCCATATACCAACCACCTAGCTCCTTCCTCTCCCTACAACAAATCCCCATGGCTCTTACCTTCACCCGCCATCAACCTCTTCCACCACCACCACAACCAAAACGGCAACAACGACAGCTTCTACTCCCAAAATGGCCTCATCGGATCCCTAGTCCGCGAAGAAGGCCACATCTATTCCCTCGCCGTTTCCGGCGACTTGTTATACACAGGATCCGACAGCAAGAACATTAGAGTTTGGAAAGATCTCAAGGACTACACTGGATTCAAGTCGAGCTCTGGATTGGTGAAAACAATTGTTATCTCCGGCGAGAAAATCTTCACCGGCCACCAAGACGGGAAAATCAGGGTCTGGAAGGTTTCTTCCAAGGATCCAAGCACGCACAGGAGGATCGGAAGCTTGCCAACTTTCAAAGATTACGTGAAGAGCTCAATGAACCCTAAGAACTATGTAGAGGTTCGAAGGCACCGAAACGCGGTGAAGGTCAAGCACTTCGACGCCGTTTCGAGCTTGAGCTTGGACGAGGAAGCGGGGCTGCTGTATTCGGGCTCCTGGGACAAGACGATTAAGGTGTGGAGGGTTTCAGATTCGAAGTGCTTGGAATCGATCAGTGCTCACGATGACGCGGTTAACGCGGTGGTTGCGGCGTTCGAGAGGTTCGTTTTCACGGGGTCAGCGGACGGGATGGTGAAGATGTGGCGGAGGATGGAGCAAGGGAGCAAGAAGACGAGGCACGTGATGGATAGGGTTCTGCTGAGGCAGGAGAACGCCGTCACGGCGCTCGCGGTTAACCGTTTGTCGGGGGTGGTTTACGGCGGGTCCTCCGATGGCTTGGTGAACTTCTGGGAGAGGGACGAGAAGAACGGAGGGCTGTCTCACGGCGGAGTTTTGAGGGGACACAAGCTCGCCGTGCTTTGCCTCGCGGCGGCCGGGAACTTGGTGTTCAGCGGCTCCGCCGATAAGAACATATGCGTGTGGAAGCGCGATGAGAGTGGGGTCCACACATGCCTTTCGGTGCTCACCGGCCACACTGGGCCGGTGAAATGCATAGCGGTTGAGGAAGAGGAAGATGAAGACGAAGGTCAACGCGGGAAGGTTGACCAAAGGTGGATTGTTTACACTGGGAGCTTGGATAAGTCCGTGAAGGTGTGGCGCGTGTCTGAACAAGCGCCGGAGTTGAGGATGATCCAGGGGTGGCCCACGCTAAGCCGCGACGGGGTTGCCAGCGTCGGAGGGTTGAGTCAATATTCTTCGCCGGTGACTTATGCGATTAGTGCTAGCAACGCCATCAACTCTAATTATAATGCTAATAGCAATCTCAGCAACCTTCAGAACAATGGCAATAGCAATGGCGGTGTCAACCAAAACAGGAGGCAGTTGTAAAAGTAGAAACAAGAGATTCTTTTTTTTTTTTCTATTTTTGTTTTGCTTCTCATGCTCAGTTGCAGGTTGATACACATAATTACAACACACATGATTCATGTTAATTGTGTCTATGTTTTAGTGTGACGATAATTATGTGTATTAGGTCCCTGAGAAAGACAATTATGTGCAAACATATATATATATATATATATATATATATATATATAGTACTAAGGTTTAGGAAGATAGAGACACAAGAGTGCATGTATATATATTGTGTGTACATAAAATATAGTATGAGGAATTCCTGAGTGTTTTTGAAGCAAGAGGTTTCTCTTCTTCTAATCTATTCATATCTATCATATCTGAGATTTGTAAAGAAGATAATAAGAGGATGGATGATTAAGAGGGTGCTTTTTTCTTTTTCTTTTGACAAAGGGTGATTTTAAGCATAAACTATTCATTTTAATTTCTGTTCAAATTTTTTTAAAAATCTCTTTTCAACTTTAAATTAATAATTAAGTAGAAATTGACATGAATAATTAACTTTTATACAAATTAAATGATCCTTTTATCTCTTTTTAAAAAAATCTAAATTAAATAAGTTTATAAAGACATGAATGGAGTGAAAACTATGATGGAAATCACATATTTCTAACTCATATTCTTTTCCTATCAATTATTTATTGTCACGCATACGACAAGTATTATATATGATTTAGGGACGGGTGATAGGCAAAATGGATGTTGGTCCGCATTTATGAATTTTTCAAAAAGCAATGGAAAGGAAAGGTGACGCTCCTTTGAATGGATGTGGGGTAGACGCAGAACCTTGGAATTTTGGACGGTTTGCGTGAATAACGACAGAAGGGTTTTCTTAGGCTTCAAGTAAAGTAATAGTAATAGAGATAAAGAGAGCATGGACCACCAGTTTGGTTCGTTTTGGTTTCCCTGTAAAGAGGGAGCACTTGAATTTGGTTGCTAGCTTGTGTGGTGTGATGGAGTAAGACGCGCATGTGCCCTATCTGGGAGGGACTATTAGCAGCCTTACTCGTAGAAGGTCATGTTTTACAGGTCACCATTTGACAACCCTTCGCTTTCAACGTGCTCAAAATAAAAAGGCCAACAGACCCAGAGCACATTATTATATATTCTTTCTTTGTTTTAATCAATTCCTCAGATTTGAAAGCTTACCTTAAATTTGTGATCTTTAATGGTTTTTAAGTATTGTTACATGAAAGGAACTGTCTACATTATTATGGTTGCCACTGGTTGCAATCGTCTGTTTAATTATGTTAAGGGGGATTAGTTATAGTTTGTAGAGAGATATATGGTTTTTCTAGCTTGTATATATACCCTTGCTAATTAGCTTTGTAATTTTGGCTTTTTAACATTGTACAACTTTGAAGCTTTGTCAAGCACATGTGTTAGTTACAATTCGATATCCACATAATAAGGTTTAGAAAAATAGCAACCCATGTAAATCTATACATGGATGCGGAAGCATTATAATAGGACAAAATTACATGCCTCCTGCCATAGTCAACATATACCCCAATTAATATGAAGTATTTTGGGTGTAGATAGGTAACCGGTGTAGGGGAGCAATGCTCGAATAATTGTCTCTTATAAGAGAATGTCCATGGGAAATAATAATAATAATAATAATAATAAGACTTTTGTTTGGTATTTGGAGTACTAGTACCTTTTCAAATTGGGATTGTGATTGAGTCATAAATATTTAAAATATTAATAAATTTAGTTAATAGGACATTACATATATATGTTTATAGTTTAAATTTTGAAAGGAAGAAGAACTGTAATATAATTTTACACTACAAGTCTCTTCCTTCCCCCTTCTCCTCCAAAATTTAAATCCACAAATATATCTAATAAATTTTCAACCACAATTTATCCAAAAGGTATTGATACTCATGAATTATAGAGGGTACCAAAAAATCTTTAATAATAGTAATAATAATAAAAACTAGGCAAAGGCTATAGTGCTTTTTGTAAAGCAGGGAGTATTACACACTTGAACAATCTCATAATTTCTCTTTATCAGACCATATATGGACCACCGTCTTAAAACTTCTTCACATCTGGCCACTTGTCTCTCCACTCTGCCGTCACCGAAAACTTCAAACCGAAAAAGGTATGCACATATCTCTGATGAAGGCCAAAGCCTCTTGCCTTGAACCATACAAGTCTTCTTTGACCAAATAAATAAATAAATAAAACCATACAAGTCTTCTGATATCAATGGGACATTGTAACTACACTCTAAATATTTTTCTTCACACAAACACTCTTGCGTACAGAAAACAGAGAAAAAAAAAAGCTCTAAATATTCTTAACTCTTCATACAAACTTTTGCAATACAAGCTGTAGCCTTTTATAGGCTTTTACAAAATAATATAATATTATATTTAGGAAACCCATTTGCAAAGAAACGAGAAGGTTGGTCTAGCAATTGGCTTTGTCCATTTCAATTTGTGGACTACAATTAATGGTGCCTGCAATGCAATTTCAATTTCCAATTTTTCAGGTGCGGCTCTGTAGGATCAAGCGATTATTGGTGGTGCAGCAGTGCGGCTTTGTAGGTGCCTACAATCTTGATTTAATTAATTCTAACATCTTCTCTATGATATTTCTTGTGACTTGATCATCCCTTCCCTTGCTAGTAGCAAAAATTTTTTCAACATCACATAGATCCACCTTTGCCATATTGGTGAAATATATATTAATCCTGTACCATTATATTCCCTTAGTAACTGTAACCATAACAATCAGTTGTATTATTTTAATATCCTAGGTCAAAAAAAAATTGCTCCTTTCTTCATTGCTGGTCAATGCCAATAAGAGCTCGCAGCGGCCATCTAGCCCATCACCATTCGTGCTCTCTGATTTGAATTTGTTCAAATGTGTTTTTATAGAAAACCATAAGCATGGGTATATGTTAAACTCTTCAACAAGCTTCGAATAACTCCAAAATATTACTACCTGTTAGTATCAAATTTTACCTAGTGTCCAAAAATCGAACTGTCATTCAATTTTGATGAGACAAAGGCAATAAGGAAAAGAGTTTATTGGTTATCAAAGCATGAAGGCCCTTGATGATGACAAATTATGACAAACAATCAATATGTTAAAGTTAGTTGACACTAATGAAGTATGATTTCAAGACACATCGATGTTAATGAAATGACAAATTTGATAGTTGACATGTCGAAGTAGATGTTTGTCATTCACAATGAAATTGAATATCCAAACATGCAAGCCAATAATGATAAAGTTGAGATTGATGTTCGACAAGTTAAAGTGAGAGTTTGTCAGTCAAAGTTGGAATTTGACATGTTGAGATCATAGTTCGTTATTTGGGACTTAGAAAATTTTGAAGATTCTAAGAGACTGCCAAGTGACTCTAAGATAAGCGTTCATCAATTGACGGTTACTAATGATGATAAATTTTCATGATCGATGTTTGACAAGCCAAAGTTGGAGTTTTTCATTTGAAGACTTAGAAAAATTCTGAACATTCTTAGGGGACTATCAGAGTAACTCCAAGACAGGCGTTCGTCAATTGACGGTTATTGATAAATGCTTAGTGGAGGCATGACAAAGTGGTAACTTCTCAATGATAAGAGCGAATGACAAACCAATAAACTGTCAAAGTCATGTGGATAACATCTAAAGGTAGCCAGGACAAATGTCAAGATCTTAGAGTCTTAGGTTGTCTATAAACATTAGTTCTGGACAGATTATAAAAGATTGAAATTTTTACTTACACACTCACTCTTACACGTTTCTAATGACATAACAGAGTCTGAGTTCATTGAGTAATTGTTCTTAATCCATTTTTCTTGCTTTCTTAGACTAGTCTGTCTTTAATTTCTACCTTTAATTCCTTTACAATTTATGTACTCATTTACATTTGTTAATCAATTTACATTCTGTAAGTTCTTCTTTAATCTGTTAAACATAATATTCACACAATCACAATACAAATCACGTTACATTTCACTCCATTCTATCCTCATTTCATTAAAAATAGTTTGACACTTGATTCCTTTTGGTGTAGAACCCAATGAGTAGCTTTTCGCTCCTGAATCGAGATCTTGAAAAGCAAATACTATCATCCAAACTTCTGAGTTTGTCGATATACGCCTTTAGAGCAATTTGACCTCCTACAAGGAAATTATCAATTATTTATTATTGAAAAATAAGTGTCAAATTCTGCTATAAATATTACCCAACTTTAAAAGTGGGAGAGGAATTGCATACAAGCACTCACAAGAATGGAAAAGGGAAAAACAAATTAACAATGGTGGTTGATTATGTTCTGCTATTGTTCACTTCATCTTGTTGTTAAATGTTCTAAGGCACCGAGGGGAATATGGTCGTGGTGGGTGCACATGTTGGCTGGGTGCTGGCGTAAGTTTCTGCAGAGGTTGGGTGATGACAAGTGGTGGCCAGTGGTGAGGTGGGCGAAGGGGGCGGCAATAGGAATCATGGAAAGAAAGAGAGTAAAGAGGTTGGTGCTTCTATTATGCACTACCAATCAGGTATGTCTATTTAAAAGAGTGAGATAAAATTTTACTAAATGTCTTTCATATGTAAAATTACACATGATATTCATTTAGAAAATTTTTATCTTCACTTTTACTCTTTAACCAAACACACCTTCAATGGCATAGGGGTATTCAAAATGCAATCCCAACCATTAATATTAAAATAAATGAAGATGACAAGTAGCGTCACACTCAACACTTACCAAGGAGTGTTGCAGAATCCTCCTAAAAATTATATTTTTGGGTTTTTTTTTGCAATATAGTAATCTGCGGTAATAGGAATGTTTTTTATTGCTTGAATTATAAATCCATACAATTACTTTATATAGACTTCTTAATATTAAGGGTTAAAAATGGAAAAAAAAAAACTGTTCAATGTAGTCGCCAGAACAGCTGTTCGAAGCACCTTTCATAAAAGCTGTTCGAGACAGTCACAAACAAAGGATTCAATACCATTTCAACTAATATTAAATATGAGTGGCATTATGAAATAAGTAATTTAAATGTAATAAATAATAGGACCACATTTAGAATACGAAATTATAGCAATATATACGTATTTATTCCTTTGCAAAATTAAATCAATGGCAATATATTTGTTGTTAGATTCTGTTGTAGTTAATTTCCTTTAAATTGCTGTAGCAAACCCTACATATACATTATTTCAGCTAGGTCGACCTTTTTGTTATCTCCCGTAATCTTATATTTCGCTGGCACGCTTGATTGATTAATGCCGCTAATTGTAACGTGCAATCCATGCATTATTGTGTGTGACTGCGTAGAGTGGAAAACAATATGATGAAGAAGCTGCCAGTGAAAGCGCTTCTTCATTTATTTATTTTCATATTGAGCTCATATTTCACTCTAAAAAAATTACAGATTTACAATTTAGGATACATGCAGTACCTTCTTATTTTTTATATTTTTGATGAATAAAATGAAATAAAAAATTATGCATAAAATTAAAGGCATATTAGGCAAAAATATTGATAATTGCTTAATTTGGGTGATTACGAAATAGATAATAAATAAAATGATCATATAATCAATACATGTATTAGTTATCTATTGCGTGATTAATATTCACTACAAGGAAAATGAGTATTTTCAACGGTTCTTGATATTTAAAGTGTCAATAAAAGTATTGTCAAAGAAAAGTAATTTTGACAAAAAGTAACTGTTAAAAATACTTATAAACTTTTATTGATAATTATTGGATTTTTTTTCATGTAATAATTTTCGATAAAAATTTATAAGTATTTTCAATGATCACTTTCTATTAAAATTATTTTTCTTGATACTTTTATTGACACTTTAAATGTTAAAAACCGTTAAAAATATTCACTTTTCTTATAGTGTTTACAATTTGCAAGAAAAAGAAAATATTGAAGAATCTCTTTCTTCATTAGTATACCTCTATGTTTGTTTTTCTGGTCTGAAAATTAGTATATTTCCAATTTTTGAGGTAAAGAGAGGGGTAATATTTGGAAGATGAGAGAGGGGATAGGGATCAAACTATGAAACTCCTTTACATGTTATATTACCTGTTCCTTTTTTTTTTTTTGGTCATTTGTTGCCACTAACTGTAGCCTGATCCACAATCAGTATATCTCCTTAACTAAAACGATGAGTGTATTTTCTTGGGTCGATGATCAGAACCATTTTTGATGGTCATAAGCGCCAAGAATGTAATATCATATATGGGCTAATCGTGATCGACAAATGCCATTGGGCTAGGCTTTTGGGACGACGAATACATGGAACCATTTGTTTGTTTTGTTCGGACCAAAAAAAGTTGGTTAACATTGTTCTATCTAGACTCGGCCTCATAGGATCCATACCCCCCCCCCAAAAAAAAACCCCCTAATTCGCCCGTCTTGTATTTTATATTAAATAAATTGATCTTTCTCAAAAAATAAAAAAGTTGACAAATTGGTTGAAAATAACTTAAGAAGTCCATCTCAATTAAAAACATAGGACAAATTAGTTCCAATATATAGGGGTCAATTCAAACATTTTTCATAATTTTTTAAGGATCAATTTATCTATATTTTTAATTAACTGAGATTTCTTTGGATAGTTTTTTTCTCCAAAAAAATCCATTTGTCCAACAAAAAATTTAAGAGGAATTAATTTGAGGGTTTTGTCTTTGTCAACTACATTACACATTAGAATCAAACAAGCTCTTCTAATCGTAGGGTGTGTTTGATTAGATAATAAAAATTAATGTAAAAATTACATAAATGAATTTTATGTGTTATATTACACATGAAACTCATTTATATAATTTTACCCACATTTCTATCATTCAACCAAAGAAACACACCCAATTAGAAGTCTTACATATTAAAAAGGTGAGCACAACAATATTGCGATGCCATATAAAGGCAACTTGCCCTAGGCCCTTGGATGGCCCCTAGCCCCACATTTTTGTCCTTTTCTTATTTTAGCCCATAACTCAGGGGCTTAATTAGCCCCATGGGTTGTGGCTAGCCCCAGCTTTTAAAAATTAAACAACACTTGCTTCGACCTTCAGCCTTCATTCAATCAACCACCACACATCATTTTCTCATCTATTTTTTCTTCCATTTGTTTTTGACTCTTCTAATCTTCTCCAATTGAAACACACCCAAAGATAAACCCTAATCCCCAAATTTGGAGGAGACGAATTCATAATCTTTATTTGGGTTTTGGCTTGATGTTATTTTACTTGTGCTATGTCTTTCATGTAGAGCATCATGTACACAAATGCAGAGCTCAAATTCGACGCTATTGATGAACTAATACGATACCTGTTGGTGTTAGATTGATACACCTTTCTCAATTCCTTTCTCATTCTCATCAAAATCACACAATTATGATTTTGATCCTCTAAGGCTCATTGGTGGAGTTCATCAATTTTCTATGGATGTGGCAATTCATCAAGAGTCGCACATGCCACATGGTGTTCACGCCCGCTATCACTTGTTAGTTTTATTATTATTATTATTGATTCATGTTTTATCGTTTGAATTATTGATTTGTGTGCATTAATAAGATTCATAGTCTAATTTTTTTGTGGTGTACATATACAACCTCCAACAAAATGTGTTGTGCACTTGTGCCACCAAAGAGATAATTGGACTAAGGCTCGAAGCCCAATTTAAATTAAACAAAGAAGAAAAAATATTAAAGAGTAAGAGGCGGACCACAAAAAGAATTTAACCCAAATATTGATTTATTGAACCAATTTGGATTTTTCCTATGTGGGCCAACCCACGTTTGCTAAGGTACACCTATATGTGGGCCAAGGGTAGCCCATATATGGGCTAGGGCCAAAACAATAAAAAAAGACTTTAAAAATATGAAATTTTTATAAAGGGATTAGTCCATGAATGACCTCAAGCTTTTTTCCCGCGGACTTTTCCAAATATAGTGAGCTAGGGTCAATTTGACAACTAAAATTAATGACTCATCTATCGTCATAATAATATTTTCGTGAGCTAGGGCATAGTGTAGTGGGCCAGAGCCAATTTGACAGCTCTAAAATTAATGACTCATCTATCAGTCATCATAATAATATTTCCTTCAGATTTTCCACACTTTCAATTTGCAGAACTATTGAGTCTTGTCCATTTCCCTTTTTCTTTGGTTGAGTTGAAAGCGTAAGTTCGCAGTTATGTTTATGAAAACGACAGTGATATATTTTTGGTTTGTTAACTGTGTTTCTGCTAAATTTATTGAGAATAATTGAAAAAACGTAGTTGTGAACATCTGCATGCACCGGCAAAGTAGAAAATTTCTAGGATGGGAAATAAATTTCCCAATCTTAATTAGAGTCAGAGGTCTTATGGACACCTGAGAGTGAGATGAAATGTTTTTAAGTGTCAATAGAATAGTAAGCACTCCCTGCCAAAATTTTATGCAAACGGAACGTGTATCTACTATCTAGCATCATGTACGGATGATCTGTTTTGGAGTGTGGAGAAATTTATACATAAGCATGAAGCGAATCTACTTGACAGCTTCTATGTATAAAATATTAATTAAATATAAAAGCATTTTTAACATACTCACACAATCTTGCACACGTTTTAATGTTTTCTTTTTTTTGGTCTGAATACACACGTCTTAATGTTAAATCAATGGAAGCTTCCCTACGGTTTTCTACAAGGTCTTCTGGGCCCTGCCCCATTTATTGTCAACCAACCGTCCAATCCACAAAGCTTAAAAGGTATGGGCCTTCAATAATCAAAAATTCATTGGGCTACGACTTAAGGAATCCACAAGATACAAAGTCAACTATTGTTTTTGACTCTCTTGTTATGCTATTGGCAGCATCGCAACTGCCCCGTTCGAAAAAGTCATCTTTCATTCTGGTAATAATATAACGACGACAGTAATATAATATAATGTAAGAAAATAAGAGTCCAAGGTCCAAACTTGAAACACAGACAAATGTAGAAACTGGGAGCCTCCCTAATGCTTAAATGAGCTATACATAGCATTCAAGTTCAACCATCGATAATGCGTGAGAATTACGTCCAATTTTGCTTCTACGGCAGCCAAATGAGTCTGACCATTTTTTTAATTAATTAATTTTTAACTGTTTATTATATAAATACATGCTAGCTAGTATATAAAACTAAAAGCAATTAATATGATAAAATGTGAAAAAATTATAAAAACAACATAAGTGAATGGTGATATATATATATTGTATTAATGTTTGAAAAATTCCAAACCATATATAGTTTGGCCCCTATACCATTGTTTTGGAGTTTAAAATTAAGGCTAAACCAAATATGGATAGCAATTTATCACTAGTAGTCTATATAAAAAATACATGCCCTAGCTTTTCTTTTTTTTTTTTTTCCATTTTTATAATACTACTGATGTAAAAGTTATTGTCCATACTCGATTGTCGCTTTTCTAGATACCAAGATTGATAAATAATTTAACCATAATCGGATCCAATTTTATGGGTAGCATCTAGAGTGTGTAACATATTTAGGAAGAGAGCGACACAGCAGAACATTCCCCTAGTTTAGTTTTGAATGGTTCCAACTTAGCCCATCTTTGTTGTCCATTTCTTTCTTTCTTCTTTCCTCGGCAACTTCCCTTCAAACGTTTGGAACGCGTTGACCACCAAAACATACCATTGTCCTACTCTGTTCCCCTTCCTTTACTAATTTAATTTAATTTAATACTTGCTTCGTCACTTCTCTTTTCACTTCACAACTCCATACTTTGACTTCTCTTTCTCTTCAATTATCTCTTCTCTGTTCATCCCTTCTTTTCTTTCACCTTCCACAATCTTCATACATTCGCAAGATTATTATAATGATATATACACCTTGTTTCATCATGACCCCATGTTTATATATTTGTTCTTAACACCCTTGGCTAGTTTTTTATGTCATGATCATTGATATTAGTTATTAGTTAATGAAGGCTCTTGTTTCATGGGGTTCATTCAACTTTAAACCACCGAACTGATAATTAATGAAGATACTATAAGCAGTGAGATTAGCCATTAATGTAGAGTGAGTGTGCTTTTGGTTTGCTGCAAAATCAAATTGAAACAAGACCCTTGAATAGGGGTTCAAGGGTGAGCTCGGCACAAGGATACGGTTTCTGTCTGGTTCAAATCCTGAACACAGTCTCTCTGCTTGGATCGATATGGCTTCACTCCTGAAGAGGCTGCGACATGGTGTGCCTTCAGTTGTGGATGATGGTGGTGATACTGAATACAGTGTTGAGTATTCCTTTGCTGAGGAATACAAAGGCCCTCCTTTGAGTTACTCCATCCCTGAAGTGCCTGCTTTCAAACTTGAACAAATCCCAGTTGCCCCTATAGCGTCTTCTTCCCTTGATCATTCCTCAGTCCCGGTTATCCAACCTTTCAGAAAAACAACCAATGCCACAATACTTTCTTCTGTTCCCTCTTCAAGCTCTTCACACCCTCATGCACTTGAATCACAAAACTTTGGTGATGATCACAAAGAAGATATAGGGTTTGATATTGAAGTGAATCCCATTCCCACAAATTCTGACACAGCAGAATCAGGCTCAACATCTCTTTCTGTTTCTTCTGAGATATTTTCTTGCAAAGAAGAGGATGATGATCGTAACGATGAACCTATTAGTCCTAAACATGTTAAACGCCCTTCTGCTGTCACATTTCGGTATCCTGAGTCAAATGAAATGGTAGATGTTGATGAAGACTATGTTGATTCCGAGTGTGGAAGCGGGATAAGTACCCCTGTGATCTATGAGAGGCCACCGCATGCTGTGAGAGCTGGGAAGAAAGGAACGTGCTACCGATGCCTCAAGGGGAGCCGGTTCACTGAGAGGGAGGTTTGCATAGTTTGCAGTGCAAAGTATTGCTGGAAGTGTGTGCTTAGAGCAATGGGGTCTATGCCTGAAGGAAGAAAGTGTGTTGCCTGCATTGGTTGCGGGATTGATGAGGATAAGAGGAGGAACCTTGGGAAGTCCTCAAAGATGCTCAAGCACCTGTTGACTGATATGGAAGTCAAGAAAATCATGCATGATGAAATGTTTTGTGAAGCAAATCAGATACCTGCAGAGAAGGTTTGTGTCAATGGGGACCCTCTTGATAGGGATAAACTCATGTTGCTTCTGACCTGTGCAAACCCTCCAAAAGGATTGAAACCAGGCTTCTATTGGTATGATAAAGCATCTGGATTTTGGGGAAAGGTGAAAAATAAACCTCCATAAATGCTTTTTTTTTTTTTTTTATGTTTTGATTTGTTTATCTCTTCCAGTTCCATTATTTCCTACATACTGATTTAGACACCCGAATCTATAATTAGCAAACCGTATGCAAATAGGTGTTGAATCGAGAGAGATATTGCCTTTAGTAACATTTCTGATCCAGTGCTACTTAACGTCACATTCAACACTTACATAATTGAAATCCATACTTATTTGTACACAGTTCTCAAGATGTCGACTGGGGTGTCTAAAAGCTATGTTTAGAAAATGTCTCTCTCTCTCTTGATCTGAATGCAGTTTAACCTCTTCATGAACTTATCCTTGATGATTTTTTAATAGTAAAACTCAAATGTGGAGTCCTGATTGTGCTCGTTTGTACAGGACGGTCAAAGGCCAAGTCAAGTTATCAGCCCCGAGCTTGATGTTGGGGGTCACTTGCAGAGAAATGCAAGTGGTGGAAAGACAAAAGTAACTATAAATGGTCGTGAGATTACTAACGAAGAGCTATTGGTACTGAAGGTTGTTGTCCTGAACACTATGATGATATTATAACTTATTGCAGGATTTTGAGCTTGTTAAACCAATGTTACCTTGATTGCCTGCAGTTTGCAGGAGTGCAGTGTGAAGGAACAACTGACTTCTGGGTGAGTCCTGATGGAGCATACATGGAAGTGGGACAGAAGAATGTCAAGGGGCGTATATGGGATAAGGTGATTTGTGAGTAGAAAGATGTTGCCTTATTTGGCTTTTTGTGTTATAATGATAACCACTCATCAATAACTGTGGCTATACTCTTTTAACAGTTTGGAGCAAAGGTAGCTTCTAGAGTTCTGTCACTGCCAATTCCTTCTAATTCTGTGACTCCTACTGGAGAAGGAGATGGAGTGAATAGAGATAGCCAAGACAGCCATCAACAAAATATGCTTCACAAATTTCTACTTGTTGGTTCTGTCAAGTCTGGAACATGTACTATATTTAAACAGGTAAGATGTTGCTAAAGGGATATCATTTTGTCATGCATTTATGTGGCATTCATATGACACTTAACAAGTGAGACCAATTAGTTCAATGACTTAGGCTGCCATTTTGAACACTGAAAGGTAACCCAATTATTTTTTCCCAATCTTCATTACTTCAAAACTCATTTGTGCCTGAAGGTCATAGGTCATATCTCCAGAAATGCAGGTGAAGGTATTGCATGTTACTGGAAGTCTCATAGTGTATTATGTTCAATCAATATAGTATTGGATGTTGAACTTAATATGGAGTTGTCAGGCAAAACTAAGCTAAAATGGTTATTTGTTTACTGCAAAATGTGTAGACAACTTAGAAGGTCCCTGCATGCTTCCCCTTTTAGTGTAATGTCAAAGCAGTAATGCACAATTTATGATATTGATATCTGTTCTACAAATTAGTAATGCACAATTTATGAGTGTAGCTATGTGTGTAATGTCAAATTCAGGCATAAGCACCTCAGTAGTTGATTCTTGTCTATGACATTGCTAGTAGTTAATTTGTATCTTATCTTGATATGAATATCACTTTGTCAAAGTTGGAATTTCCTTACTTTCCTGGTGTATAATTGACTGACATATGAATAATTCTATACATTTTTTCAGTTACAGCCTTAATTTTGAGCTGCATTAAATACTGAATCTTGTCTTGTAGGCCAAGCATCTGTATAATATTCCTTCTCTGAAAATGAACGCCAAAATATCAAGTTGGTAATTCAGAGAAACTTGTGTACCTACCTTGGCATGCTGCTGGAAGGGCGTGAAAGTTTTGAAGAGGAGAGTTTGTTGGAGAAAAGGAAAAGACTACATGTTGATGAATCCACTTCATCTGGTAAATTTTGTCCTTGCATAAAAAGCTAATAGACAAAATGTTTGGCAGCATTTTTTTTTAACCCTTTTCCTTTTCATTTTTATTTTTCTGGATAATATAGTTTGTAGACTTACAAAGTAAAATGGCTTTATCCATTCAATCTTCCTTTAATAATGCTGCTGACAGCAATATTCCTTTAACAATGTTGTCAACTGTTCCTATTCTAGGACCAATCTTTATGCCTTCATTTTTGCCATTGTTCTTTTGATATTGATCCAATAAAATGTGTAGTCTCTTGGTTGTTAATTAACTGACATAATGAGCTTGTGTGCCATTAGTTGGTAGTTTATGTTAAGGGCAGAAGATATTGATTTTTTTTGCAGCAGGGAATAGTGGCGAGATCATTGAAACAACAATCTATTCTATTGGCCCAAGACTTCAAAATTTCGCAGATTGGCTAATCAAATACATGGTTTCTGGTAACTTGGATACAATATTTCCAGATGTTATTGACAAATATGGGCCACTAGTGGGGGAGCTGTGGGCTGATGCAGCCATTCAGGCCACATACAACAGGAGACATGAACTGAAAATGCTACCCAGAAGTGCAACTTATTTCCTAGACCGGGTAAGATTAATGTTTGGTTGTCATCGCATTAATCACATGATTATTCAAGATCATTTAGACTCATAACTAATTGAAGTTGTTGAAAGTTAATGCAACAACAGAAACATCTAAGCTGTGTCATAGTAGGTGTCAGGTATATGAATCAGATGATGCTGTAGTGTTTAATCATAAAATTTAATGCAACAATATAATTTTTTTTTGCTCTGAAGTTGTTCAACTTCTACTCTAATGGCATGTTTCTAAATTTATTTTGTTTAGGGGTAGAGTTTGGATAACTGATGCAGAAGAAAAAGTTCTCTCAAATTGATAAAATTTATGATTTCCAATCAACTATTTGTTAGTTCAAAAGAGATGACTAAATTATTTAGGTCATCAACTAATTTGGCCATGAACATGGCAGATTGCATTACACCAACAAATGCGAGCTATTTATCAGTGTCTAAATATTTCTCTGAATGCAGGCTGTTGAGATTTCTAAGACAGATTATGAACCCTCTGACATGGACATCATGTATGCTGAGGGGATAAACTTATCCAACAGCATTACTTCGATGGAGTTTTCATTTCCTGCGTTAGATGGTGAGGACTCCTTGGAACCTGAGTATCAACATGATCCGTCTCTCAAGTAAGTTCTTATTTTATCCAAATGCGCTGAAGCATATTTTAGTTCCAATCCTAAAGCTAGCTAATAATTAATATCACTCAAATCAAAGACACTATAATGGATGAAAACAATTTGGCAATGCAATTGCTATCAGCTGCTGAATTCTTTCTTACCACGCCTTTATATTTGTTGTGCTTATAGATACCAACTCATCAGAGTACATCCAACAAGCCTCAGAGAAAACTGCAAGTGGTTGAACATGTTTGAAGACACAGATGTTGTCTTATTTTCTATCGCCTTAACCGACTATGATGAGTACATTGTAGACAGTAATGGAGTTTCTACCAACAAAATGTTACTAGCCAAGCATCTCTTTGAAAACATCATTACTCATAGAGTCTTCACTAACAAGAAATTCCTATTACTACTGACCAAATTTGATCTGCTTGAGGAAAAGATAGAAGAGATACATCTAACACAATGTGAATGGTTTAATGACTTCAATCCAGTTATCAGCCACAATCACAGGAGGGGTAGCACTAGTAATAATAACCATACTAATAGCCCTCCATTACCTCATCGTGCTTTTCAATACATTGCTATGAAGTTTAAGAGTTTGTTCCATTCTCTTACTGGCAGAAAGCTCTTTGTTTCACTGGTTACTGGTTTGGAACCTGATACTGTTGATGAAGCTCTCAGATATGCAAGAGAGGTTATGGTGTGGGGAAAATGGGAATCCTCTTTGAAAAATGACAAGTCTGAGTTTACTTCAACCTTTGATGAGGCAACCACCTCATGATTTTTTCTCCAAGATAATCTGACAAGGGCTGTTTCTGTATCAACACAGCTCTACAAACAGCTTAGAAAAATTGATGTATGAAGATAGGGTCATGAGAGGATTCAAAATAGTTTTGACTATAGATTTTATGAAGTTGGACACCACATAATTATTTGGGATTAAAGCTTCTTCCTGTTGTTAGTCCACAACATCATGTATATATGTACATGAACACTACACAAAACATTCAAAAGGTGCAGAATAGAAAAGTGTTTCTTTGTTTTTTTTCTTAAAAACAATTCATATTTGATGCAAATGGAGGATAGATTTTCCTTCTTTTTCTCCCAAAAGCTGAAACTAAAGTTCACATGTTTGTTAAAATATCCATCTGAGATGAGTGTAAAAGAATCTGTTTCTTTCTTACCTTGATAATGATACAATGCAGTCGATTGTCTTTATCACAAAAGTAATGATAGCTATTTAGTAACGTAGTATAATTTCCTGTCTCTAAAGAGTTGACAAATATCCAGAGATAAGAGAGCACTTTATTGTGACCAAACAACAAAAGAGAGCACTTTATCAGTTCTAGTATTTTGCAAGTAGTGAAATTGATGCGCATAAAAGAATGTTCAGAACTACTAGAAAAGGTAGTGATTCACTAACAAGCTTTAACCAGGAAGGCAATGACAATTTAACCAAAGCCAAGTCCATGTGCTCCTCCCGTATGAATAGACACATTTACATATGACCTATATATTATGCTTGAAGAATTCTTATCTAGAGTTTGATATGAAGTATTACTGTATTATTAAAACTAAAATTAAACTCAATATATAATTCCTTCCTGGTAAAACGAATGAAACTTCTGAACCATGGATTATGTTTTGATTACATTTACTGAACTTACTCAGTGGGCTGCGTATGGTAGGAGGGTTAATAACCCTCTAATGGGACATGGGAAAGCAAAATCAAAATTTTTGTGATTTTAAAATGTATAATGTTATTTAAGTATATATTAAAAGGCATATTCCTTTAATTGATTATTATCATTAAAATACTCTCTATCTTTATACCATTATTCTAAATACTCTGCATATTTAGTCCATTAGTTAAGCTTATCAACCTTTCACTCATGCATCGCAGATGGCCCTCAACCTAAACCTTTTTTTAAAAAAAAAAAACTAAACACTCTGTTTTTCTCTTTTCTTATTAAGTGTCCATTTTGATGTCCAAAAATTTTTTTCGGATTCCAACTGCTGGGTACCCCTTCTGGTTCATCTCTGCATGAAAGCATTTTCTGTGTAATACACTAAAGCTCCAATTTTTTTGAACTTAAAATACAGGGAGAGTGAGTAAATAAAATAAAAGTTTCCAGTTTTCTGCATCCTAAGAAATTAATAAGAATCCTTTCACTTTTTTCATGAAAAAAAGAGAATCATTTCACTTGGATCCATACAACTATATTACATTGCCATCAAAAGAGCAACTAGACCAACCTCCTTGTACAATAGTCAAACAACATTCTTCATTACAATTCTCTCCAACTTAGGACACATAAATACATATAGAATATATACAAGACATACATATATTGTAACCAAAAACCAAGAAGCATATATAAGAGTACATCTTGGCCATCTGGGGTGTGTCTCCAATTGCTCTTTCCTTGATCTCACACTAAGAAACGCATCATCATCGTCACCAAGGCACAAACCTATCCATAAGCAAGCACACTGTTGCCTCTGACATAATTGAAGTGTCCTTTTGAACACTCATGTTCTCCTTCTTATGTTGTTGTTGTTGTTGTTGTTCCTTTTCTACTACTTCTGATCCTTCTTTGGCCTTGGCTTCTTTGGATAATAACAAGGGCTTGCGTGCAAGAACCTTTTCTCTGAGCTTTGTAAGCTCCCCAACCCATACCTCTACCACAGCAGACATTTTTTCTTTCCTTACCACTCACAAACTAAACTAATGATGTGAAAGCCTTTTTCTTTTGATGAGCTAATGAAGTTTGGAGGTTGAGGCTAGTATGGTTTATATAGTAAATAAATAGAAGGATAATTGATGAATGTGGTTTAAGGTTTTGTGGGGTAATAATAATATCATGTCATAAACTGTGAGCTTTTTGGGGCACCTTGGATTGGATTGGATGTGGCGGTCGCACACAGGAAGGGGCATGCCATGATAATGGAATTAATACAATAAGGATATGCTCATAGTTTGGTATATTCGTTGGGACATTATTTCTATTTCTATTTCTATTACCATTTCCACTAGTACCATACCAGTGGTCCACTATTGAATGGTTTTGGACACCCACATGAATAATGATGGTGGTACTATCCTGCTTTGAAATTTATGAAGGCCTAGGATAGGATAATCACAAACACTCAATTATTCGTTGAAAAAAAGAAAAAGAAAAAAGAAACTCAATTATTTGTCTTCTTTTTCTTTCTGGAGAGGAGAATTACGTGAATACGTGTCCTGGTTCTTTTTTTGGTTACACGTGTCTTGATTTCTTAGGGTGAATGACGATTATTCTGGGTCCTCCCCGAAATTTCATTGAATTTTATTTTATGATGATAATCTGGTCCTCTTAGGAGGGACCCATAAAGTGTATTAGATTTAAATATATTTTTAAACACCTTAAATATATATTATTTTAATTTTAGTAGTTCTATTTTTTTTTATGATCTTCTTTTATTTTTTATTTTTGGTCCCTGTCATCCTACATTTTGATATCTATCTATAAATATTGTAAAATATGTATTTATTTTTTTATAAATATATATTTTTAATTTTTTTACTTATAAATATCACTACTTCGTAATACTGAACTAATGACAAGGATTAAAAGTAAAACGTTAAATAAAGTCAAAATCCAATAATTTTTTTTTTGAAAAACTAAAATTAAAATAGTATAAATTTATTGGGACTAAAAATATATTTAAGTTAATATTTAATTAATAATTAATCATGTGTTAATATATAATTTTCACAAAATTATCATCTAATTATTTAAAAATTTATATAAAATGAGATGATTTGATTAAATGATAATATAATATAGACTCTAAAAAATTAAACTTCTTTTAGAATAAATAGCATAAAAGATAGGTATTTTTAATAATGTCTCAACACACCGTTCCTCCTGTAACAAAAAAAAAAACACACCGTTCCTCCAACTACACTTGGGTACAATCTCAATACTGCTGTTTATATTTAGAGATGGAAAGTAACACCATAGATGACACGGATTAGTTGACTGCTTTTCATATATGGTTAAAGAAGAAAATGATTTTTTTTGGTACTGAAGAAGAAAATGATTTGAGTTGAATACAATGTTTCTTGGAAATTTAGCTTACAATCCGCCAGTTCAGAAATGTGAATAGCCATGTGCTACTGTTTTTTTCTTCGTCTGGTTCACTTCAGACAAGACATGTCTTGGAACATTTTGTTTGTTAACAAGCTAGCATCCTGAATTCAATTTGATTTGTGAAATTGTGATGATTCAATATGGATAAGCTGATCATATAATGGAAGAGGGAGGGAAATTAAAGGGAAGTAAGAACAACAATGAAAAAAGTCTATAGTTTGGTTTGATATTAGCAAAAGCTGACATGTGCCCCCACCATGCACACTCCCTTTGTCTGCTTTTGCTTAGTTAGGCTGCACCTGTCCCAAAAGTCCAAAAGGGCACATTCTGTCTTTCTCCATGAAAACAACTTAACATCTATGACCCACAAATTTCATAGATATTTTTTTTCCACCCTTAAACATTGTATTATATCTATAACTTAATATTAACATAGAAGAACCGCAAAATTGAATGTCAGGAAAAGAACTCCTATATGATGCTAATATATCATTATCATTAAATACATCTCAAGCTACAAATAATTAACATGACACACATAATTTCTCCGGCGTACAAAAACTAGTTAAGATTACGGGGATATTTCCTTCCCCCCCTTCTTCAAGGGCTAAAACATTCAACAAACATGGAAACTGAAGCCTCAGAAAGCATCAACCTAGGCTTGTTAGCTTGCATGAGTTTGGAAACAGTTGCAGCCAACCCAGTTGAACTCTTCTCTTTCTCTTCAAACCTTTGACTTTGGACAGATTCATTATGTTGAATGGTGCTGGAGTCAGCAGAAGAAGTGGTGTCACCCTTTTGCTGGAGCTTGGCCGGCTTGCTAGTCCACATGTCAACCAGCCCAGACATTACTACAAATTTACCAAACAATAAGCAGAAAGACAAGAAAGACTCTTCAAAGGGGTGTTTAGTTTGGTTTGAACTTTTGAATGTGATGTTGTTGCTGCTGTTGGGAGTATGTATGTATCTGACAGTTTGAGATGTGAAGCAACTAAAACTGAGTGAGGTGTGTTATATAAGGAAATGGAGGTCATTCAGATAAGTATTAAGATTAAAACAAGGAACCCCACTTAACAGTGTTCTCTTTTGTCTGTGTGCTTTGAAACAGAGAAGTAAAACAGGAACCTGAAGCTTTGATTTTATCTTGTGTTGCTATATAATATTATTATATTCAAAACCGCTGGCGCTAGGGTGGTATAAAGTACAATCAACTTGCGCCAAACTTCTATTGAATTATGCAGTTCTAGCAAAATATTTTGTGCTGGCTCAATCAGGTTCAGATAAGATTAGCTTTAACAACATTATCGGTGGGTGGGGCCCATATAACAGTCGCACTTTGATCTATGGCCACGTGCCCCCACCATGTTCCAAGTGGCACTTCCTTATGTGCAGGGAAAAATATGTAATAAAATTATATACTTTATATTTGCAATATATCATAGATTTTAGGAAAAAAATATCATGCATTGACCATCATGTCCTTGGAACTGAGACAAAGCAACTTCTTAATCCTATCTTCAGAGACATCAGATATATAGAACAATTCTCTTACTGTGTATACCAAAAGAATATTTCTCTTACTATGTATACGTAAGTTTTAGCCTATGAAACGAAATTAAATTATAATTGATTAAGGCTACTTAAAAAAGTAAAAGAAAGTATCCAACATTGAATACACCAACAACATGCAATTGATTCTTTGACCTCTCTACAGATATAAATGATATATGGAAATGTACCACTGACGCTGGACTTCATCTTTGCAAAAATGTAATGCCCCAGCCAGAAACAGTGCATTGTATAAGCCAACTGTCCCAAGTCCTCAAGAACCAAATTTTGCCAGATAGTTAGCATGCTGCATTCTTTCTTTCAGCCTTCACACAAGAGCTAAGGATCCAAAACATAACTCCTCAATCAATATGGCAAAGAGACCAATTGTTTAATGCAGCAGCACATTGTTAAAATCAGAAGAGGAGGCACAGTAATCCTTTTTCATCTCCCAAGAGACCAATTATGAGCCTTGAACTTCTCTGTGGCATGTCATGGGAGGGCAGATGCAGGGCCACATGCAAGGTGTGAAATATTAACTCTGCCTGAAAAATGCAGAAATCAGATGCAGAAGAATGGCAGAAGCTAAGCAATGCGGTGCTGCACCATGGATAAATTACTGATTGTGATTAGTGGCAGATATAAGATACGGCCAGATAAATTGGGCCAGCAAGGACAACACTCTGGTGGTTCCCTTATCACAAGGAAATAATACGAGGCCAAATGACCTATTCCTCACCATGGCCAAGCCAACAATGCCTGAGGCCAATTGTTGCATTCCATGAGAATGGGGCTTAAATGTAAGATGCTCGGGTCTCAGAAACTTCAAATCCATGGTGTCCAACCTTCATACATGTTGCATAGATTATCTACACTAGTAGCTTGCTTGAGTAGATAATCTACTTGCTCTGCAATACCGATTTCTCTGAAATCCAAAGAAGACCCGGGATTAATGAGAATTTTAAGCTATAGATTCTGTAAGTTCAAAATAGAGCCATAACCATACCTGTTTTCAAAATATCTCGGCCATCAATTTTCATCTCAACCCGCCTCAGTACTGACAAGGCATAAGCATTTTTACCTAGCAGATAAGTGCAGAAAACCAAAAAGGACATGAATTCCTTTCATTTTCATTCTCCTTCTAATCACATAAGATATTATGACGTAAAAGCGAAACAGATTTTATGAGGCACTTGTGGGTATAGTTGTTTACTGTCTCTGCCACATATAAAGGTAAAGAACGCCACTCCTAATAATGTATAGAAGTCATTACATAAAAGTACAATCTACATACAAAACCTTGGTCCATTTTCAAATTTAAATTTTATATATAATTTAAAATGAGTGATACAGAAGATCTTTACATTAAATCATTCTCCTAGAATATAGGGTTTGGTAAACAACAAAAACAACAATTAAGACTTATTCCAGTAGTTGTGGATCCAATAACGCCTTAGTCTCCCGGTTATAAATCATGTTTAAATTCAAATCAAGGGTTTGGCAAAGAGTTGGAAGTAAAAATAAATCATAAAGGCTACGCACCAATTCCAAAAGAAAGAAAGCCACAGAAATACAGGGTTAAATAAAGAACAGCAAAAACCAAGCCTTGGCCCACTAAGTGGGGTTGGCACGGGGTTAAATAAAGAAATGAAAGCAAAAATAAATCATAAAACCCAATCCTCCTTCCCTCTGCATTATTTTTTTATAAAATAAATAAAAAAGAGCAAAGCATTGACCATCGCAAAACCTTGAAGCACAATACACCTCCTGGCTGACTTAAAGCACGTTCCTACATAGAATAGTTCTTTATTCTTTATACTAAAACATGGCTCATGACTAAAACAAAGCATAAGTGGTTTGAATATTAGGATGGTACCTTTTACCTTTTAATTTCATATAAGTAACATTAATTTTATGATGTTCGTATTCTCTCACGTTTATTTATTGGGACACCACAACAGGGAATGAAACCAATTATGAATGAAACCCTCAGTATCAACTTTAATCCATGGGATTAGTGCAATAAAAAAGTGAGAAAAAGGAATGTACAGAAAGAGGACCTCATACATACCCCTTCCTACCCGACTACTGGCATTTATGTTAGGATCAGGAGCTTCACGATGTCCAGCTTCATTCGTAACTTTATTTGCGGAGGACAGTTCATCTTCGCCCTCAGACTTTTCTGAGTTCTCATTTGATGGATTCTGGGAGCCAACAGGGATGGCAACAGATTGATCACCCGGCAAAGCTATAGCCTTGGAACGTTCAGTGGCCTCATCTATTAACTTCATGGAACAAGAACAATTGGCATTAGCATCTATGGGATAAGATTCTGACACCTCAAAAGGAGATATTTCTTCAACATCAGTTTGACATAATGAAGCAGAATGTATGCGACCAGAAGGGTTTATGCTATTAGACCCCTGCGAAAGCAGGTCTTTATTTTCTGCAGAATCGTTCAAGCTATCAGGGAGGCTCACTTCAGCTGAGGTAATGTCAGATTCTGAGCTGCTACAGCAGATGCTATCTGGTGGTGATATCCATCCTTTGTCTTCCAAAGAAAGTTGAGAAAAGTCAATAGAATCTTCATTGTCACCATCATCAGACCTAGAGAGACTCTTCCCTTCTTTACCATCAAATTCAACAGCATCCCCACCATCAGCATCTGATCTTGACAAAGCAATATCCTGTGATTTTACTTCCTGACTTTCTCCTATTCCTTCAAGAGCCTGAAAAGAGGGAGCACTGATCTATATAAAACTTGCTCTTTCAAAATGCAAAAAATTGAAAAAATCACAATGCAATTTTTTTTTGGCCATACAACATATATGTTGGGCAGGTGATAGTATATATATTTGTGAGTGTGTGGGTGTGTGCACGAGGAAAACAAGAAATCTTGAGAAACTGTCCATTACTTTGTGCAGATTGCCAGCATGGAGATTAGCAGTCCTTGCTAGCCTAGTCAACAATGAATAGAGTCCCTTCACAGCTGATGTCAGAGATGGTACCAAGGGCTTAAAGGTCTGACAAGCTTCTTTGATTCTTGAAGAATAAGACTGGTATATAGCTTGTCCATGGATGTGTGATATTTCTTTCTTGGTCTCTCTTTCCCTAGCTATAGCATCAGTCATAGCAGCTACATCCTTAGACAACACTGATTCAAGCGGAAGGAGAATGGCATTTGCCTGCCAAAAACATATAACCATCAAATTAAAATTGACATTAGGGAAGCTCAATGTCAGAAAATAAAGATTGGACAACCATAGGCAAAATATCCTCTAAAAAAAACCTTTGAAAGATCTTCCATTAGAGAAAGGTGGACAGCAGCAGCCTCTTTCCCCAGATTGAAAACATCGTGTATATCTTCAGTTATTGCTAGAACCTACAAAAACAAAAGCAAAAATAGCTTGCAAAGGATCCAAAGAAAGAGGATTTAATGGTAATGGAGGGAACCAGAGTACAGTACATGCATTCAAAATTAATACAGACATCACAATCTATAAATCATCTGGAATAATTAGTTCAAAATTATACTCCATAGTCATGCATGACAACACTTAATGGGACAATACTCAGTTGTTGTTGTAGTCATGCATGACAACGTGAAATACTATAAAGACCATACCTCCTCAAGCATAGAACCACATTCAGAAGTCAAAGCAGTATGGATCCTCGAAACACGTGTGAAAGCAGACAGTGCAACACTAGCCTCATATGCACAATCCCTCATTGAAAGAACAGTGCTTTGTAAATCACCTATAAAAAGGTGAACATATTAAATCAGCACATCAAGCCGCAATGCTGACACATCCAACACTGATCGAAAACATGCATATGTGAAATGCAATGTACATGAGAAAAGTAATCAAGAAGGTGAGATCTACCTGAAGCTGACTTTGCTTTCATAGAGGCAACACAGAGTTCATTACTTGCAGTATATAATCCATTGGAAGCAGCTTCCACAGTGCATTGTGCAAGCTTCCACTCTTGTTCAGAACCTATTAGAATAACAGAAGAGCATATGTTCACTTTTATACAGAAGTTTAACTAACATGAAGAGACTTCAACCGCTGAGGAATATAGCAAACTCACGTGTATAAGAATGGAAAGTAACATCCAATCTTGTTAGAGCATTCAAGTACACTTGCTGCCATGTCTTCCCATCAACATTACTCCTGAAGGGATATGGTTGACCGGGTATAAGCAAATATCCATCTCTTGATGCTTCAAACTCTAATACTGACATACATAACTTTACAATGTCAGATGCTTTTTCTCTAAAGTCCCATAAAATCTGCCTCCGAGTCTTAATATGTTCATGGAACTCAGGAGGAATTCCTGAATTTTTAGTTGAAATGTTTCCAGAAGTACTGGAATTTGGACCCCCACATGCCCAACCCATTGCTCTCTCCAGCTGTCCTTCAGCTATAAGAGAAGTTCGTTCACATGACTGAAGGCAATCCACTGACCTTGTAATTTTTGACACAGCAGACTGCATATTTTCCAACAATTTAGATCTACTGAGGTTTAAAATGATTGTATACAAGCTGTCATCAGTATCTAGATATTTCTCAAGTCTGATTCTTCTGTTATACGAAGGGTTCAAACTTACTTCATGCATCCATTCCATCTGAAGTACCTCGAATGTAGTTTTCCTATGAGCTTCTTTCAACTCGTTCACTTGTCTTTTCATGAGAGAAGCTGCTGACTTTGCCGCTCTAGCAGTTTCATGGGCATTACAATATTCTTGCAACATAAGTAAAACCTTTTTCACAGCTCCATCTTTTTTCAGCAGATCTAAAGAAGGTTCCTTTGATGACTCTGTTAATTGTTTCAAATGCTCATTTTCTTTGTCTAAACAAGCCAATAAACTAGGAGCAACCCTTTCTATCAAATAGTGACCAATGTGTTTCTGCAATTGGATTTCAAGTTTTTTCTTCATAAAATTTAGTGACTGATCAAAGCCAAGATTTTGCTCAACTGACGATGCTACATCATGTATGCATGTGTCAAGAAAAGAATCTATAACACCTATTTTCCAAATAAAGAATGCATGGTCATCCAATAAGCCTCCAACCTTCCAGACATACTCTGATATAGAATTCCCAGAATTTATCAAATCTGCCAGAGTATGAAATGCACTTGAGGGCGTTGTGACAGAACCATCACCTGAAGACAGCATAATATCACTGGATTCCAATTCCAAGAAGGGCTTAACAAGTGCAGCCAATAGTGCTTTGCTTCTCAAAGTAGGAAGCTCCTTTTCTTCTCCCATGCCAACAAGAGATTGAAATTGACAATTCACAGAAACTAAGGCATTTTTAATATCAGCTTCTCTCTTTATAAGAGAAGAAGTCCTCACATCCCTCTGATTCCAAGTTTGGTGAAGTTGGTCCAGTTGTGCTCTACAAGCTTCCTCTTGGGAGGCAAGTTCCTCTGCCTCTTCCCAAGAAAGATGATCTCTGCCCTTAACTGCAGCTTCTTCAAGAGCCAGCTGCTTTTCAGTAATAAGGCCAACATCAACAAAATAGTTCTGCTCAAGCTCAACCAGTGATGCTCTCTCCATTTCAACCTCCACAAGCTGCTCCACTGCAGTTTCTATAGACCCTCGAACTTGTGATATTAACCCAAATGCATCCATAACTTCTGAGTTTAATGAAACAGCAGATCGTATTACCTCTGGTAGAACAACTTCAGTCATTTGACTAACCAATTCCTTACAGGAAACCAAAATGGTTTTGAAAATGGAGACCCAGTTACTTTCAGAAGAAAACTTCAAATGCAGTTTGGTAGCATCAACAGAAGGGATCTCCTTTCCAATAAATTGCCATAGATCATTGACAAACTCTGTCACAAGATTGCATTTTTCTACTTGTTCTTCAAACACAGCAAAAATGGTTCCAGAGTCATTCTGCAGCATATTGTATTGATTTCTTCCTCCTGACAAATCAGTGTATATATTGAGTATTCTATGCTTAACCTCACCATAAAGTGAACTTACAGCAATATTCATAATTGACAGTGCCTTCTCCTTCTCTCCTAGTTCACCTAAAACTCTAGCATTGTTTGTCCCATCATATCTTGATTGAACAGAAGACATCGCGTCTTCCTTTCTTAAAAAACCAGTGGACTGCATAAATTTCATCAAAGCTGACAAAAGGTGATCCTTAGTTTTCAATTCTGACTCCAAACCAATAGAGCTCTCTACCTCAGCACACTCCTTTTCTAATTTTTCTATTTCTACTGCATACTTCTCCACCCTAAAACAAAGATCATAATGACTGCTTTTGATAGAATCAAGGCTATCTCCATGAAATTTTGCAAGAAGTTCAGAAGCCTGCCTTCTGGCAAGAGAGAGAATATCAGATGACAGGGCATTAATAGATAGTTGCAGAACTTGTGCCCAGCCATGGACTGCACTCGTTGAGAGGTAATTTAATGGTAGAATTCTTTGCAGAGCCAAGGAATATGCTTGCAGAGAAGTCATGGCAGAAGCTAGTCCATCATCCAACTCAGCTATGAATTGAGAAACTTCCCTATCTATATCATGGCATTGCACTTGTGTTGGCTCAGGAACAACAGTTAGAGGAACACCTGCTACAATAACTGCAGATGTGAGAGATAACGCTACTTCCATGTTACTCAGCTTAAAACGAGCATTTATTTCTGGCATTAAATTGCACCGTAAAGCATCAAGAATTCTTCCATGTTGTTCAGCCCAAGTCATCGCCTCCTGAGCTTTCTCTGCAACCATAGCCTTTGCTTGGGCAAATTCCCGAGCCTGAATTTCAAATGAAGCTCGAATTTTCTCTAAATTACAGGTTGCTTCAGCAACAATTGACTTTGCAGATGTCTCATGCAATACAAGGCTAGACCTCTCTTGGTCAACTCGACAATATAGACTAGAGGCAAGCTCGTATTGATTTAGAACATCACCAAACCTCTGGTACACAAATTCTCCAAGTCAATTCAACTGAAGAAATAATTGATTCAGAAAAATTTAAACAACGCCACAATTTAAACATAGCAAAAAACAAGTATTTGGCCTTTCATTGTACCTCAAGTGTGGATTCAACAGCTGGCAGGTTAGTCAACAACTGATCATGGTGCTCCTACTCAGAGATTTGGGAGGGAAAATCAGCTATTAGTCATGTGTCAGATAGATCTCAAGCAAGCATGACAGAATATATAAACACCTAGCTAAATTGTATAAGGCCAATTTTCACACACGGTATTTGCTAATTAAAGGTTACAATAATAAATCAAGGAATTCAAATACAAATGAAATATGAATGTACATGTCTATTCTAAACATATAGTTAAAATTCTAAAACATCTCATATAATATAAGATGGATAACCTGCACAAACTCTTGAAACACATACATGGGCATGCACAAATTTGTATTCGTGCAATCTGAACCAGATATCAACTGCTTCAATTTTAAAAGTCCGGAATGCAGCACATCTAATTTTGTCAGGCATATATTCTTCCTTACATATAAGGCATATATAGCATTTAGTTCGATAAGTACCTGTAAGGGAACACGAATTTCCTGCACTCGAGATGCAAATAAACTCAAGCTGACAGCCAACTCCATGCCTTTTCTTTCTTCACCACCAATAGCAGCTTCATCATGAAAATCACCCCTTGTCCACTCCACAAGTGGGTCCCAAACAAACACTTCTAATAACATCAAAAGTATGTCTTTGTTCCTCCTTAGAGCACCAATAACTCTCTCACAGTTTGCTCTGAAGCTACCTTCTATTCCAGTCATCCCTAAAGCTGCTTCAATCATTTGGGTTAGGCGGAAAGGAACAATCTCTGGAATTTTTAGTCTTTGTCCCTTATCAAAACACACATTATAATCAATATGAACAACATCCCCACTACAAAAATCTATCAGAATGTTATCTAAATGTCTGTCACCTAGTCCCAAAACATGACCAACCATACTCATTGCGGCAACACTACCGGAATACCTGCAGATCAAAAAAAATATAAAATATATAATAATTATAATATAACTAACTGTACAACATGTCATAAATTTTCACCTATAAGCAAAAATGCACATCATATGCCAAGAAAAAGTTTGTAAATACTTTCAAATCGAATAGTCAACAAACGGAATTTAGTATTTGACACCCATGGATAATAAGATCATGCTAAATTTGGTTACCTCAATGAGAAAATGAAGGAACAATGTCTAGGTTAAGTTAGTATGTGTTGAAATTGAGGGTTTTTAGATAGTGGAGGAGAGAGAGAGATAATAGAGATTTATGGTAATCTAAAAATATATTGATATTATGTGTTTACATGTAATACATTGAGGCAATCCTATTTATAAGCCAAAGATAAAATCTAAATATAATGATAAAATCAACCTAAATCAATCTAAGATATGATATGAAATATTCTAAGATGTAATGGAGATATTACTAGATATTTCCTTATTTCTAACACTCTCCCTCAAGCTAAAGCTTACTAAGCTTTAAGTTTGTTACAATTAAAGCCTTAAAATATAAGAAGGATCTTCATTGAGGACTAGCAAGACAACTTAGGGATGCTAGATACGCTCGAAAAAGATAATACAACAAGGCAGCTGGAATGAACATTAGCTTAAACAACTTGTTGGATAATTGCACGACTAGGAAAAGAAGAGACACACACAACTATCAAAGCTGGAAGAGACGCAATGAAGGTGGTGGAAATTTCCTATACATGCAACAATAGATTGCAAGAACGGCATATGGAAGCCCTGACCAGTTGAAAGATTGGAGATCCAAAGCCAAAAGAGCATATCACCATCATGACTGAGTGAAGACAAATATCCCTATTGGTATGATTCACAATGGAAGGATGGTAGGAAGCACAACCAAATATTCACTACTCATAGCCATGGGTCACAAGAGGCCAAGGGCAGAAGCGGTATTTTTCAAAACACAATGTCTGCAAAGTACACAGTTGGCGAAATGGTGGGTAGATCGGAAAGGGCAAGGCGTCGCGAGTACGGCGGTGGAGCCGGCTAGTATGGTCGCGGACGCGCCTCCACGCGCGGCAAAAGTAGAGGCGGGTGACCAATATCGTGGAAAGCATCGGTGGCGCAGCGGCGAGTCGGACGTTAGACAAGGACCAGACCACCTTGGGTTGGCCGCACAAGGAGAGGCGATCCTGGGTAAGGTTGGATGCTGGGACTCACCAAAACTTGCCAGCAATGAAGAAGATTGGCAAAGAGTGACGACAGCGGCTTTTGACTGTTTTTGTGTGCGGTTTTCGGGATAAGCCACACAGGAGGAGGCTAGCATGGTGGTGGGCTCTTGGGATCGACGCGAGAAAGTCTCTGGAGGCACTAGTAGGTGTGGACAATGGTTTTCTTCCTGCTAGAAGTGACACACAGCAAAGTGAGGGAAGGTTGAGACACTGCGGAGGGATTAACGGAAAAGTCGCGGAGGCAACGGGAGAAGGGTAACGGCTAGTGGTGGTTTGATGTTAATTTTTTGGAAAACAAGAACATTGTCAAACCTAAAAAAGAATTGAAGGGCTTGCAGCAGAGTAATGGTGATACAAAAGAAAAGTAAAGATAGTGGGGGACATAGTACAAGTGAGTTCCAAATTAGTGGAATCTCAGGAACAATGGACACAGGTCATGGTGGATGGTACCACTCTGATACAATGTTGAAATTGAGGGTTTTTAGATAGTGGAGGAGAGAAAGAGATAATAGAGATTTATGGTAATTTGAAAATATATTGATATTACGTGTTAACATGCAATACATTGAGGCAATCCTATTTATAAGCCAAAGATAAAATCTAAACATAATGATAAAATCAACCTAAATCAATCTAAGATATGATATAAAATATTCAAAGATGTAATGGAGATATTACTAGATATTTCCTTATTTCTAACAGTATGCAAGAAAAGAACCATAAACCTTCAAAGGGTAGACTTAACTAACTGTTTTTAGAAACAGTTCCAAGGTCAAGAATATGGAGCAATAAAGGCAAGCCAAAACAATACATAAATCCAAAAAGATCTAGATCCGTATTTAGGGGGTAAGTTAACCATTGCTTTTAATGATAAATTATGTAGCTACAAAATGCACCAGTAAAGGCTTAAAAGTTCCTTGAATGTACCTCTTCATTTTCGAGCTAAAGGCCTTATATCCTTCACTAGCACACCATAGTTCTTGGTAAAGAAGATGTCTAGGGACCTCCTTCATGAGATCAAGAAGAACTTTACATTTGACTTCATGAGGCCAATCCCTTCGAGAAATCACTCTCTTAATGCCTTTCTCTTTAAGTGCAGGTATGATCTTCCCATAGAACATATCACTGGGACGAGGAACAGGTGGAGGTGCTGAGGATTTTGTATTTTGCGTGCCTAATACTGCAAACTGTGCTAGCTGGGCACGGGTTTGCCAAGATTTAAATACACTGTAAATACTTATTACATTATCCACCCACTGGATAAGGCCAGCCCGACCACTGATTGGAGTTACAGAATAATAGCGAATACCGAGAGAGTTGCTACATGTAGAAGAAGAAGAACGTAGAAAACCATTTATAGCCTGCAGCAATTGCATAATTCTAGCATCAAGGCGCAAATCTTCTCGCCCTTTAAGGAGATATGTATACTTCTGACCATCTGAACCAAGTATACCAAGTTTCTTAGGTTTAGTCTTTGTAGATAAGATGGTGACTTGTTCATCGAAAGAAGCAATTGTGACAAGCCCTTGGAGATCAGTTGCTTTGTCAGAGTCTGGTACTTTCATTTGTTTCTCAAGACCTGGCATTGGAACACCTGAAGACGATAACAGAGCCAAGTGAGGTGCAACCTCTGGTAAGGAAACAGAAGACTTCCTCTGGTACGAAGCCAAGGATGCAGCAATACTATCAAAAGGTCGCCATACATCTCCTAGAGCTGCAGAAGATGCTGGCAGAGTCTTGAAGGATACAATAGCTGATTTTAGTTGTTCTGTATACTCTTCCTGGAACCAAGCTTCATGAGGAGTCTCAGGTTTTCGAGAAGTTGAAGCTAAACGGCGTTCCAGAGCGACAACTATCGGAGCCATCATTGCAGAATAACGAGCAGAATTTATCTTGTTTTTCTCATTCTGACTAAGTGTGACATTTTCTGCAATTCTTGCAGCCTCCTCTTTCAATACATTTATTCGCCTCATAACATCTGCAACAAAATATAGTCAGCCTGAAATGTAACTTCACTAATAGTAAATCCTGGTTGAGCAATAAAAAGGAACATTGAAATGCATTCCTCAAACATATAAAGAGTCATTAATTCTTCCACATAGGACAATGAAATGGGATCCCATGATCAATATTGTTGGGAGGAAAAGAAAAGCAACCTGTGTGAAGATCCTGAAGAGTACTAAGCCATAATTCCTCCCACAGAACAGTAACATTTCCAAGTTCATTTATCATCAGCTGAACATCCTGAACCAATCTAGGATAAATTTCCATCTGCATGAAACAATAAATTTTAGTCAATCTATAGGTTAATTTGACCAAGCAAGCTAACAAAAGGCCAGCATATATCAATAATGGTAATTGAAGCATTATGCAAATTAACGAGTACCTATCAAGATGCTTGCTAAGCTGAAAACCAGATAATTATCTATTTGTCCCTCCAAATTCAAATTTCATAAATATGAATGCATATTGTGATTTGTATGCTGAGTTATTTATGACATTAAGTGTAACATTTTAAGGTTCAAACCCATTTGAGGACAATAATGTAAACTTGGGACATAACTGCTATTACTAGGTTTGTTAGAATCTGTGAATATTTGTAATTAGTAATATCATATCTGTAATTAGAGAATATATATATTTGTAATTATTGTGTATTTATTGCTCAGTATCTATATATACTCCCTCCGCTGTGTGGTTGAGACACATGGATTCCTCATGATTTTCTCTTTTTCTGTCTCTCAACATGGTATCAAAGCCTAAGAAAGAAAGAAAACCCTAATCCGTGCCGTAAGGAGGGTCCATTGCCTTCCTGGTGAAATTTTTTTCAGCCAAGCCATGTTTCCCTTCCAGGTTGCCCACCTTTCCCTCCGCTGTGCCTCCCTCCAGAAATACCCCCTATCCGCCATCTCACACCACGGCCACTTTTCCGTGTCGATTCCCACCGTCGACCTCACCCTTCGCCTCGCCTCGCCCTCAGGCCCCCACCGACCACACCTCCAGGCCCTGCCATCACGCGCTCCCACACGCTTCTTCGTTTGCGGTGTTTCAACGCCGCGTCTTCTTGCTGCGCGTGGCGTGCCGTCCGCCTTTGTCCGACCGCAGCTCCCTGCATTGGACTCGCGCCTCTCTTCTTCCCGGATCTACCCTCCACTTCGCCATCCGTGCACTTCAGAAGTCACATTTTGAAAATACAATTTCCCCTTGTACTTTCGTGACCCATGGCTGCCAGCTGACTTTTCCTCTGAAAATAAGGGTGTTCCCAAGACCGAGCCTCCAGGATTCACTAGTTATGTCAGTGTGCCTCTTTCCATTAACAAACTTGATGGCAACAACTATGATACTTGGGCGTCGACATGCGCCTTTGGCTGACAAGGCGGGACTATGTAGACTATCTCACCACGAAGGCGGTAGACATCTCGGTGGCTAAGCGGCCGCTGGGTTAAGATTGATGCCAGCTCTGTAGCATTCTCAAGTCCACCATTGCTCCTTCCATCAACAGATCTTCGGGCTCATGTTACTTGTGAATTTGTTTGGACGAGACAAAGACCCTCTTTACCAATGACACTCAATGTCTCTATTGTGTTTATCAGGATCTCATGGGTGTCATTGCTCCTCGCCAGGTTAATGGTTCTCTGTCCTCTTATTTGGGTAAGATTCACGGCGCCTCCATGACTTCAACGAACTCTTGCCCCCTCCTGATACCTCGACGAAGGAATTAGAGCAACGCAATTCTTTCTTTATGCTAATGGCCCTTTATGGTTTACCTCTAGAGTACTCTGCTACCCGTGATCAGCTTCTGTGATCACCAACTGCCCACTCTCTCCACAGTGTCTGCCTCTCTACTTCGGGTTCCTGCCAAACTATCCTGAGTTGCTCCTTCCTCTACCCTTGTCATGCACAGGAAGCCGTGGCCATTCTCAAAAGTCCCGCCCAAGTGTGATCACTGTCATAAGTTAGGTCACTCCATTGATCGTTGTTATACTTTACATCCTCACTTGCGCCCGATTGTTAATGTTGCCCAGGCCAGTGTTCCTGCCACCTGGGACTCACCTCCGCATTAGCCGTCTCCAACTGATTACGCTGATTTCCTGAAGTGGTTTGAGCAACGTCAGAACTTGGTTCCACTGCTTCGCTGCACACTCTGGTAATTCTTTTGTTTGTCTCTCTCAGTCGGCCTCATTGGGTCCTTGGGTTCTTAATTCCGCCACCACTGATCATATCTTCGGTAATAAAGCTTTATTTTCCACACTTTCTACTTCTGGATATTTACCCACTATCACTTTAGCCAATGATTCTCACACGGTCTCATGGGGTGGGCACTGCCCATCCCTTACCCTCTATGTCAGTTGATTATGTCCTTTATGTTCTTGGTTCTCCATTCAACCTACTCTCTTTATTGGTTAAATAAAGCCCTTAAATGTATCATTTCATTCACTGAAGATTCTGTTTATTGTAGGAAGCAAGACGGATGATGGAGGATGTGTGTCTCGTGGCCTCTATTGGCTCCGCCCCCATCAAGTGTTTGCTCCTCACTACCGATCCTCTCACCCTCCACGCCCAATTAGGTCATCCTAGCCTTGCCAACTTGCAGCGCATGGTGCCCGCCTGTCCAAATTGTCCAGTTTGCCTTGTGAGTCATGTCAACTTGGAAACACACTGGAGTCATTTTCCTAATAGTGTTAGTAATCAATTGCGTCTCCTTTTACTTTAGTCCATTTAGATATTTGGGGTCCAAGTAGCACGGTGTTTAGTTTAGGATTTCGTTATTTTGTTACATTTATTGATGACTATTCTCGTTGTACTTGGTTATTTTTACTTAAAAATAGGTCTAGTTGTTTTTTGTATTTTCCAATTTTTATCAAGAAATAAAAACCCATTTTGGTGTTCCTATTCGCACTTTATGTAGTGATAATGCAAAAGAATATTTCTCTCATGATTTTCAGCAACTTTTAGCTTCTCATGGCATTCTTCACCAGGACGTCCTGTCATACGCCTCAAGGAATAGGTTGCTGAGGGCAAAAACCGTCATCTCATTGAAACAACACGTACTCTCCTTCTTCATAATCAAGTGCCTTTTCGTTTTGGGGGGATGTTGTTTTAACTACATGTTATTTAATTAATCGCAGAACTCTCCGTTTTTTGTCACCAAATTCCCCACTCCATCTTATTTCCCCATGACCCCTTGCATTCCCTTCCCCTACACGTTTCTGGGTCAACTTGTTTTGTTCACAATTTCACTCCTGGTCTTGATAAACTTTCTGCACATTTCCTTAATGTGTTTTTCTTCATTACACTCAGTCTCAAAAAGGTTTTCTGTTTTCTCCTCTCTCATCGTTACCTTGTCTCCGTGGATGTTTCCTTTTTTGACACTATTCCCTTCTTTGAGCCATCTAACCATCCCACCTCTCCTGCTTGTGAGGAACTCCCTCTTCCCACCGTCCCTATGCCTTTGCCACCCTTTATCCCTGAGCCTACGCCCCTCCCCTTCAAGTCTACCATTGTTGGACCTCCAGTCAGATGAACCTCCCAACTCAGACACCCATTGCACCTACCTCAGTCACCCCCGCTCCGTCACTTCCCGAGCATGTCTTGGCTGATGTGGACTCTCCTCCATGCCCAATCCTCCACCGCCTCCGATCCTCCGTTGCTCCTGATCTTCCCTTGCCCTTCGTAAAAGTATTTGTTCCACTTGTAACCCGTCTCCTCACTATACTACTTTGAGTTATCACCGTTTACTTCTTTGCACTATGTTTGTCTGTCTTCTTTGTCTTCTGTGTCTATTCCTAAGATGTAAGTGAGGCCTTCTCCCATCCTGGGTGGAGACAAGCTATGATTGATGAGATATGTGCACTTCAGGACAATGGTACTTGAGAACTAGTGTCTCTCCCTCCAGGCAAATCTATGGTTGTCGATGGATTTTTACGGTTAAGGTGGATCCTGATGGCCAAATTGATCGTCTTAAGACTCGTCTTGTTGCCAAAGGGTACGCTTAGATATTTGGTTTGGATTATGGTGAACTTTCTCCCCTGTTGCCAAGATGGCTTCTCGTCCGTTTCTATCTATGGCTACTATGCGTCGTTGGCCTCTCATCAGTTGGATATTAAGAATGCCTTCCTCCATGGTGATCTTGAGGAGGAGGTTTATATGGAGCAACCTCCTGGGTTTGGTACTCGGGGAGTCTTCAGGTCTTGTTTGTCGCCTTCGGAAATCATTGTATGGTCTTAGCAGTATCCTTGGCTTAGTTTGAAAGGTTCTCTCCTGGTTCAGCAATTTGGTATGACTCGGAGTGAAGCTAACCACTCTGTGTTTTATCGTCATACTCAGAGAGGTTGTACCTACCTAGTTGTGTATGTTGATGACATTGTCATTACAGGGAGTGACACTCATGGCATAGCACAGATCAAACAGCACTTGTGCAATCACTTCCAAACCAAAGATCTTGGCAAACTCAGATACTTCCTGGGCATTGAAGTAGCACAGTCCAAAGATGGCGTAGTCCTCTCAGAGAAAATATGTTGTTGATATTCTAGAGGAAACAGGTTTACTGCTGCAAAACTTGATACTCCTATGGATCCTAATGTCAAACTCCTGTCAAATCAGGGAGAGCCACTGCTTGACCCTGGGAGATATAGAAGATTGGTTGGGAAATTGAACTATCTCACAGTTACTCGTCCAGACATTTCTTTCGGAGGAAGTGTGGTTAGTCAATTCCTAAACTCACCATGTGAAGCTCACTAGGATGCTATGATACACATTTTGAAGTATGTTAAAGGAGCACCAGGGAAAGGCCTTATTTACGAAGATAAGAGACATCCTGAAGTAGTTGGGTATTCCTGATGAGATTGGGCAAGATCCCTTCTGATAGGCGTTCCACTTCCAATCCTGTATACTCATTTGAGGCAATCTCATATCCTGGAAGAGTAAGAAGCAAACTGTAGTTGCAAGGTCTAGTGTCGAGGCAAAGTACCATGCCATGGCCTCAACCACATGTGAGCTTATTTGGCTTAAGCAACTCCTCCAAGAACTTCAATTTGGGGAAACCAAGCACATGACACTTGTTTGTGACAATCAAGCTACTTTACACATTGTTTCAAATCCAGTTTTTATAAGAGGACCAAACACATTGAAGTTGATTGTCACTTTATAGAGAGAAGATTTTATCTGGAGATATCACTGCAAGTTTCGTCAATTCAAATGACCAATTGGCATATGTTCTCACCAAATCATTGAGAGGTCCTAGAATAAGTTACCTATGTAACAAGCTAGGTACATATGATCTATATGCCCCAGCTTGAGGGGGAGTGTTAGAATCTGAATATCTCTAATTAGGGAATATATATATTTGTAATTATTGTGTATTTATTGCTCAGGATCTGTATATACTCTCTCGTGTAGTTGAGACACACGGATTCCTCATGACTTTCTCTCTTTTCTGTCTCTCAACAGTGACTCCTGCTAAAGGTTCTAAGCACTTAATATGGGATGCAAACCTATACTTGAACAAAGACATTGCTGAAGATATGATAAAATAATAAAAAACTCTAGATCACCAAACAAATTACCGCAAACCAAATGCTAATTCAATTAGCTGCTTCTTCTAAACATCTTTACTGAACCAATAAAAACATTTCAAGATCAATAGACAGACCCAAGGCATTGTCAACACTCACAGAAAGAACAAGGGGCCTATTTGAAACTTTTCTTGTCACAATGTAATTTGAGTTAAAATTGCCAATGTCCAACTCTCCAAAAAGTTCAAGTTGTTGGATGAAGGCTCATGGTTGGTTTTTAATTATATCACCCAAAAAACTAAATAGATTCTCATCCAAAAACCACTAAAATGTATTGCAGACATCAGAACTATTAAGTGTGTGTTTGTTTAACATTCTTCTCAATGAAAAAGGAAATTTTTTATCTTCCTGGGAAACTATATAGTAGTAAGATTTTTCTTACTTTCACCAAAAGGCCTTTTGATCCTTCTAAAACCTAAACTAAACATGCACTAAAACATTCATCACCCTGTGACTATATGTCATTGTTTAAAAACACAGACCAGCAGTACTCCTTTTCTCTAATAAAATATCTTCTACTCAAAAGAAAAAAAAGAACAAAGCCCAGCCAGTCAGGTCACACCAGTGGAATCATTGCCTGCTGCAAAGAACTTTGAAGCCTAATGATGAGAATATTTGTTGTGAAAAATATGTAAGATAAATAATGCATGCAGAATTCTTTTATATTACCAGACAACCCAGCACATGATGAAGCTCTTCTGAAGGCTTCTCTTCATAAGCATTAACATCAACTAGTGTTGGGTACACTATGGAACATGGAGATTGCTTGGCCAGCATGATCAGTAAGCCTTCCAGCTCCTTCCGTACCACTTGTTCAGGATGAGAACTGATCCGTGCAAATAGTTGAGGGGTAACTTCCTACAAAAGACAACTCCATTCAAAATATCAGCAAAACATCCTCCCCCTAAAAATGAAAGAAGCAAATCTAAAGGCCCAAGATCTAGCATGCAACCTGCCATGGCAACAAAGGAACAACAGAAAGAGCAGACTCTAGAGTATCTTTCAATTCCACACCATAATTGAGAAGTATGTGCAATATATATAATGTAGCCCTCAGGGTGTAGCTGCCAGTTTTATCCTTCAAAGTGTCATAATCAGAACCAGGCATCTGACTATGGCAAAGATGGGAAGATGAAAAAGAAAGATATTGCATGTAACCACGAGCTGCATGTCCAAACAGGGATACCCTTCTCCTCCTCAGTGACCACCAAATATCAACAAAATCATCCAACACAGATATTATGACAGATTCTTCCAGCCCAAGATTTGCATGTAATAAACAGATCCTCAATTGAGAAGATACCAAAGCTGAAAGACGTTCACCCCAGAGTTTTCTGCACCTGGTGCTCCTGCAGCAGTTTCAATAATCTTTACTACGCGCAAAACCAGTGCCAGCAGAGGATTGTCGCTACTTGAGTGCTCTGCAGAATCAAGCAAAAAGCTTCCCCCTTCCAGTTGATCTATGAAAACTTTCATATCACCATTGTCCTGAAAAAGACCCAAAACCAATGACTTAACTCTTTGCACCTCATCCTCAGTCAACTTGAATCTCTCAGGTAAAATTTCTGGAGCAAGTATGGAAGAAAATGAGCATGCACGGAGGGTAGTTTCACTTTGAACAAGGAGTGAGTCTCTGGCTTGGTTAAAGCACCAAGAAGCATAAGAAATCCATGACTTGCCCATGGTGGGGCAAATACGATTAGAAAATTTTGTTGCTGTACCAACAATTTCCTCAGTAATAAGACCCAAATTTTGTGGATGAATTATATTTTCTTCATTGCTGCTTCCTTTGCTAGGTGAAGCTGATTCAGCCATATCAAAATCTGCTGGCATCTTAAGAACAATACTCTCTGGACTCCAATACGAATAATCCCGCCTTAGCCAATCTGCGAGTTTCAAGCATGCTTTGGCCATCAGAATTCTCTCATTGGCTTCAAATATTCTAGATGCTGAAGAAACCATGCAAGGACGCAAAAATGACCAAAGGTTTGTGAAGGCATCTTCAAATCTGTTTTCAGCATACAGAAGTAAAATGCTCTCATACTGCAAATTTAAGACAAGAAGATTACGATGCCTCTCCTCCGGGCAATCAGATACATGATCTTTGAGATATTTGTTCAGCCGATTTGCCAGCAATAGGTTTCTTTGTTTACGGGCTAAATTCTGCAAATTCATGCAGAATTTTAGAGTAACTGGTGAAGTTGAGGAAATGGTTTGATAAACACGAAGGACTTTCAGCCATGGATTACAATCTTGACGGATTTTACTAATAGATGACACTGGCTGAAGAGAATTTAATATTGAATGAAGTTGTTTGGCCTTCTCAGGAGTTGATTTAAGCTTGCAGTCCTCTTCTAAAAGGAAAATGCAGTGCAACTGAATAGCAAGAGGTGTTGCTTCAGCTAGCCCATCAAGTGGTAGAACAGAAAGCAATTCCTCCAACATTGACCTCGCCTTCTGCAAATCATGGAGCATCTTATCACT
This sequence comes from Dalbergia oliveri, assembly GCA_030441495.1. Lineage (NCBI taxonomy): Eukaryota > Viridiplantae > Streptophyta > Magnoliopsida > Fabales > Fabaceae > Dalbergia > Dalbergia oliveri. Next base: position 2,167,493 of record JAMLFY010000011.1, read on the forward strand.
TTTTCCCTCCTTCAGGAAAAGCAGTGATTGCAAAAGCATCTGCTCACTCCGTTGCAAGGCTATTTTCGGATCAAGAGTCAGCTCACTGTTACTTTTTGGCGTCAAACCAAGCCATGACCATGCAGCCTGACAATCACCCTCATCAAAATGCGCTAGTGCATGGATTGCATTGACTTCATTGCCTGCCATTGTCAGAGCACCGGAATAACTTTTACCAGCATGCTTAGCACGAAGCATTTGCAGCTCTGATAGCCAGGTTTCAAGCGATTTCCAATCAGATACAGCTGCATAACTCTCAATTACACGTGAAATAACAAACTGTATACCATCAGAGCAAAGAGAATTCAGTGACTCTTCAGTTTGTAGCAAGTGAGTAAAGTGAGCAGCAGCATTTTCATACTCTCCTCTTGCCTGATATATAAGCCCACTTATCCATGAAAGGGGTCCAACAGTTCCACACTCATTGAAGGCCTGACTTTCCTCCCCAAGTATGGAGGAGAACGTAATTGAAACCCATTTTTGTAGGCCAATCAAAGAATCTGGTTCAGAACTCTTGCAAAGGGCTAGTGAAATATGTCTTAAAACTTTGAATATATCTCCCCTATACCTAACAGTACCTACCTGAGCCCTTGATTTTTCCTTCAAATATGACATGGAAAGATTTTTTAACTCCTCCAAACGCAAAGTACAATATTGAATAACAGCATCATTGCAATGTAGAGCCAACCCAGCATTCATCATTGGTTCGCATATACGAGAAAACCAGTCCTCACATACTTTTTTGTTTGCTCGAAAGAATAAAGAACTCTGACGGGTTGCAGGTGGTAAAATGACTGATCCCTCATAAGCATTATACACATATTTCTTTAAAGCCTCAACAAAATCCAACAGTAATCTCATTGGTAACAAGTGAGCACCAGAAGACCCTATCATGCTTAAGTTCCCATCATTTTGTTCATTATCAAGTTGTAAAAGGTGCGCAATGTCCAAAAGCATGCGCTCTAGTGCAGCAAATGTTTGGGTAGGCCCACCAAGGTTAGTCCGAAGACGTGTTGCAATACAGTACCGAGCTGCTTCTTGTACAGCCCACCAGGCACCAGCTAAATTATTGACAGAACAGATTCTCTCAAGTATGTCTTCCTCCACTTGTATATCAAACCACATGGAATTGGAACCAAGGTTTCCTGCTTCTTCAGGCTGAATTAAAATAGCATCCTTAGAACTCTGGCAACTATGAATTAGCCGTTGGATCCAAGAAGACAGAGGTGCCTTCCATCTTTGTGAAATGTAACTTAAGATCGTCACAAGTTGTTGTGAGTGCAGATGCAGTGGCAGCTGCTTAAGGGCAAATAATTGTTTCCAGTGCATCTTAGAACTGTTGCCTAACACAAGGTCAACAGGCATAAATCTCCCATGATCGTAGAGACCACATGTATATATAGTAGTGGGCAAAATGCAGGCAAGTAGCCTCACATATGCATCCCGTATCTCTATAGCTGGATCACCAAGTTTCTCCAGTATCACTTCAGCTAAGGAATAGAAACATACAGGGTGTAAAAGCTTTGCTTGCATAAACATCTCCAAAGTTACAGCAACATGTGATCTTACTTCAGGTTCCCTCTCAAATGTACCACCTAAAAGTGAGAAAACTATGTTCATTATCACACCATTATGTCTACGTGCTTCATAGGAGAAACCTTTTGAGCTTGAGATCTTCTTAACAGTCATGACATTCTCACATAACTTTTGTAGCCAATCTAGAGCTACTAATTTTATTGCCAAAGGAGAAGAAATATGAAGAGCTTTTATAAGGAGCGTGCCGTACTTTCCTAAATGCTCAGTAATCACAGCCAAAAACCCATCACTGAATTTATCACCATCGTTCTCCTTTCCAGTTGGACACCCAACAAAAGCTTTGTCATAATTATGTTCACTTACGGAGCATTTAATTAAGAACTCGACCGAAGTAAGCCTCTCCAATGTCTTGAGAACAGCAAATTGCAACTCCATGAAGACCGGAATAGGTGATTCAAAAGGATTCAAATTTTTCGTAATAAAGGACACCAACTTTTCTGACCTCCCAAAATACAAGGTAGCAATCTCTGTTTGGCCAATCAAATTGTTATCCCCACCCAAGGAAACACATGCTAATAGAACTTTCAAATCAAACTTGATTATTGCAAATAGCTCAAGTTTTGAAAATGTTCTGGATGATATAACACAATTGAACTGATCTGAATGACCAGTGTTTTTTCCTATGACACTTTTTAACAGGTCCAGTTCTTCAATCAATGATGTGACTGTCTCATCGACGACTTCTTTGTTCCCGTGTTGAAGCAAGAAAACATAAGTAGCAGCAGCACTTCCCGTCACTAAATGATTTGGATGCAATCGCAGCTGAGAAATCGATGCATCAAACTGCAATAACTTCCGCACAGAAGACGGGAGGAGGCCAAGCTTCTGCAATGATAACAACTGAAGATTGGTTTTCAAAACCCCATGAGCTTGAAAAGCGTTAATCCTCTTAAAGCCTGGCCGTTGAGCGGCTGCCCCATATTCCAAGCTCTGAAACAATATATCAACAGCAAGAGGATAAAAACTCGAAAACCGTTCACGCAGTATCTCCGCCAACAGAGTCATACACTTCCATGAATCTTCTATCCACTCCGCCCATCCAAACTTCTGCCCAATCAAAGACAAGCACCTCAGCAGGCGAGGCAGCAACCCAACAAGAGGCTCACTAATCTGTTCGAGCATGTTCATTTCCAGCAACCCGGAAGCAGTAGCCTGTAGGATCGTCGAAAAACAAGACAACAGCACAAGCAACCTCCGAAATTGTGGCAGGGTTCCAGGACTTCCATCCTGGAGCAGCGCCTCCATGTCCCCCAAGAACTTCGTCAGCAGTCCCAAAGACATCACCAAGCTACCAACCCAATGCTTCTGAAACTGCAAGAAGCTATCCACAATAACCCTCCTATCCGAATCAGCCAAATCCGGAACAAGCGCCCAACCAAGAAGCAAATCAACAATGTCAGGGAAATGGGTTGGAAACACCTCAAGAACTTCAATGATATCAAAGTGATAACCCCAATAAGCCTATGCAACAAGCTCAATGAAGTTCTCTCATCCTCAAGCAACACCTGACACGCTTTGAGAATAGGCAAAGCATACCTCTCTTTTCCAACAACATCCCCAACATTGAGAAACTCACGCAAACCCTCCAATGCCAATTCTTTAGACCCATCAACGGCATTCACATTGCTCAACAAGGGCAAAGCCCAACCGATGAAACGGTCGACCAAACTACCCAGTATAACATGGTTCTGTCTCCCGTTTGATGATACGGGAGCTGAACATATCACTGCACAGAGAGCACCGTATGCTACAACCGCAGCTTGGCGAACCTCATATGACCTAAAAAACGAAAATTTCCAAGAACAAAAAAAACGGAATTTTTAGGGGAATTTGAAAATAGGGAGGAAAACCGAAAATTTTTTAAAATTGAGGATTGGGAATTAGGGATTGTACTTACTTGTCGGAGAGGAGTTGGGAGAGGCCTTGGGAGAGGAAGGGGGCGGAGTGGGTGACGAGGACGGAGTTGTGGGGGTGGAGGATGGCGAGGTGGAGAGAGGCGATGGCGGCGAGGCGAGGGGAGGGGTCGGCGGCGGTGGAGGTGGCGGTGGTGGTAGCGGAGGAGTCGTCGGTGGGAAGGGCGGCGGAGAGAAGAGCGGCGAGGTGGTGGTGGTGATGAAGAGCTTGTTGTTGCTGCATCATTGTGAGTGTGAGTGTGAAGGAGTGTGTGGGTTTGCAGCATCTCTTGCTTCGAGTTCTGCTGTGGTGAACGAAGTGACTCAACTGAAGAGTCTAATGAGTTTCTTTCTCCTCCTTCTTCGCTTTCATTTGCTTTCTGCTATTGCTAGTTGAGGAAGAACCATGAAAGACAGAACGAACTGCATTACTGTTATTTCTTGCACGTGGAATATATATATATTCCAAAAAAGAATAATAATAACTGATGGTTTTGATGAGTTTATTTTTATTTTTTTCAATCATAGGTGAGGTGGGAAGAATCCTCTCATTTTTTAATCAAGTGTTGAGTTCAATTCTCATTTTATGAATGGAGTCATTTTAAAGGAAAATATTAATATAGACTCAAATTTATGTTGAATTCTACATGTGACATAATTTCAACTGTTTTAATAATATTAATATATGTTTAACTTTAAATTATGTTTGGTTTTTGTTATGGTATTCCAAGGATATCAATACCCTTTTGAATTCAATAATTGTGATTTAATCATGAATATTTAAAATATTAATAAATTTAATTAGTGAGAAATGTGGCAAATTTTCAGCAATTATCTAAACGCATTAACCATGAATTTTATAAGATATGAAGAATCTCATTATGTTTTGAATAGTTTATATATTGTTATGTATAGGGTTTACCATAAAACCCAGACTATATTGTCATCACTTGCTTTAACAATTATACAACTTTTTAAAAATTTGGAAAAAAAAAAGTAAAATGCACCAAATACTTTCTACTCTTAAAGAGCTTTCTATGCTATAATTTTTTAAAAAATTTAATTTCACACTTTACTAAATAAGTTTCATCTACCCCTAAATTATTTTGTCTTACCTTTATTTAAAGATAATAGGCTTATGTTATTCACATATATAAAATTTTCATATAGTTACAAATCTCCCTCTTCATCTCTTATGCTCTTGAAAGAAAGGAATGGACCTACTAATGTTATTCACATATATAAAATTTTTCATAAAGTTATAAATCGTCTCATGCTCTTCGAATGCGAATAAATGCATAAGTTAATTAATAGGGTTTATCTTAAGGAAAATGAGATATGGCTTTGAGGTTTTTTCGTTAAATGATGTTCGATTTTAGAATATACGGTTTCTTGTGCCCGTTTTTTATTTGTTTTAAAGCATCTGAATAGCGTATGTTTTGTTTTGCGTCACAAATATACCATTCATATTGTTTGACGAAAATATGTTTGTGCCTTTAAGTATTGTTGTTGTGTTAATTTAATTGGATATTTCGATTTGAATCTTGGGCATACAACTACATAGAATGAAGTGCTTTGGTCATCCATAAGATCTAATAGCATTTCAAGGTTAAAAAAACAAAAATACTCCTGAGATATGTACATTATACACAAAACTATATGATATGGTACTCTCTAAGAGAACCCACTTTTAGATTTTCTTTTTACTTCAATAGGGATGGGATGAAACTAGATATGCTAAAACCAGGCAGCCCGCCAAAAGTCACTAAAAATGGGACGAGGCGAGCGAATCTCCAAAATAAAATGGGTTGAAATAGTCAGCCTAGCTCATTTTAGGGTGGGTTAGCGTAGTGTTTTGATGACTTTGTTTTAAAAAAATATTTTTAAAAAGTATTTTTTATTTATGTATATTCAATTTTTCAAAGTTCATAACAACTATACACTAACTTTGATAAAAAAAAAATATTATTATTAATAGTGTTATTTGTGAGTTAGGATCCTGTTTTATTTGTAAGTTTTAACTTTGAGTGAATAATATCAACTAAGGTATTGTGTTGGTGAGTATACACATTTCTTACTTTTTTTACCAATAAATTATGATTTTTTTTAAAAAAGACTTGACCCAGAGGCCCAAGCCCGCTAAAAATGGCGATTTTCAGGACATGACTGAGCCCGTTTGACATTTCTAGATAAACCTCCAACTTTTGGATATGGACGTTCCTAGACATGAAATCCCACTTAACTAGGAGTAAATCATTTATCCAAGGGTAATGTATATAATACCATAAAACTATCTCCTAACTTAGGTATACATTTTTTTTTTTGGTAACAAAAAACTTTTGGTGAGAGTATAATACCCTAATCCAAGACGAGAAAGTTTTTGGGCTAAAAAAAAATATTTAGAGAAATTTACATTTACCTCACTCCATAGAAATAGGGGGTCAAACCAATGACATGTCAGATGCAAAATCCTGTTGTATTTCACTTGATTAACCCTTTGACATTAACTTAGATATGCACTTGATTCTATGATGACTTCTATAGTGATCACTCGTGTTAATGACTAACTTAGCCATTGAAATATTTTAACGCAGATGAATAATAGAATAACTCTTTTACCCCTCTCTTTCATCTTCCTTTCCTCCTTTGCCACTCCACAGGTACACCACCTCCACCTCTGACCTCCTTCTTCATGTCATTAATTTTATTCTATTGTTCTACTAAAAAAAAAAAAAATGCTCCCCCCACTATCACTCTATCCCCATGGCTTTTTAACTTTTTTTTTTTTAGTAAAGTTGTAAAACTAGGAAAACTTATTTTTTCTTCTCCTAGCTATCCCTTACAGTGATTGACATTAACCTCTTTCTTCTTCTTTTGAATCTTATTTTGGTTGACATTGACATTTTAAAAAAAAAAAATCACACACACTCCATCCCCAAGCACCACTTTTCTAGACACAATCAAATGCCTCAAAATAAAATGGTGAATGTTTTTGTTCATTAACCCTGTGTTTGCATCAAGGAAATTTGGAACAATAGAAAATAAGGAAAGAGAAAAATAAGGGATTTTGCACTTTTCTTCCCTTTGGATCATGCAAGAAAATGAAGAGAAAGCATAATAATCAAATGAGACCCACCTCAAACTTTTCCTCCCTTCAATTGCAAAGAAAACATAGAAATGAGGAGAAAAGACATTCAATAATAAATAGAACCTTGTGGTTAAATATAATAAAAATAACATAATTGTACTTTTTTTGTAACAATAGTAATATATCTATCATTTCAAATACTCTTCACTTTCTTTCTTTTCTTTTTCTCTCCTATTTTTATATTCATTTTCTCTTTTCTCAATTTTCTTCTTTTTTTTCTCCTCTCATCCAAACAAACCATAAAGGATGGCAAATGCTTCCTACTAGGCCTTCCATCAAATGCTTATATGGCAAGCATGATGCCCTGAACATAGCTTTGTGTAACTGTATGTGTTCTTTCAACACACTTCTCAAATATTTCCAGCACTTTTTTTTTAAAAAATTATGCAATATGAGATATTTATTTTCTGGCTTGAAACTAGATTTGTAATCTAAACATTACATCTTTTAGATTTTTCTAAAAGCCTGAAGTGCTAAAATTCTATGGATGAAGCTATAAACACTCAATCCTTTGTTGGTAGCGTATGGTGGCCATGATTTAGAGGTTTAAAAATGAAGGAATATTTGGTAGCGTGATTCTCAATAAATATTAAAATATAGATATGTGTTATTATAGAATTATTCTTTTTATTAAAACATTTTAATTTCAACTATTATATAAAATTTGAATGGTTGAGATATAGTGACCAGTTTAATCACTAACTCACAAGCAATCACTCCGAATTAGGCTTGATTCTATCATCTATTACCTCAAACTTCCTTGCCCAACTTGATCATCAAAATCCTTAGGGATACACACCCCAACTTGGTGACATAACCCATGCCAGGAATGCTTTTGCTAGTGCCATTTGATCAAAATGCTGAGATAATTATGATCCTTTGTTTCATTTACAAACAATACCAGTTTTAATTAGTTCAATAGGTTTGATACTTATTTCTCTTAAATAAAATTGTGAGCTGAAGTTTTGTTTATATTTTAAAATAATACAAAGTGAAAATTGTATATATAATCATCTATGTTAATTAACAATTTTTGGGTCACAATAACACCCTATTTTAGTTTTTAACTAAAAAATGAAATATATAAATTGATATTTGATTTATATAGTTTCATACTAGGGTGTCTAAATTTAATCCAAACTAAAAAACAGGAAATCAATTAACATTTTGAAAATTGATCAAATTTGGATAAGTATGTTTTAGATTGAATATTATTTAAAAAAAAATTAGTTGGATTGGATTTAGCTTTGGTCTACTTTCAATTTGATCTTGAGAAAAAACCATGTTATTTATCACTCCAAATTCTGGGGCTTAAACTTCCAAGCCTAATATTTTTAATAAAAAACCTATTCAATTTGAACCAAATCGTTCAATATTATAAAATTTAAATTTTAATTATTAAACTTAAGCTTTCATTTACAATAACTTCAATTGATTATTCTTATACGATATTAGAATTAAATATTATGTTATGCTTATGATATGAGTTATTTTATTTTTTTAGCAAATTACCTTAATTTCTCCTAAGATTTGATAAAATTCAACCTAACCATATTTTATTGTTTGGGTGAGAATGATCTCTCTTAAACTTACAATTCAATATGTAATAGATGAGAGATTTGCAATAATAAATTTACAAACTCAATGACTTACAAAGCAAATTTTACAAATAGATGGGATATAATGTGAATTTTACCAAATCTCATAAGAGATTAATGTAATTGGCTTTATTGTTTTTAATTACTTAAATTACCTTTACATTATAATATTTCAAAATTAATTTTTTTGACAAAACATATTAAAAAATTGGACATTTCTCCAGTATCCCAATTTTTTTGGGTACCAATACCCTTACACTTGAAGGTTTACTGAATAATCAATTCAATTGGTTTTATCTTATTTAAAATTTTGTCATCAAAGTCATCTAATATTTCATCTAAACCCTAAATAACAATTTTCATTTGCATCTGATAATTGTTCATCAAAGAGCACTTTGAAAAGTTTCTCTCCCTCATACTCATCAGTGGAGACTTGCATAACAGATTAGTTGTAGAATAATCATCAATCAAAACTGTTTTCACTGATATTAAAGGCAAGGCATTTTTTTTAAATTTCTCCCAAATTATTCTATTCTTAGATATTTACAAAATTGGAGTCTGGGAACTCTTTACGCACAGCGCTACACCCCTCCCTCACCCAACACACAATACATTCGAGGAACAATTTAAGGGTTGTCAAGTGTGGTGGATTATCCCAAAGTGCCTTTGATAAAGGATGGATGAAAATTGGATAAGATGAGAAAGTTGGATGAGATTGCAAAGTTTACAAGGACTGCGTTCAATCTCAATAGTCAAGAATTCTGTCTAAAGCACAAAACCAGAGTACACAATCCTTATTCTACATAACAAAACCCAAAATAGGGGTTCAAATTTTATAGCAAATGGGTTGTTTTTCAAAACAGAACAAATTATGAGACTGATAATATAATTTTAATAAAATATATATAGTTCACCCACTTATGAAAATAAAAATTAACTAATCATTAATTGACACATTAATAAGGTACCCATATCCTTATTATGTCGAGGAAAAGCCTAAAAAATTTAACTTAAACTGATAAAAAAAAAAATTCAATTTCAAATTTTAAATTAAACTAATCCAATTAAATGCGTTATTTTGATTTTTTTTAACCTAAAAGCTTATGCCGGTGCCGTGTTCTCCTCAAAGTACCCGTTTATTTTACCCAGAACCATATATTTACAAGGGAAGGGAACCACATTCTCCAGGCCGTGCCTGCGAAACTGCAAACCCAAAAGGAACGTTCTGAAACGAAGCGAAAAAACCCAGAGTCCAAACAAGGCGCAGACAAAGAAGAAGGAAGAAGGAAGAGCGAGAGCGAAACGATGTCGTACGACGACGTGGAGATCGAGGACATGGAGTGGAACGAGGAGCTGCAGGCGTACACGTACCCGTGCCCCTGCGGTGACCTGTTCCAGATCACCAAGGAGGACCTCAGGCTCGGAGAGGAAATCGCTCGATGCCCTAGCTGCTCCCTCTACATCACAGTCATCTACAACCTCGAAGATTTTCTCGGAGATTCCGATCATAATCGCAGAAACAAGGGCCTCCAACCTTCCAACCACCAAACCGTCACTGTTGCTTGAATTTCGGGTCACTAACAGTTTCTTATTATCAGTTTTCGGGCATTGGTACTTCATTTAATTGCAGTGTTTTTTGCTTTTTTGTTGCCCTAATTATTTAGAACGGTGATAATATAGGGTTTTTGTGTGTCATAACACGTGGCAACACACATATACATATATATTATAATGTTAAATTATATTTGAATGGTTGATATATTGCCGCCTGTTATGCCATGATATTAGGATGTTGCAGTTTAATTTGATTCCTGTCATGTGTAGTTTTTCAGTTTGGTGTTTAGCTTATTTTGTGGGGGGTTCAAAACAGCTTTATTATCTTTCTATGATACGGCTTTTTGAAAAAAAAAAAAAAAAAGGTCATTGTTTCTCAAATTTAATTGGTTCCTTCCCAGTTCCCACTTACCAAACATGTGTGGCTCATTGGTTGAAATCAAAGTTCTTTAGTCACCTAAGTTTTGCCATGTTTGGTGTGTTTGTCATATCACCAAGTTAAAGCGGAGATAAAAGGTGTTATATAACTTGAATGCTGAGGATCAAGGATGAAGGATGGCTCATTGGATAAGATCTATGTCTTCTGATCATTTAAGTAATTAAGTTTTTGGCAGTACTAGTGTCAAGTTTGTTGTTGGAGATTCCAAGGCTGAAGCATGTCATTAGTAGTGAATAGTACAGTGTGTAATATATTTGATGGGGTTGGAACCTGTGAGTGTGACAGAGCTTATTTTGAAGTCAACAATGCAAGTTTATTTACACTAGTATCAGTTGGTCCTCCTGATGCACTTCATTCTATGCTATGCTGTATCCGTAGATGGTAGAAAAAGCCTCTGTTGACAATTAATTTTCCCTAACCTTAATGATCTCTTCTATTTCAATTTCTCATCTTGACGCATGTACTGATGTCAATTCCTTTTCAATATTTTTATACCCACTGAAAATTCAATTCCAAGTGACGTTCGTGTAATTTACTCTGGAAAGAAACCAGAGAGGGTATTAATTAAAATAGGTTGGACAAACCTTAAGAGTTAATGCAATTTACTCTGGTGAGTCTTGGTACAATGGTCAGGTTGTTACCTTGTTGTCATGGGCTCAAATTCTGAATACAATCTATTTGCAAAGTGGGGACGGGGGTAAGGCTACTTACATCTACCATTCCCAGACCCCATCAGGTGGGTGCCTTGTGCATTGGGCCCCCCTTTATTGTTTTTTCAATGCTAAATTTGCCTCAGAGGTTTCCTGCTATGTCATCCCCCCCCTCCTCCTCTTTTGGGTGTACTGCTTGTCCCGTGTGTTGTTGTTGACTATGACTTGTGTTTATTACCGCAGCACACATTTTTTTAGTTTTCATTTACTTTGTTTATGTTTGTGAAGGAGTGAGCAATTGCAATTGCATTTTACCTTTTGGGTCTCTGGGCTAAATGGGCTGTAAATTGGGGGTTCAATTCTCACACTTAGATTTCAAGGAGTTGGAAGTCGAAGAATACTTGAATGTTTTTGTAATCAGATTCCTCATTAGTGCTTGTGAATTTATAAAGAATAGTGAATAATTATCTTCTTTTACATAAATGACTGAAACTGAATACATTGTCTTGCAGATGTCCTGAAATGGAGGCAGCAACAAGTTTGGCACCGCTTTGATTTATCGTATAGCATGAGCGCAGGTCTTGTTTTGCAGATAGGAATTCTTGTTATTTAAGATGAGAAAGGAAAAATAAATAACACGGGAGATTAGGGTACAGAAAAAGGGTTATTATTTTAAGATCATTGTAATGTGTTCTTCAAAGGGGAAAGCGAGCATAGACTTTTCTTAATTGAACTCAGTTGAACTCTGATAGGATAGGTATCGATCGTTTGCCACTATGAAACAAATCATTGTGATAGTTATTATAATCCCACGGCTAGCGATGGAGTGGGTTTATGTTTGAGGCCGAATGACTCGAAAATTAGCAGATTTGGTACGATGTTATTTATTTATTTATTGATGTTGTTTTTGTTGAGCTTAATCTGTGTTAAAATTGTTGAGAAGTGTAAATAGTAGGATTAAATATATTTATACTGTTAAATATCTAATTCAGGTACCGTATAATATTTGGATACCATTCAATCATTTGAATCCATTATTGCAACCGTGGTTCCGACAGTTTTGCGATTTATAGTATCGAGAAAAATTACAGAAAAAAATTACGTTGGGATCAAGCATTTACGTGATTATTTATGTAAGCTTATTTTTTCCGAGTGTTCAGCAGTCAGCACAAACAAAATTTTAGAGGTTGGGTTAAAAGTTGAAGGCTTTTAGAATATTTTGTATTTGTATCAATTTAGGTTTAAGATTTAATTATTCGGAAATAGGAACTAATAAAAGCAGAATAGATGAAAAGAATATTTTAATTTTAATTTTTGAATATATTTAAATATTTTTAGAGTATATATTGAATTTTATTTTTTCAAGCATTTGGTTTTCAGTTTGGTTTTAATACATTATCAGAAATTGAGGAGTAAAAAATGAGAGGGTGGAACGAAGTGAATTTATGTTCTTCAGATGCACAATACTCCATAATACTTAATTAATTTTAGGAAAGAAATCTAATAAAAATACCCAATTAATAATAATAATAATAATAATAATAATAATTGTATCTGTACTAAAATAAATAATAATAACAGTAAAATCTTAAAAAAGACTGCTTTTAATGATAAGCTGCTATATAAAATACTTTCATATATTTTAATAATAAATCAAGCATTATACATCAATAAGGTAGTGTTTATTTCCTGTCCTTGGAATAAAAAAATGAGACATTGGAAACAACAGTGTTTAGTGATAGATAGGGAACAATGAATATAAATTTTTTTGGTTTCCAAAACATAAAAAAATAAAATTTTAATCCTTCAAAATCTAGGAACGGATCAATCAGAAATTTATTATTATTATTTTTAATAATACTCTTATATATATTTATTATTTATATATCTATCTTTACTATTCCTATATTTTTGTTTCTATCCTTCTACCAAACAGTATCTAAAGATTATTGAGTCTCACACGTATACTTAAAAAGATACGTAAGATAAGAGGATTTGATTGGAAATTGGATAATAATGTAAATTACTTTTGAATATTTTATGCCACTAGTATATTAAAAATGAATTTATTCAAAATAACTTTCTTGTACAGAATACCATACCAGTTGCATGTAAATGACAACCTTCTTCGTGTCCGAGGTTGTCCCTGCGCTTTGTGGCGGCTGCCTCTCCCCTCTCAGCCGCACACGGCTGCACCTACCTAATACAAACACCACTCTCTCTCACACACACGAACCCGTTACTCATACTCCACATTCCTCTCTTTCTCTCATGCCATGAAATTCCTCAGAATCTTCAACCCCAAACCCTCCATCTTCAAACAATCAACAACCCTTCTCTCCCAGCACCATCCCCACCATCATTTCTCTCTCTCTCCCAACCCCAACCCCAACCACCAATCTCCGAATCCACCCTCGTCGATTCAATCCAATCCTCTCAGTGGCATTTCATCGAACACCTCGCCCCCAACCTCACCCCTTCCCTTATCTCCTCCACCCTCCTCACCACCCTCCACCAAACCCCCCACCTTGTCCACCACCTCCTCACCCACCTCCACAACCACCCTCAATGCCTTGACCTCAGAACCCATTGCCTGTCCCTCTGCATCCTCTCTCGCCTCCCTTCCCCAAAACCTGCCATTCACCACTTCAAACACCTCATCCAATCTTCCGTTGCCACCCACAAGTCCATTTTCAATGAGTTATCCCTTGCCCGTGATCACTTCAGTGCCAAGACTTCAAGTACTATTGTCTTTGATCTTATGGTAAGGGCTTATTGTGAGCTCAAGAAGCCCAATGAGGCCATGGAGTGTTTCTGCTTGATGAAGGAAAAAGGGGTTGTCCCCAAAATTGAGACTTGTAACCAGATGTTGAGCCTGTTCTTGAAATTGAATAGGACCCAGATGGCTTGGGTTCTTTATGCAGAGATGTTCAGGATGAAGGTTAAGTCTAGTGTGTACACTTTCAACATAATGATCAATGTTTTGTGTAGAGAAGGGAAGTTGGACAAGGCTAAAGAATTTGTTGGCCACATGGAGGCTCTTGGGGTTAAGCCTAATGTTGTCACTTATAATACCTTAATACATGCGTACTGTTTGAGAGGGAGGCTCAAAGGGGCGCGTATGATTTTTGAAATGATGAAGGATAAAGGTCTTGTGCCGGATTCCTACACGTATAATTCTTTCATTACTGGGATGTGTAAGGAAGGAAGGCTTGAGGAGGCATCTGTTTTACTTGGCAACATGTTGGAATTTGGCTTGGTTCCTAATGCAGTAACATATAATGCATTGATTGATGGGTACTGCAACAAAGGGGACTTGGATAAGGCTTTTGCGTATAGGGATGAGATGATATGCAAAGGGATAATGCCATCTCTGGTGACTTACAATTTGTTTATTCATGCCCTATTTATGGAAGGGAGGATGGGGGAAGCTGATGATATGATCAAAGAGATGCGAGAAAAGGGATGAATCCCGATGTTGTTACTTATAACATATTGATTAATGGATATTGCAGATGCGGGGATGCAAAGAAAGCCTTCAACCTTTATGATGAAATGGTGAGAAAAAGGATTCAGCCGACACTGGTAACATACACATCGCTTATATATGTTTTGGGTAGAAGGAATAGAATGAAGGAGGCAGATGACTTGTTTAAGAAGATTCAACAAGAAGGTCTGTTGCCAGATATCATAATGTTTAATGCATTGATCGATGGTCACTGTGCGAATGGTAACATTGAGCGTGCATTTCAACTCTTAAAAGAGATGGACCAGATGAAGGTTCTTCCTGACGAAGTCACTTATAATTCCCTCATGCAGGGATACTGCAGGGCAGGAAAGGTAGAAGAAGCTCGTCAACTTCTTGATGAGATGAAGAGAAGGGGGATCAAACCTGATCATATTAGTTACAATACTATCATTAGTGGTTACAGTAAAAGAGGTGAAATGAAGGATGCTTTTAGAGTCCGTGATGAAATGTTGACTGTAGGATTTAATCCTACGCTTCTCACTTACAATGCTCTTATACATGGCTTATGCAAAAACCGAGAAGGGGAGCATGCTGAAGAGCTCCTCAGAGAAATGGTAAGCAAAGGCATCACTCCTGATGACAGCACCTACCTGTCTTTAATTGAGGCGATGGACAATGGTGATGAGGTGGAGGAAAACGATGGCAAATAAATTTTTGCTTATGTGCGTTGACTTGAAATTGAATGGAGAAACGGGTGTTCAAGAAGAAAATCATTAACATTTACACAGGGAACTTGTGTGGAAACTTCTATCTCTGGAGTTTGGACATGAGCCTCTTGGAATTCGGGGTTCTACAAGCTGCATCATTGAGCAAACATCGGCCTGTATCTGATGAACAAATTAATGGAGTTCTTGAAAAAAATATAAATTGCTTTTGCTCATTGCTTTCGTTGTAATATTATAAATTTTTTGTATCAGTAATTTTTTAATGTTAGTTTTGTGCTTATACTTCACAAAATGTTTATTCGTGTTTCCATATGAGATTAGAAAAGAAAAGAGAATAGCTAATGATTGAATTTGAAGTCTTTTCTGGTTTTTACTTTATGTTCGTGATCTCAATCTCTGCACAACTTTGCGGTTAAGTTGTCCACTTATCATTTAATCTGGTTGATTGAAGAAGGCTGTTTTAATATTTGCAAAGCAGATTTTCAATTTTGTTTACTTTGATGAATATTTTAGGAGCAACACGTGTTACATTTTTCCTTTTTTAAGCCCTGGATATGTAGTTGCGTTAAAACTTGGGTGGGGTAGCTTTGCCGCCTTAGTGGTTTTACTTGGCTCAGCAGAATTGGCTCCAATAAGAGAATATTACACCTGTGGTTTTGATCAAAAAATAATTTAGAAGCAATGGAATGTCAATCCTCAGGCTTTGTTTATAGCGAAGTCTCTAATTTCTATTCCTTGGTAATTTGAAGTCAAATGTCTATGATTCTATGAAATAGTCCATGTTTGATTAGCCAAGCAGACAAACCATCTTGCATTTTCTTTTCCTGAACTTCGTCTTCTTTTTTATTTGTACACGAGCGTATTTAAGTCATTTCACTTTGATTGGCTTGCTATTTTACTATTTAAAGTTTGCACGTAAAGGATGCTGCCTAATTCACCACTCCTTTAGAGGATACTGACTTTGCATTCTTTATGTGATGAACGCACGTAAGTTTCTCATTATAGGCTGCAAGACAGCATCTAAAGCTATAAGCTTTTGAAAGATTATATTATATATCTATATGGAAGGAAGTGGAAATACTTGTTCAATCTCAATCTACCCTTGATTATGCCATTTTGTCGTTCCTTCATTGGTAGTTTTCTCTGTCTAATTATGAAATCGTGTTCTACCTTCCAAGTTTAATTAAACTTTTGAGTGAAAACTACAGTTAAACTTTAAAGGAGGATGCTCATTGGCTAGCCTCACTTTTCCAAATCTGGGATTAGGTTCCTCTCATGTTTAGTAACTGCAGTTGTGTATTCATCATAATTTGTTATTTGCTCTACATCATATAATCACATGAGCTCCTAGTCCTAGTTATTAAAAATATTAACTCTTAAACTCTTATGAGTATGCGATCTTCACATACAAAAACGAGTTTATCTAAACCCTTGAGTTTGATAATCTTGCAAGACAACATGATTATTAAACTCTTGAATAACTTTTAAACACTTATAAATTTATGATCTTATTACACAAAAACAAGTTCATCTAAATTCTTGAGTTTGATAACTTTGCTCCTAGTTGTAGTGATTCTAGTATCTTACTTTTTCTTAGCTAATCTTCTATGAATCTGCAATATGTAATATCGTCTTGTTTTGTCTCTAAAGTGAGAACTCAACTTTTTTGACTGGTCCACATACCGGTATTAATAATACATACATGACAATTTATCTTATACACACATAACTATGGTGATATGATAATATTCGAAGGATCTTGCCACCTTTGCTGCCATATACTTTTTTTTACCTGAATTTGATGTAATGAAGAATCAACTTTTAATGAGTGGGAACATCCTGCTCGCCACATATATTTATTTGGCAAGGTTCACTCTCCACTCCTTCAAGGGACACATTTTGTTTGCATGGTTCAATGCAAAAAGCCAACCACAATTGTCAGTGGTAGTTTTCAGTTTCACCACGAAATGGAAGTTTGCATTTGATGATTGCTGTTATATTTGGCTTTTTCATAGTGGAGTTACGTCTTATCCTTCCAACTCTGATGCGGATTTCCAACTAGAGTCTATAGATTTTTGAAGAAAACCACATATCTCTTAACCTTTACTTGGGATATTACTATTTATTTCTCAGGAAGTGCTGCCCCCATTTTCATCTTCTTTAGGGATGTTGTTGCACTTGCTCATAATAAGTTATCGTTTTCTGCTTGTGGAAACACATGCATCATGCACTCAGTCAAATGTTTGGACTAATCACTTCATATAAAGCAATTCATTTCTTGTTAGCATCATGTTTGCAATGGCTTCATATATTTAAATGAAGAAACCAAGCTCAAAAACTGGCTGTCATCTGAAGGAAAAAACTTTGCCATGGGCTCATTTTTGGGACACATAGCTCCGGGATTAGCGCTCGCCCTTCTAGGCCTTTGGCACACCATCAACACCATCAGATCTTACCTTGTGAAGGGCCCTGCCAACTTCACTGTAAGATTCTGGTACCAATTCAACACCCCTCAGTCTAGACTTAAGCACTTGCAGCTTGTTTCTATTGTACTCTTTTCCATCCTTGCAATTGTTATCCAAATTATAGACTTCCCTCGTTTCCACTATGGCTTTCATCTTGATAGCTTTGAGCATGCAACCATGTTCATACACCTTCTTTTGTTTGCTGGCTTCTCCCTCTCTACTGAGTTAACCGATTCACTTGACATCTTCTCTGGATTTGTTGGAATCCTTTTATCCTCAGTGTTCAGTCAAGAGCTCTTCCTACTACACTTTCACTCCGCAGACCATGTTGGTCTTGAAGGCCATTACCACTGGTTGCTGCAGCTCATAGCGCTTGTCTCACTTGTAGCAGCTCTGGCTGCAACCACTTTCCCTAACAGTTTCACTGCAACTCTTGTACTCTCTATATCAGTCATCTTCCAAGGATGTTGGTTTATAAACATGGGGTTTAATTTATGGGTTCCGGCATTTGTCCCTAAAGGATGTGTAATGAATTTGCCCATGGCCAATAGCAATGACATGCTTGGAGCAGTGACTTGTGGCTCCAAAGAGGCCGAATTTCGGGCAAGAGCATTAGCCAACATGCAATTCAGTTGGATCCTTTCTGCAATTATGTTATTTGCAGGAATTGTTTGCTTGAAACTGGCTAGAAAATACACCATTGCAGACCGGTTGGAATATGAGAGACTTCATACTAAGGGTATTGACTCCACAGTGGCTAGTGAAGGTTTCAAGCAGGCCAAATTATCTACCACAGTTTGTTAGGCAGGCCCATGCTTGCATTTTTAAGGTTTCAAGTGTATTCAAGGCGACCTGAGATCATGCAATGCAACATAATGTATCCAGCAATCAGCTGGATTTTATAATCTTGTGGGTAAATCTCCCACAAAACTGTCAGCTATCCATATAATATTAGCACAGTGTAAAACTGTCCAGTGGATGTTATGGTGCTGGTCTTCTGTGGTAGGTTATTTGAATAAATGTAAGAAGCATGTTATAATGTATCCAGCAATCAGCTGGATTTTATAATCTTGTGGGTAAATCTTCCACAAAACTGTCAGCTATATAATATTAGCAGAGTGTAAAATTGTCTAG
The DNA here is from genome assembly GCA_030441495.1 of Dalbergia oliveri. Classification (NCBI taxonomy): domain Eukaryota; kingdom Viridiplantae; phylum Streptophyta; class Magnoliopsida; order Fabales; family Fabaceae; genus Dalbergia; species Dalbergia oliveri. Next base: position 2,186,202 of record JAMLFY010000011.1, read on the forward strand.
TGTATGTTATGGTGCTGGTCTTCTGTGGTAGGTCATTTGAATAAATGTAAGAAGCATGTTATCTTCAGATCCTGTTGATTACTTCATGAATTCCCTAAAATGTCAATCAATGGTTGTTGGTCTCGGACTTGTTAATTATAAGGGATGTTTTGGTGTGAATCAATTAGTTTTGTGTGCATTGATTACCAAAAATGTAACTTCAACATGCTTTTCTTTTGATCTCTTGTAAATTTTTTTTTTTTCTTGTCTCACTTCTTTTTCTATGGTATTTAAGTGAGATGCATTCGTAAGGCACATAGAGTAACTGTTACCGTTTCCCAAATTGAGAAAATTAAAGCATACCAATAAAGTTGTTAGAAGGTGCAGTTGTCTACTTGCTTATAATATCATAATAATAACAAATTCGATTGAAATTGATTTATTATTTAGACCACATATTTCTAACAAACTCAATCTTGGAGTCCTCCAAAAGATATTTTGTCTTTATCTCCATGCATCCCACCTAGTTTTTATGCCAAAGCATGAACAAAATTTTGTACAATTGATTTTATACAAAATAAAATTCATACAATAGGATTTAGATACCCGGAAAAGAAATGTTCTGCATCAAATCAAGACTAGAAGACAGATACAATTTCTTTTAATTAAGATAAATATATGAATCATATGAAAATTTCATGAGATTCTCACTCAGCCTCTTCCAGAGATGCTTCAATTCGGAGAAGAACAAATCCTACAGCGACCCCAACAAGAACAAGACCATTCATGATGGCTGCAATCTGGAAAATCTCACCTGCTGCATTGCATGTTGAAGAGGCGGCTCCTCCACCACCTCTTCCCTTGCCCTTAGATGGAGATTTCAAGGAGCTCACAACCTTTGCAAAGGACTGCTCAGTGCACACAGGAAGGCCTAATGAGGTCACACTGTTCTGAGCCTTCAAACCACCAAAAGAGTTCAGCCCTGTGATGTAGTGCACATTGTTCTTCCTTCTCCTTGAGCTGCCAATAGTGGCACTGCTAACAACAGTCATTGTAGCAGTAGACATTGTTGCTGAGGTTGTTGCCATTGCTCTCTGAAAATGAGGTGAAAATATTTAAAAAAAATAATAATGAGTTATAACACACTTGATGCTACAGAAAATTGGTAGTAAAGAAGGAAGAGAGATACAATACTAGTCAAATAACATTGGTGTTTGTTCTCTGAGTAACTTTTTTCAGATGGAGCTGGATGAGCTTTGCAATAGCCTGTGGTTGTTGAAGTAAAAAGGGTTATTGGAGGGAATGGATTTTGTATTGGGACACAAAGCTACGGATAAGGTAAGAAGAGTGTGGATGGTTGACAAGCAGACATGATAGCAAGTTGTTTATGTGGCATGCAACTTTAGATGCTGGCCAAGAAACTAAAAGACTCCCCATCTCCTAGCTAATAATATTCACTCATTTCATTTGAACCATCTTTTATTCTGCTTACTAGTTGGCTTTGAGAATTTGACAGTACCTGAATAGCGATGGATTCTGAAAACTTAGATTGTAGGGGTAAAATTAATTCATAAGCTTGTTAAAAAATTTTACATAATTTTTATTTTAATATGAAGTCAAATTTAATAAAATCGTAGGATCAAAATATACATATATTTATATATTTTTAAACAAATTTCCAAATTTTAATGGGGGATAAGCCCCATAACTATGCATATAGATCCGACCATGTACCTGAATGACATAATTGCTAAGTTCAATTAACTGTAATTTTAATCCTACTCCCAAAACACTTGCAAGCCAGTTCAACAATTTCATATACAAAAATAAATAAAATAAGAAACCAAGGGCATGTTTAGTTTTAGTATTTGTTTTTAATTTTTTAATTTTTAGATTTTGTGAGAAATATTGAAACTATGAAGCTACAAAATCCAAATTTTCTATTTTCATTTTCAGTTTCAGATCCTTTTCACAGAATCCAAATTGAAAACCAATACCAAACAACCCCTAAAGCTAAGCAAAGTTGTGCAGCAACTAGTCGAATATAAGCCCACCACTAGTGTTTCAAATTCCAATCAGATCAGTGTGCTAAACGATTGTGCAATGAAGCATAGATCATTCTACTGACGTGGTTGGTGTGCTACCACATCCACAATATCCAAAAATAATGGTCATCATTAGCATGGTAGAAATCATTTCATAAGATAATTAATTACATTAAATAAAAAAGTACACCATGTATCCACTTCATTGAGAGTGCTCACAATCAATCACTTCATAAATGATAAAACTTCCACCCATTAATTACAAGTTCCATAAGGTCCTGCATGACACTATCACCACTCTTGCATAGAATAAAAACAATATCTAGCTAGTCTTATCTTAGAGTATTTAAGAAATTGCCTCTAAAGCTGTCGCCTAACAACATGCACCTGTAACATGTCTACTTTCAGGTCTTCCCTCAACACTATTTCACAGATGCATGTATCATTAGCTTCAATCTTGTTCTTCCTACAAAATGATGACCACCCGATAATGAACACACGACCATCTTTCCATGTACGTATTTTTCCAGTATCAGGAAAACGATTCTTGCGGACGGTCATTTCTTGTGAGCTGACAGTAATATACTGCAATAACAACAAGGGGTGAAGATCCTATGAATAAAATTGAATTTATGATTATATAATTGTGAAAGCTGGTAGGTACAGAATGAAATTATACCTGACACCTTAGAGTAAGAGTTTCTGGCATGCTGAGGGAGAAATCTTTAATGATATTATTTGGAATTTGCTGCAATGGCAAAGTGTGATGCCATAAGTGAAAAGTATATTGTAAGTGGGAAAATTTGATCATGCAAATTGCAAGAGCATATGTCAGGTCAATAACAATCACCGAAGCTTAAAAGCAAATGTAAAATATGGCTATGAAAAAGAGAAGTTGCAATGTACTTTGGTCCGCATAAATATAGGTAATTTTGATTTTGGTCCCTCTTATACAAAATGTTTTAATTTTAATGTATGTTATTATATAAGATCTGTTGACTGATAATGTGATAGACAAAAATGGAACTATGTATAAAGGTTGAGGTGGATTTCCATTTGACATGTCAATCGATCTCATTTAATGAGAGCCTAAAATCAAAACTTTTGAAAACTGAGGAACCGAAACCAAAACAAAAATTAAAGAGAGACCAAAACGTACTTATATTTACATGGACTAGAAGTACATTTAAAGCCTCAATAGAGAATCATTCAACCAGCATTTTTAATATGGACATATATAATAATGCAAAGAAACAAAAGTGCTTAAAGTCCAAAGCAAATGAACTAGTTTTCAGGTAACAATGCTCCATTGTCCGAAAAGCCAATATATACATACATACATATGAACAAGAAAAGCATAAAAGGGACAAAACAAGAATAGAGAAGATAAAAGAAATACATTCTAACCAATTCATTGTTTCTGTCTTTGACTTGTTTTGCAATAAAGTATGGATTGTCTGGATGAGATAAATGCTTTGCTGCAATACTTCCGTACTCATTAAGATCATCAGCCTTGGAGCCAGAACTTCCAGCAGTGCCCTCTAAACCAAAATACATCATCACTCAAAGCATGATTCATGCATGTAACATCAACATAAAAACAATGATTTTTTTTTTTTGAAAGGAAGAGAAAAGATTTCAGTATGAAGTTGAAAACTTACTTTTGCTGATAACAAAAGCTTTGCCGGCTCTAGCATGATCAATCACTGTATGCTCCTCCTCCTCCTCCTCCTCCTCCTCATCATCATCATCATTGTCATCGTCATCAGCATCATCCTCATCCTCCTCATCATCACCTTCATCATCTTCTTCATAATCATTGTCATCATCATCTTCATCATCGTCATCACCTTCATCTTCATCCTCCTCCATCGCACAGTTGTCTCCTTCTTCTTCTTCTTCTTCTTTTTTTAACTCTTCCTTCTCCTGTATTTCCATTCTCATCACACCATCATTAATTTCTTCTTCATGTTCTACCTCCTCCTCATTGACCTCCGGCTTTTCACAGCATGATGATAGTTCATAGATCTTGAACTTAAACAAATTGCTTCCATCATATTGGAAAACAATGAAGTCTGCATGCTGTAAAGCATTCTGTTCCACAAACCGCTCCCAACCATCTTCAAAAAATACTCGCTGTCCGATGCAACTTGTCTTAACCTTCCAATCTCTCCCTCTTCCATTTCTAAGGATGAATTCTCGAGGTACCCTTTCTCCCAAGCGTGTCAATGCCACAAAAGCATTTGGTATTTGCTGCAAAATAACAAAATAACTGAGCAATACCAATGAAACAATTAATATCTCATGCACTCTAATGTTCTTACAATACTAATATAGTGCATCATCATCTTAGTCTAAATTGTAGAAAGTACAGGATAGAAAAATACCAGTCTTTTGGAGCTGTGCTCTGGAAGGAAGACTTTGAAGAAGGAAGGTAGTTTGGCAGCAGTAGTCATCTGGTTATAAAATCAATGCCAATAGTAAAATTATTGCAAGCATTGAAAATTTGACATTCCTCTACATATCAAAAAAATTATTGCATATTTCACTCCCCCAATCTGTTTCAATGAATGTTCATAGCCATCAAGCAAGAGTTTAAGCACATAAGTAGCTCAAGTAAACATGGATTTTCAAGCTCAATGTAAATTGCCCAAACAGCATTAGCAACTAAAATGTTTGAATCAGACATTATGCAAAGAACACTAGGGACTAACATGCTAGAGAAACATAGACCAAGGGCACAAATTCCATAACCTCTAAACATACCATCCTCACAATAAGGTGTCAACATAATAACAAATAAGAATGAATGCACATAAGTTTCCGCAGATAGAGCAACGTGAAATACCAGAACTCCCTGTAGGAGTTGGGAGACTTAAATCTCACGGACAAAAAAAAGTCCATTATGTAGTAACATGTAATTCATCTCAGAGAAGAGATTGAAAAGCTTTGATAACATTGACTCTGTGGACTCTCCACTTTCTGTCCTCGTGATTTTGTATTTACCAAGTGTAAGGCACAAAAAGCATGTAATCCTTTTCAAGAGGAAGACATTGATACTATCCCAAAATTGAGCCAAAAAAAATCCACCTCTAAGTAACCAATAGTGAGGTCAGAGTAAAAGAAAAAGAAGTTCCCGTGGACCATTTAAGATCAAGAAAAATGTTTAGAAAAAAATTTTCAAAAGTAAAATGAAATGAAGCGTGAATTTCAAAAGGGTTTCCATTTTGCCTCAAAAATCAAAGCAAGTTTCTACAACACTAACCCTTTAGATCTAATAGAATCTCCTCTAACCATGAAAACACATTCCAGATTCCCACATCATAGCAAGTCACATAAATAGAACAACTACCAGTGTCTGATATGCTGTTGGCTTCATATAGGTATGAGCTTGGTTTCATGTAGAACATTGACAGACAATAATTCGAAAGAAAGAAAGAAAGAAAAAGACTTAAACCATAGTGTGTCTGATGCTATATGTTGCTGGTTGATAAAAAGCCTTCTGGTTGTTCTGGTAATAGTGGTTTGTGCACTGTATGAATAGCCAAAAGTTTACCTGAGTTTTCTTTGCTTGTGTGTCTTTGAACTGATGATAGAGTAAAGGCCAAATAAAGAGATTGTGTTGTTCAAACTTCAAAAGTCTAGGAGTCTTGTATGTCATGCCAATTAATCCTTCCATTATGATCGAGTGGTGTTTTTCAAATACCTAAAGTGAGTGCCTATTGAGACAACCACTTAACAACCATTAAATATGATGATGAATCCACACACTCCATCCATCACATCATATTCAATGGTTGTTAAGTGGGTGTCGCAATAGACACCCACTTTTTGAGTGTTTGAATAATATTTTTTATTATGATCGATGATGCCATGCCATGCCATGTGCATCCTTGCCTTTGTTTGTTGCTAACTTGCTATATATGTTTAGAGTGAGTGCCCTTCACTTTGCATGAGCATGTAGTATTCAGCCATTCCATTTTTGGCATTTTGGTGTGTGCCATACTTTTTAGACGTATCTGTCTTTTCGGAAACTGATTGTGACAAAGGGTACAACACAGGAAGATGAGGCATGATGTTGATCACTGCACTATCATAATTTTCCGCTAGTTAAGCTCAGTGGTTGTTGTAATGCTTGCTAGCTGCATTGCCATCTAAGTATGCTCCTCATGTTATGTTAATGGTCCTAAGCAATCCAAAAAGGCAACTTCGGGAAGGTTTCTTAGGCCTACTCTTGAGGCGATTGCATAATAATAATAATAATAATAATAAATAGCTAACTCAACACTCAATGCTCATACATGGAATGAGGAAGGATTTGGAGACCAGAGGTCAATTTCATCAAACAACTAACAATAAGGGTAAGCTCTTAAAAGAAGTCTCTTGAAGATTTTTGTCATCAAACAAATTAATTCCTAAGGAAAAAAAAAGAAAAACAACATTGATCTGCAGTGTCTAATCTTTTAAAATGTCAACGATTTAATTCTTCAGTTAAATCTCTTAGTTAAACACTATGACATGACCTATTCAACAGTTAATATAACACATAAATGAGACCCTGAACTCTTAAACTTAAAAAACGATGGATAGATATTGTTTTATTAATAAGAGTAACCAGGATGATAGGATGAGGAATAACAGCTTCATGTCAACTACTTAATTGGACACTTGTACTTTAACACAAAGATGTGACTCAATTGTGCAACATTGACCGGAGTGTCAATTTTTTTTCCTTTAATTTATACTATGCAAAAATAAACACATAAATAAATAAAGACAATTTTGGAGTTTACAACAACAGTAATAATAATACTCATTCTCTTTCACTTTATCTATCAATTTTTTTTTTAAAACATGTCATTTATTATTTCAAGGAAGCATTATATTTTTTTTCCATTACTACACTCAGCATTATCTATCAATTGGTTGGGAGATAAAGGTGAATGTAAATTTTTCATGAATAAAATCTATATATAAATTACACATAGAATTCATCATAATTTTTTTTTTATCCTCTAATCAAACCAATACTATAATTAATTATGCCATTACTTTGTTTTCTACTAGGAGCAATCCTTACACAATTTTTATTATTATTATTATTAACATTCATTTATTATTTTCTTAATCTATTTGTTTTTTGATTGTGGATCTATACGGTGAAAGAGAGGGAATAGCTACAACAACCAGATATTAATATCCATAGGTTGCCATCAACTCAAGTACTCACCCTAAGCACCTATATTTGGCAAGGGTAACTCAGCCTAATCCTTAAGACTTTATTTGGAAACGCTAGTTGTGAAAATTTCTACCACCGACATACTTTCTTTTGTATTTTTTGTGAACTATACAATGATCAGAAAGATAGCCCCCACAATATGCAAATTGCTTCTGATGAAATAATTGCATTTTGCAGAAAACACTACAAATTTCAGGTTTTAATTTGTTTGATTCGATTTTCCACTCATTTTTGGTAAAGAAAATTACAAAGGCACAACCAAGCCTAAGTGGTTAGATCAACCTAGATAATGTTATTGAGCTTCATTCTAGGATTATGTCACCTAAAATACGCCAAGTCCAAGACAGGACAGCCTTTGCCACATGATCTGTGGCCCAATTAGCAGTTTAGGGACCAAATCAAAGTGAACAAACCAATTACGCAAAGTCAGTGCATGGATACGCAAGAGCAAACCAAAGTCCAAGTGATGAGGAGAAATTTGATCAGGAGACACAACCAAAAAGGCCTCTAAGCAATCCATATCAACATAGACAGGACGGAGCCAAGCATTCGAGCTAGGGAAAGACCATGTCAAAAGCTTCAACTTTACCCGAAGAACTCGCATTTCATCCACATATCTTAAGCAAGTAGCCAACCACCCTCCATGAGAGTCTCAAATTATGCATCCAAAATCCGCTAGCCCCGCTCCCATAACACACTACCATTCACATTCAACTTAATAGCACCAAGGGGAAGAGGATGCCACACTGAGAAATCAACACAATTGACCAGAGAGCAAGTAATCTCATCAGCCAAAGCTGCCTGTGGCCACCAGGGGAGACCAAGGATCAGCCTGTAAAATATCTTGATCAAACTCCGCCAAGTCCACCACAAAGTAAAAAAAAGAACACTATTAGCACCAAGAGCACCATTTTTCACCCAAATGACTTGTAATACCCAAGTGTACACGTGTTAGTAAACAAGTTCTGACGGTCTAGGGTTCTCCTGACCCACCGCCGGGTCTTAAACTTCACTAAGTCTTGATCCTACACCTCCTTGGAAGGCTATATGTTAGAATCACATTTTTAGGATCAAAAGTCCCGGTAATTGTTTTTAAAGGAAAAATAAGTTGAAGAGTGATTTTTAATAAATTTTACGAAGTCTTTTAAACATTTCGTTTTTAGCACATAAGTTTAGAAAATCTCAAAAACTTCCAGATTTGAACTAAAACCCAAAATTTGAATTTTGAACTATTGGGATTTTAATTTTTTGATATTTTATTTGAATCCAAATATGGGGTATTTCCTTATTTACATTTATATTTTAAAGTTAATAGGGAGTAAAATAAATGAGGACATTAACTTAAAATTAAAATAAGTGAGTATTGAGGCAACCTAAATACTAGATGAGAGAAACTTGCTGATCTTAGGACTGCCAGCTTACAGGGTGGTTTATATGTGTTTCAGTGGTCTAAGGACCGCTATAGGCGTCATAAGTGCACAGTGGGCGCGTACCTGGCTTGACTGTTATAGGTCAAGGACCGCTATAGTGGTCCCCCTGGAACTTGAACAGGACCTAGAAACGACACCGTTTCATTTTTGACCCCATTTTAAAACCCTAATCGGCTCCCCCCCTCAGAAGCAGGTCGAAGCTCCACCCCTTAAACCCTCATTTCCTCTCTTCTTCCTCAATCTTATCCCAATTTAGCTTCCTTAAATCATCAAGGTATGTATATGTTGTTAGATTATGTCTCCATTCTCTCCGTTCTTTCATGATCTTGAGTTGAGATTTGTTATTTCTCTCATTATTGTCAAGCGGGTGCTTTCCCAAAGTTGTTGGTGTATATTTAGAGCAATCTAGAACTTCCCATAGGTTATTTATAAGTTTTTTTGTTTCAATGGAGACATTGGTGTCATTCCTCCCCTGGAGTTCTAAGTTGTTCCCTCACGTCCACCCTCCAAATGAGTGGGTTTAATCCTGTTACCTTTATTTTAATCATTAGAGTTATTTTCCTCATATTGTGGCATAATGTATAATGTTAGAGCATATTTCAAAGAGATTTTAGATAAATGTTAATTATGTTAAGTTTACGAAATCATGAGTTTCAGTTATCATGAAATGTATTATTTGACACTATTTTAGAAATGATTAAAGGTTAGTGATGATTTTGTTAAGTTGATAAAATTGTGGTTTTCAAAGAGCATGAAACCATATTTTCATAATTCATGGGACCATTATTATTGCTAAAATGATTTTTAAGAGTAGGATAATTATATGATAGAGTTTACACAAAAAATAGCGTAGTACAAAGTTTTAGAGAAAATAAATATATATAGAGCAAAGTATGATTTAGTTTGTGAATAAATATGTTATCTCGTCTTAGAGTTATTATGTTTATGATTATGAATTTCACTGTTTTGAGTTGTGATTTCAAATTATCAAGTATACGAAAAGTTAGGTTAGCTTGAGAAATGAGATTTTGGAAATCCAATTTTTATGATACTAAAGTATCGAATTCAATATGATTTGTAGCAATTGTCAGATACATTTTCTGGGCTTAAAATCAAAATGCCTACAAGCGGGTGATCCCTTGGACATGATTTTCAGCTACAATTATGCTAAAGTCAGATTGTTAGAATTGTTTAGTGAAGAACTTTAGAGTACTAATAATTTAGGGGCTCGCGTTCGCGAGGGACGAGTACCCATCTTTCAGCATTGTTATTTTAATTATTTTTAGTTCAGTTATGTATGATGATTAGTATTTAAACAGTCATGGAGGCAACAATATAAATTAGCTATGTAGTCAAATATTATGAAAAGCCATATAGGCAATAGCAATAAATAGCGCAATATAGTAAACACCATGAAGGCAATATTATTAAACGCCATGGAGGCAATAACAGGAAACAGCCATGGAGGCAACATTATGAAATAGCTATGGTGGCAATTTTAGAAAACGGGACCTAGTTAGGTACTCTTAGCTTGTCCACGAGACCATAGGAACAAGAAAATTCAGTGACAACTATTATTATTATTATTTTCATTATTATTATCCTTATGTATGTTTATCAAGTTCAGAGCTTTATTGACTACGACTTAGAGGAGTTTAGAACTTTGTTTTATATGTTATATATAAGATTATTAGCAAGAGTTTTAGAATTTATTTTATTGTTGTTATTAGTATTGTTATGACTTTTATGCATCTTGATGGTTGTCCCATGAAAGGGTACAGGTGAGGATTCACTTACGAGTTTTATATGAAACTCATCCCTCTCCTTTCTCTCATTAGAGGTATAGAAGCGGTTGCGAATCTTTTCCATCATCTCCTCTAGGAGAGGTATTAGTTGATGAGGTTAGCATTCATAATTTATTTTGTAAATGAGCAACTCAATATGATTTATTTTACAACTACAGTTTCATATTCTATTTATGAAAAAAGAGTTATTCAGATTTATTATGGGTTTAATATGATATTTGAAATTTATTTTATGAATAAAATATGCATAGAGTACAGCGTAGCGATCACGAGGTTTACGTGAGAATAGGAATCCACACGTGCCGATCACGATCCAAGTCGGTCGTGACATGACTGGATCATCAACCTCAAACCGAGAAAAGAGATGAGTGCCCATATTTTCCCAAATGCTACGGCTCTTAAAACAGTCCCTCAGACAATGAAAAAGAGTATCCTCTTGGCCACACGCGAGCATGCACTGCTCTGTCATGCTACGATGAAAACAAAAAGAATTGGTAAGAAGGCTACCATGAATGCACAACTAAAGCAACACCTTGACCTTCTCCTGAGCCCTCACCTTCCAAATCCTTCCAATTAAGATTTTGATCTCAGGAAAAGACTGAAACAACAACCATTGATAAGCACCGATAGAGTAAATGTCACTCTCAGGAGGCTACCAAAGCCAACCCACTCGAAAAGAAGACCGACTAATATTCAAAAACTCCTGCATTAAAGTCAAAAGTTGAGGCGATAAAGAAGTTCAAAGAAACAAGGAAATCCAAATGCCACCATCCCACGGATCACCCATAGGGAGGTGAGTATCCAAAATATACACATTATCAACAAGATCACATAATTTACCAAAAAAAAAGCAAAAATCATACCAAAGGGAGAGAACACAGTCCACTCCCCACAAGAATCCCTTAATATATAGAAACGATTACAGTCTAATTAATAAAACGTAACTTTAACAGCATCATGCACTTGCAGTGTATCATTATTGATATTGATATCTCACATTAAAAGAAATTTACAAAACAAGAGGCCCATGTGGATTGAAGCTTTATGCTGTGACCTTTATAATCTTTTTTTTATAACCATTTTCTTCATTTGTGGATATTTTATTTTCTTTTCTCTTTTGAGTATAACCTCTTTTGTTACAATATTTTTTAACTTGACAACTTCTCTTCCCTTCTTGGGATGAATATTGTATCCTAATATCCACGATTAATATAGTTTGGACGAAATCATGCATTTATCTTAAATTTATTGATATATGACACAGATACACAAGAGTAATGTTCATTTTAACACCCAAAAAAGTAATGATAGTCCCTATTCACCCCATCCATTAATTACATCTAATAGTTATAAAGTAGGTGTCTTCTAGTTTTGGAATGTTAAAATATTTTTTTGCACATAAAAGGCGCTGCCTATACTAGAGTCAGCTGCCCTTCGTAAACTGGATTCCCGTGTGAATGTGGCTATGATCCAAATGGTATGCTAATATGTGATTCTGGGCTACCACAATTCCTTGTCCTATTGACATCTATTAAGGCCAAACTCTTGCACCAAAGAAAATCATTCAGCCTATGGTTGCCAGCAAAGCCCAAAGCCCAAAGCCCTTGGAATTTGGATGGATGTCCCCCAGAAAAAAAATCACAATTACTTACATCAATCATTCATTTTCTGATTTTCCACTTTAAAAGGAAAGCTGTAATAACTTGTAACACAAAACTCTTCAAAGAAACCAGCATTAAATGGAGGGAAGCTTGAAGCAAAATTAAGCACTGGCTAAAAGGTAATGCAACTTAAGCACTCCTTGTTAGTCCATGGCAAAACTATTTCATAAGATAACTAAGTAATTTACAGCAAGATACAAGGTGATTGTACACCGGTCATAGTTAATGGTCCTATCAGATTCACCATGCAAATATACAAGCAAAAGTACAAAAAGGTTATGCACAGATTTATCAAGCCAGTGGCATGTCATCTATATGGCAAAGGCAAGGTTTATGCTTGAACATCACTTTGAAGTTTGGTTTCACTAGTTACCAAGTGTGAAGAAACCCGAAATATGGTAACCTTGAGCACAACTTTCTTCTTCTCCATAAGTTCAAATACACAAACATCTCCTTCCACTAAATGGTTATCCTTCACAAAGTGGGACCAGCCCTGGCTTAGTTTCTTTGCATTCCGCTGAATAATGCATCGAACAGGCCATTGTTTTCCATTGGAATCTTTAAGTGTTATAAACTCCGAAATCTCATTTAGATATTTTGATGAGAACTCAGAGGGTATATGCTGTACAAAAAATATAAATAAACAAGTAAATATATTTATCATTCTATTAGCACCAAGCAAAACCAAAATTCAGAAAACTTTTAACAGGTGGAAACACATGGTTTGAAGAATTACCAAACACTTGTTTGAAATGAAGGAATGTCTCATGACAATTCTGCAATGTGGATTACTAGGCTTAAACTTCTCAGCTGATTGAATCGTTCTCTCTCTTTCTGGAGTTGACACATTGCTCGCATCACTCCCCATCCTTGGAATTTTACTTCTTGGCATTTCCATTTCTTTGACAAGATTGGCTGATGAAATATATTGTTCATTAGATTAAGACATTAATCCAGGGCATATCATTGGCAGGAAATAGAAAGGAAATGATTAGGATGGATAAACAAAGGGAGGTTAGGCTTCACATCAACATTAAGTGTGCTAACAGAAATACATTACAATAAATACTTACAAGGCTCATTTCTTTGTTTTCTTCTTTTTGTTTGCTTGATGTCTGCCTGGTTAGGCAAATGAATCACTCCATCAATCTCAATTCCATTGAACTGAATACCAACATCTCGCGTTGATTGGGGTCTGTCTTGGCACTTATCTGCATCCTTGGTTAGAAACATGTTATTGCTATCAATATTACTCATGGACTTCAGGGTGTCATTGCAATTTCCACAAAGTATCTTTTGATCTAAACCTCCTTCAGGAACATTCTTTTTTATGGCAAAAGGTAGGCGTGAAGGGCAAGAATTATTTTCAATTTCTTTTCCATTTGAAACTGAGAATTCCTTTTCTTTTCCTGCAGCTTGAGGCTTCTCTATGTAATCTACCTCACAAGATTTCAAATTGAATATGCTGACTTTGAAAATTGAGTCTCCCTCATATTTGAAGAGAAGAAGACATCCCACACAAATAGAGTAGCGGACCACAAATTCATGCCAGCCATCAGTGAACCACAATTTGTCATCAACTACTGTCAATCTAACTAACCAATCATCACCACAGGGGAGAACAAGAGTAGCAACAGCAGGAAGTTTATCTCTATATCTTTTAACCAACTTCTTTGGAATCCTCTGTGAGATCATAGCTAAGTTAATTTGCTTGTATCATTGGAAATGAAAGAGGGCATCCAATTAACCATGGTATAGTTACTGAAATTACAAATTAGCCTTCCAATGGTTGTTTCAACATAAGAACAGTAAAAAATGTGTAGAAACCTTCATTATTCTGAATAATTCTAAATTGACAAATAAGGCTTATGTACCTGCCTAATTTCCTTAAACTTTCAATGAGTTAGAACTATGTTGATTTTTCTTAAAACTTTAGGAGCAAATGCTAAGACTTTCTTTTTCTCTACAAATAGGAAGAGGTAGCCAAAAAAGGAGTTAAGCTTGGATAAAGGCTATGTTTGATTAAGGGAAAAACGAGGGGAAATTTCATGGACGAACTTCATTGTGTAATTTTACACATTAAACTTCTCCATGAAATCCCCCAGTCCAACCAAAGACACCAAAGTAAAGCATAAGTAACTTCTTTGCAAGTTAGTAAAGAGAGTTGAATGCAATTTAGCAGGTTGTAAAGCGATGTAAACTTTTTCAATTTGGCACTTGGTGCATGCAGATGTCAAAGTCTAGTAAGAAAATTAAAGGGAACCTACCATAAAGCCAGAAATATAGGAACAACTCATTTTCTCTTGCACAAAGGAAAAGATCACTTTGGCCAAACAAAGACGCTAAAATGATGTTCCACAAAAGGACGAAGAGAAAGGAACAGATGGACCCATCAAGCAAGAGAGGGTCTACTATCCAAAGATAAAGACCAACATACACCAAAAGAAACCAATTTACAACACACTGTCTTTTGTTCTATTTTGACACATTCCTCTTTTCCTACAAAAACCAAATGCATACCTATAACTTCATAATCTTTCAAGATTCTCAGCAACCAACTCATCAAGCAAAAATGCAAGTTGCACGTTACGTCATTTATTAGAGCCATGACAGGATAAAAAAGAAAATGTGAAATTGACTAACTTAAAAATTTCTTCTTCTTCATACCCTTTTCATTTTTCTTTTTCTCCTTCTTGATCTTATAAATTTATAATCTGTTGTTTAGATTACAAACGACTACAACATACATAGGAAAAAAGAAAAACTCTCTTTCCACTCAGATTTTGGGAAACTACTTAGCTGATATAATGCATATAACATGCATGACATTTTTTATTTTATTCCAAACAAAAAAAAGAATTTATTTAAGTTTACCAGCTTCTTTTCCTGAATAGTGGATGCATCCATTAACATATGGAAAAGTAAAGGTTTTATCACCGGAGAACTTGACCGGAGACATTGACCTTCCTCTGGTTTTTCCTGCTGTGACATTAGTATAATTTCCCTTTGTACTTTCACCAGTAAATTATCTCTGTTAGCTCCAATGCAAATGCTTTTGTTTTGCATGTGGACAAGCTGTAAGACACAAACTGGAGACAATAGAGTTAGGTCAAAGCGTGAGTCCCTAGAAAGTGTGGAGGAATCTAACACCATAAACGAGTTAACATTTCAAAAGGGTCCCGCAGTATACATTTCTTAAAAACACCTCACCAATCATCCTATAGTTAAAAATGCCCTTTAAAATGTATAATTGCATTATTTTTTTTATAGGTTTATCTAATCAGAATTCTAAGGACATTATTAAGAAAATAAAAGAGAAAAATTGAAAAAGGCAAAATTTTATATTTTCAGCACTTAAAACCCACCATTAAATTTAAATACTTGTCTTCTTTAATATCTTTAACCAGAACTCTTATAAACATAGGTTAGCAAAACCCTTTCTTTATCTCTATAAGTAACATAATTCAAAAAAAAACTCGATTGATCATATTTCATTTATTTTTTCAAGCTTAATTCTAGAACTTCTTTTGGTTAAGAAAAAAATTATGAGCCAAACTCCCGTTAGACAAATATTGGATTCAAAGTTATGGCAGGGAGATAGCTTGCTTTAAAAAGTGCTCCAACAGGTAATTGCTTCTTTAACTTCGAAGAGAACAAAGATTTCATGTGTCTTAAAGCATATCATTATCTTAGGACCGACGTTAATCAAGATGCAATCGCTCGCATGAATAAAATGACAGCAACCAGAGATACGAGTACAAATGATAACCTTACAACATAGATTGTTACACATAGAATTGTGGTGGGGAAAAAGGAAAGAAGGCCTGTGGTTAATGTGGCCTAATATGCATAACAAATTACAATTTCTCTCCAAATCATGTCAAACAAGGACGTAGAAAAGACAAATGTGGAAGGCAATTAGACAAATAAAAAAAAAAAAAATTTGAATAACAATGATGCAGCTTCGGATTCGTAGAGAACCTTACATGGGGCAATATATCCATCATTCATGTTTAAATACCTATATAATTTAAAACTATGTTTAAATAGTAAATATCGGCATGTGTAGAATCTAACATGAAGCCAAATCCATATTATCATCACTTCTTATTTTCAGCAACCAATAAAAACATGCAGGTGAAGCTATAATAAGTTCAAACTTGAAAAAATTAAAAAAGCAAGATAAAATAAGCATTGGTTCAGTTTAGAGATCAGCTAGATCAAACAACTTATTTACAACCCAAGTCAAACAGGAGAAGGAAATAGAGAAAAAACACTATCAAAAGTACATTAACTATGTTCCACTTGAGTCATCCTGAAATGTTTATGAACATAAAAAAGCATCCAAGTTCCAGGTGTCGAAATCAGAAGAATAACTGAACACACAAGCAAAGAGCCAGTTGATGCAGTAGAGTTATCAGGAATGAAGCCTCAGCTAATTCCTAATCAGTTTTGATGTGGTGAGGTGATGCTGCTGCATAGGAGTTCTCAACAGTTTAGCTTGGCTCACTGGTTGGTTCTGTGGCAAAGGAGGGCTCAACAATCCCTCTTCCTCAGTGACACGAAATATAGTAACTTGCAGCACTACTTCCTTCATTCTAAGCAGCTCAAACACACACACGTCACCTTCCCCTAAATTGTTATCTAATGAGAATTCAAACCACCCCTGGCTTAACTTAGCTCTACCTGATCTATAGAGGCAGCGAACAGGCCACTGTCTCCCATCAGAGATTTGAAGTTTAATGAATCCTGAAACCCCATTCAAATGCTTCTCTGCAAAGCACGATGGCAAATACTGAAAATATACAAAGAGGAGTTTAGTGTGCAAGATATACTGTTGAAGAATAATAAAAATGTACAGCACAGTGAATTCAAGGACTCACCATTATGCATCCCCTATATAAATAGGAGGGCCTCAGGACGACTCTGCAGAAAGGATTGGATGGTTCAAATTCTTTCGCCGCATTGACGGCCTTTTCTCTTTCCTCCGCTGTCACAGTTCTTTTTCTTGCAGAAGCACTTTCATAAAATCTAATGCGCATTTCTGACTCCTCTTCATGTTCATCAGAGGTTTCCTGGGCTTCTGCACTTACATAAAATGTATTGATCATAAAATTCAATTTTTTGATGACCAAGATCATAGAAAGAAAAGAAAACTGAGTTATAAGAGCTTAGTAGGACCTGATTTTCGCTTCTTTTTTGCAGCTTTTTTAGCCCTTTCCTCAAAAGAAGCACGCAATTTCAATTCGTCAGTAGACTTTTTAAACTCAAGTGCATTAAACTGAACACCTATATCTCTGGTTGACTGATTGTCTAGTGAATTGGCACCTCTTGAAGAAAGGGCATTCCCTCCCTCTCCCCAGTTTACGCTATTAAGTTTAGACCCATTAAATAGATTCTGCAATGCTGGTGGAGTATAACTCTTGCCAGTTGACGATCCAATGTAGTCTTCATCTTCCATTTCTTCAAAAATTTTAAGACGATTCGCAACGTAAGCCCCTTCATTACTGCTTCGTGAGGCTGATTGATAATTTATCTCAGAAGTAGCCAAATTAAAAACGTGAACATTGAAAGATGACTTTCCTTCGTATCTGAATACTAAAAAGTATCCAACACCAATGGAATAGCGTTGAACAAATTCTGGCCAACCATCAACAAACCAAAATTTGTTGTCTGACTTTTTCAATCCTACACGCCACACACTACCATCAGGAACAGAGAGGGTGGCAACTGAAGAAAGCTCACTCCCATATTTCCTCAGAAAATTATCTGGAATTCTCTGCAATTCACAAATCAAGTTAGGTATCAGATATTGGTATATGCTTGCAATCCAAGAATGCAAGACCAGCTTTCCACCACAGTGAAGATTTTTAATACTTGACAAGTAAGAAATGAAAATTTATTGATGAAGGTAATAGGCAGACTTTGACCAAATAATCCCATTATAATGCCCAATGCCCCACCCCAAGAAGAAGAATGTAGATTTGACTTCATAAGTAAACATGGTTTATTGGTTTGGACATGCATGAAAAACAGAAACAATGATGATCTTACGAAAAACATGAAAAACCAGACTAACTCTCTCCTTATTCACGAGAGGGCAGAATCAACAAACAGAAAAACCAAAAAAATTCAGACAGATCCCTGTGGAAAAGACCTCCAGTGTTTGGGAGAAAGAGTGAGAGAACCCTCAACTGAAGGCAACTTTCAAGAAACATTAAAATGCTTCACTAATGAGTTATCAAATTGCAGACCACGCACATGATGATATAAAAAGAACATTGATTCATTTCAAAAGGGAAATATTATATGTTGTCGAATTTGTTTTAACAAGTCCAGCTTTTAAGCAAGCCATCTTCAGAATAATGGCACTCTTCAACCTGCACTTGAACACTGGAATTAATGTGACTAACGAGGCTCCAACACCAAATGCAGATATAGACTCAGGAAAGATACCATGAATTACTTCTTAAAAAAGTTGTCTTGCATTCATATGGATTTGCTTAAAGTGCTTCCACTTCAGCTCATGCACATGTTGTGAAACTTGAACCTTCAAAATAGGTGAAGTATTGAAACCAGTTCGAGTGAATAGGAAACAGAAAACCTCTGTCCACCGCATGATAAGTGTTTCCTACTTCCTAGAACAACCTCCTAGAACAAGTGCCCAAAAAAAAATTTGCCAGTGCTCAACAAAGGAATTAGATTTCGAAAAGCAAAGCACCAAGTAATATTTATTAAGCATGAGCCTTCTCAGAATTCATTCCAAGTGAAACCTTATTTCTTCGGCTGAGGAACCAAGCAACCCACTTGAGAAAAACAAAAAGCAATCTGGCAGATTTATGGGAGGTTTTTTCAATTAGGAGAACATAGTGAAGATTGAGAGGCATATATGTGTTGTTCTGTGCAAACTGTTGAGAAAAGACATAAAATTAACCAACCACACTTTAAGACTAGGACTAGTTTCAGCTCAGCCAACAGAGTACCACCTCAGAAATCCCTTTAACCCCAAAAAGAAATTTTCAAAATTTTTTCTTCATCACCACTTAACCAGTTCAATATTCGTATGAGACAAAACCATACCCTAATTGCCCTCAAAAAGCTAGCAGAACAATAAAGTGCAAATAAGAGTTGGGGTTCATAATTCAAGAAAAAAATCCAAACTTGGTGAAACGTGTAACAAAAAGCAAAACCCAGAAACATTATCTAGCCCTTTTTCTTTAACAGTCGCTCAAATTTCATATAAACCCTATATAGCTCCTCCAGGACACACAACATCAAGCACAAAACCAACTCAGACATAAACAAAAGAGAAAGCTCTGAAAAAGAATGAGAGAGAAAATTTAGGTACCAGTTGTCTAGATTGGACAGTGGTGGGTAGAACAAGCTTATAGAAAGAAGGGTGAGGCATTTTTTGTGAGTGCAAGGCCAAGCCCTCAAAGCAAAGAACGTTTTTTTCTTGACCCTTTGATTCAAAGTTGAGAACTTTGGGCTCTTCAGCTTCTGGGGTTTCTTCACCTCTCTCAGATCTACTTCACTCTCACCCACCTACACTCTTTCATTTACTTCTCTGCTTTTTGGGTCAAACAAGGGGTTTTTGTTTTTGGTTTTTTTTTTATTTTTTGGTTGGGGTGAATTAACAATAAACAATGATTCTTAAAACCTTTAAAAAAAAAAAACACTCAAAAACCTCAACTTGACCTCAAACCTTATCAAAAGCTAAACGAGTTGGTGACTCGGTGAGTGAGTCACCTCAAACTCACTCGAAGCCGTTTTTGACACGGTTTTCTGTTTTGGGTTTTCCAAATCCTAAAACCCTTTTGTTTTGCTTTGCCTTTGGAGTTGACAATTGGAACAGTGGTGTTTTTATTGGGTCCTATCATTTTTCCTTAACTGGCAAAATTTTTTTGTGGTTCGTAACTAGCATTTTTAGCTCTTCCTACAGGGTTTTTAATATATTATTATTATTATTATTGTTATTATATTGATATTATTATTATTTTAAAAAAATTAATACCTATAAATCTAATTGATAATCGAAATTGAATATTTTGATTATAAATACTATTAATTTTACTACCACTATCGTTACAACTAATTTAGTAAAATCATTAAATTTAAATTGATAAATTATTAAAACTTGTCATAACAGTTTGTTTCAAAAAAGAAATAAATAATCAGTGTTATCACCGGACCAAAAAGGATCATTACTAAAGTTTGTTAAATAATAACAGAGTAAAGTCTCAATAAATGACAAAAGAAAAAAATACACTCTGATTTTTGACAAATATAATTGTTGGATTTCATCAGTATCTTGGTTATTTTTTCTCAGTCCCTCCGCTACTATTAAAGTAAAGAAAAATTATTGGGTGAGCACAAATATACCATATGATTCTTGCACACACTCACATTAAAGTAGATGAGATCCATAAAGAAATGAATATATATTAGTAAGTAAAGTTAGTGTGTGCATAAATAAGATGATAGATTTATACCCACTCAAGAATCTTTCTAAAGTTAATATAGTTAGATGTATGACATCTAAATCAATATCATTTAAGAATTGGATATCCACAATGAGTCATTTTAATCCTAATAACACCTTGCCTCACCCTTTGCTCTCATTCTCACCCCCACTCTCACTCTCACTCCTACCACCACTATCTTTCCTCTCTCACCCTCCACCCTCACATGCAATTGCCATTGTCACCCTCCATCACCTGCACCCCCTTTCCTTCTCTTCACCTTTCGCTGCCCCTGCCACTGTCACTGATTCCTCACATTCACTTTCCACCACCACTATTTTGACCCTTCTCCACCCACACCTTCTACTAGAGGTGAAAATAGGTCAAGTCAAACTAAAGAATAACAAAAACCTAAGATAAGTAAGTGTTTTTTTTTTTTCAAAGGTTTACTTAAATCTTTTCAAAAGTCTCACTTGTCCCAGAAGCCGGATAAAGACCTATTTTATAACATAAGCTTTAGATACATCAATTTCTACTCCCTAATAGGCTCTACCAAGCCTAATTGTGAGTTTGGACTTGAGATTGAGTAGCCAAAATCCCATTCAAGTGATGGCAAGTGGCAACCATGATTTTGAGAAAGAAAAAAATTTATGTTTGGATGTTTATTCTCAAAAGAGAAATGATAAATTACCACCACCGCATTTACACCATATACTTACGCCAAGTTAAAGTTGTAAATCAACATATAAAAAGTTGTAAACCAAGATACAAAAAGTTATAAACTAAAGTGTAAAAAGTTTTTACATACTGATTTACAACTTTTTATATTTTGATTTACAACATTTTACATATGGTTTATAACTTTTGACTTGATGTAAGTATATGATATAAGTGTGATGATAGTTATGTATCACTCCTATTCTCAAAATCAATTTTAACTGTGATATCTCATTTGACCAAAAGCATAAACTAGTTGCTTTTGTTATTTTCACTTCCACTTTAAAAAGCGAACTTGCAAACATATTTCTTTACTTCAAAATAAAATCAATTTTAACTGGAATTAATTTTATCAAAAATTAATTTTACAAACATAAAACCAAACACATACAACTAAGACTATAAACGGGCTAGACCAAATTAAATTAGTTTAATTTACTTATGTATTCATCATTATGTGAAGAGGGCCTTTTTGTCTCCGGGAAAAAAAAACACTGGATTGCCAAATTACAAGTATTTGATATAAAGTACTCCCACGAAGATCCCTTTACTTTTGCTTCCCATACAACACCTTTTCTTTCTTTCTTTTTTTAAAATTGTTTTATTACAATTTTTTTCCGTTTTAAAGCATACGTAATCAAGTAAAAAAGCAATAGTTTGCATTAATAGAATAGAATGACGACAATATGACATGGGAGCAAGGCCATTATTATTATTAATGTTGCCTGATGTCCACATCAAATATTCAAATTACAATCTCATGGAAAATAATGCCAAACAACCCCACATGGAAAAAGATAAATGTTAAAGGCGATTAGATTCAGAATTTACTTTCAGCAATCAGCTAAAACAGTGAATCAAGATTGAACAATCTATTTACTCAGGTGATACTATAATAAATATAAATTCAAACTTGAAAAAGAATAAAAATAAAAACCAGGATAAGCACTAAACAGGAATAAGCCAAACATTGACTCGGTTTCTGATCAGCTAGGTTGAACAATCTATTTACAACCCAAGTCAAAAACAGGAGTAAAAAAATGTATCAAAACAACAATAACTATGTTCCACTCAAGTCATCCTGAAAAGTTTGTGGATATTAAAAGCATAAGTTCCACTTGAAGATGTTCAGATGAATAACTTGGTCACACAGAAGCAGCAGCTACTGGATTCAGTTAAGCTATCCGCAACAGACCTGCTTTAGTTTCTAACCAATTTACCTGAGCCAAATCGATGCTGCATGGGAGTGTTCATCAGTTTAGCCGGGCTCAAATTCTGGTTCTGCAGCAAAGGAGTGCTCAATAATCCGTCATCCTCAGTGACACAAAATAGAGTGACTTGCAGCACTACTTCCTTCATTCTAAGGAGCTCAAACACACAGACATCACCTTCCCCTAGGTTGTTCTCTACCGCAAATTCAAACCACCCCTGGCTTAACTTAGCCCTACCTCCTCTATAAAGGCAGCGAACAGGCCACTGTCTTCCATCGGAGATTTGAAGCTTGATAAATCCTGAAACCCCATTCAGATGCTTTTCCGCAAAGCAGGATGGAAGATACTGAAAGACAGAAAGAGGAGATCAGTGCACAAGATAAACTATTGAATTGCAGAAGTATAAAATGTATATTACAGTGAATTCAAGGACTCACCATTATGCATCCCCTATATAGATACGAGGGCCGCAGGACAACCCGACAGAAAGGATTCAGTGGTTCAAATGCTTTTGCAGCATTGACGGCCTTTTCTCTTTCTTCTGCTGTCACAGTTCTTTTTCTTGCAGATGCACTTTCATAAAATCTAAACCGCATTTCTACTTCTTCTTCTTCTTGATCATCGGAGGGTTCCTGGCCTTCTGCACTTCCATAAATTGTATTGATCATAAAATTCAATTTTGCAATAATATGATTAATGAAAAAGACACAGTAATAAGAGCTTAGTAGGACCTGATTTTCGCTTCTTTCTTCCAGTTTTCTTAACCTTTTCGTCCATAGATGCACGCAATTTCAATTCATCGGTAGACTTTTTGAACTCAACTGCATTAAACTGAACACCTATATCTCTGGTAAACTGATTGTCTAGTGAATGGGCACTTCTTGAAGAAAGGGCTTTCCCGCCATCTCCCCAGTTCACACTGTTTAGTTTAGACCCATTAAATAGATTCTGCAATGATGGAGGAGTATTATAATTCTTGCCCTGGATCAATTTGTTTTGCAATGCACCTGGCGTAAGGTGGGAAGGTGATGAATCCAATAATTCGATGGAATCTTCATCTTCCATTTCATCAAAAATTTTAAGACGATTTGCAAAGTAAGCCCCTTCATTACTGCTTCGCATGGCTGATTGATAGTTTATCTCAGCAGTAGCCAAATTAAAGATATGAACAGTGAAAGATGACTTTCCTTCGTATCTGAATACTAGCAAGTATCCAATGCCAATGGAGTAGCGTTGAACAAATTCTGGCCATCCATCGAAAAACCAGAATCTGCTGTCTGTCTTTTTTAATCCAACACGCCAGACACTTCCATCAGGAACAGAGAGGGTAGCAACTGGAGAAAGCTCACCCCCATATTTCCTCAGAAAACCATCTGGAATCCTCTGCAATTTTCAAATCAAGTTAGGCGTCAGATATTGGTAGACAAAGGCAACAAAAGATGTTTTCAACGCAAAAAAGTAAGAACTGAGCATCAAAATTTATTGTTAAGATAATAGTCTTCCACTGTTTCAGAGGGAGAGGAGAGACACAGAGAGATAGAGTACCCTCAACCCTATTCAACTTTCAATGAACATTGAATAGCTTCACTAATGAGTTATCCAATTGAAAACCACACACATAATGATATAAAGACGTTGATTCATTTCAAAAGTGCAATATTCTAAGTCTTCAAATTTGTTTTCAAAATTTCAGGTGTAAAATCAAGCCAACTACAAAATAATGGCACTCTTTAAACTCCACTAAAGCAGTTGAAGAAATGTGACTAATGAAGCAGAAATATGGAATACAGAGAACTACAGAAATATTCAACCGTTTTTGTTCAATATAACAGCACTGCTGTATGGTAAAATTAAATTTCGTACTATGCAACAAACCTTTTATCAACCAACTCAGGATCAGGTTGCAATGGGATGAGATGAGAGAAAAACTCCTTTTGCACAAAACGCACATCCCTTACGTTTCTGTTTGAAATTCCTACGTTGTTATACAAAATCCAATTCGCACCATTTAGCATTTTTCTTAATATAATTGCCTCGCATTAATATGGGTTTACATATATTGCTTCCTCCCTTAGCTCATGTGTATGTTGTGATTTGTGATACTTAAAAATCTCTTCAAAATACAATTGCATAGGTGAAGTATTGAAACCAGTTTGAGTTTAAATGAAACAAAAAACCACTGTTCATGGCATGACAAGTGTTTCCGACTTCCAAGAAACAACTAAGTCTTGTCACACAAAGTGGGGTTGACTACATAGATCAAACGGCGTGGGATCAAATGACGCCATTGCTGGCAAAAGTAAAATTGCTGATGCTCGTTAAAGAAATTAGATTTATGAAAGGAAAGCACCATATTAATTTCTCAGAATTCACTACAGAAGAAACCTTCTTTCTTGCCCAAAAAGTACCCTGGCACCCATTAGCTCTCCAACAAAGACCAATTTCAATAACACAAAGGAATAGCAAACTTAAATGGAGAGTTTTCAACTAGGAATATGCAGAGATATGTGTGTACACTGTTGAAAAAGGACGTAAAACTAAGCAGCCACACTTTATTGACTTCAAGTCTAGGACCGATTTCATCTCAGCCAAATAGGTACCTCTTCTAAAATCCCAAGACCTTAAACCCCCAAAAGAAAAATCTTCTGATTTTTTTTTTTCCATATCCACTCAACCAGCCCAATATTCTCATAATCTCATGATACAAACCAACCCCACAACACCTTCAACCCTAGCACAACCTACAAGTGTCAACAGAACTTGATATTCAAACATCAAAAGGGTTGAAAAAAAAATCCTTGACAACAAGGTTTTGGGATTACCCCAGAGATATTATCAACCCCTTTTTTCTTTCACCCCCACTCAGAATTTTTCTGATAAACACAATAATACCCCTTCCCCAAAACAACAAAAACATCAAGTACAAAACAAAACCAACAATGAAAATAATAAACAAAAGAAAAACTTTGAAGAAGAAACAAGAATTAGAGATAAAAGGGTGAGAGAATTCAGATACCAGTTGGCTAGATTGGATGGTGGTGGGAAGAACAAGCTTGTGGAAAGAAGGGCGCGGCATTTTTTTTTCTTTTTTTTTCTGAGAGATTTTTGGCTCAGAGCATTTGATGAGACCGTGTTTTTCCTTGACCCTTTGAATCAAAGTTGAAAACTTTGGGCTGTAGAGCAACTGGGATTTCCTCAACTCTCAGATCTACTTCACAATCACTCACACCCTATTCTCTACCCTCTCACTACCTTCTCTGCTTTTTTTTGGGTCAAACAAGGATTTTTTTTTTGGGACAAAAATATAAAAACCTCAACTTGACCTAAAATCTTATTTTTTTTAGAAAAAAAAAGGGTTTCGAGTTGGTGACTCGGTGAGTTACCCCAGACTCACTCGGAAGTCGTAAGGCTTTCCCGGATTGGGCTTTTCCAACTCATTCCAACTCTAAAACCCTTTTGTTTTTTTCTTTTGCCTTTAGAAATTGGCACTTAGGAAGTTATTATTATAATTTCTGTGTCAGATTTGATTAGCGGTTAAAAATAAAATAAAAATTTTGGTGAATGAACTTTATATATAAATTTTATACATGAACTTTATTTACAAATATTTTTATATTATTTTTATTTCCTAACCAAATATATCAAAGTTAAATAAAAATTATGGATAAATTTTATATGTAAATTCTACTCTAATTTTATCTCATTTGGTTTTGTTTGATGGGTCCCTATGCTTGCGTGTGATGGTATTATTTCTATGGACAATATATAAATATTTGGTGAATAATGAATAAATAATTAATAAATTTAGAGATGTTGTTGATAAATTTATGTATAAAAATTAAAAAAAATTAGGTATTAATTTATGCTGTGCTTGTTTGATTTACGTTTTGAAACAAGATATCTTCCTTTTGTTTTATAGTTAGCACTATATTCAAAACCTTCCATCGAAGAAATATGTTTTTTTCAAGGTTAGTCAAATGTACGTTTAACGATTATCCAATACTAAAACAAAAAAAGCTTTTAAATGTAATGCCTAGAAAGTGTTTAGTTTAATTTGTTGTTATTGAAACTTCATTTTAAAGTGGCCAAAATTAAATTTAATGAAAGTAAAAGATAGTTGTTTTTTATTTTAAATTGGACAACTTAAAAAATATTTTTATATGGTTACCTCTAGTGTCAAAATATATCAATTTATTTTAAATTTACAATATTTCTATTTTGGTACTTGTGTCCCTAAAAATGATTTTTTTATTCTATGTAAACAAAAATATTTTTTTAAAATATCATTTATAAATATAAATCAATTACTTCAACTGGAATTCCTCTACAAATAATTATTTTAAAAGTAATTTTTTCTTCAAATTAAACCAATTGGGCCACTAACTTATATTCTTTATGAAAAGATACAAATAATTATGTATTAATTATGATAAATAAATTTTAGTCATATTATTAGTAAATTTAATGAAATGATTTCATATATTTATGAGAAATTTAATTAAAATTTATATTTATTTATTTGTATATCGAATCATAGATATCTAAATAATTTTTATACTTTTACATAGTATTCTTTGTGTAATTATACTTTTGCACGTTAATTATAGGAATAAGTGGTAACAAATAAAGCCCAATAACAGTTCTATTTATAGCCCCCCCTATAAAAGGAAAAAGGACAAATGTATTTCCCCTCTGATAATGTCGTGAAAGGAAACGGCATTATATCTTTACTTCTTTTTTTTTTTTTTTTGAGGTGTGAAAACAGCAACATGTCTGAGTCCATCACTCCATTGAATCAATTATTTTATTTTTATTTAAAAAATTGTATTACAAAAATTGAAGTTACACCAGTGATAGTTAATGTTGGGGGAAGTAACGGTGGGGATTTGATTACTAAAAGACTGTTAAGGGATTGAACAACCTATTAACATTAAATTAAAATGGCTACTAAATTTAAGGTTTGAAGTAAAGTAGGAGTATATGTACTAGTACTACAAAAAGGTACACTAGTAAAGTGGTCACTCGTACACTAGAAGTAAACTAAATATTTCAATATTTTTTTTTAAGTTTAATTTTGTAAGTCAATTTTATCACAATAATAAGTTTAAGCAATGAAGAAAGTTCATGTGTTAAACTTTTTGTTTTCAGGACAAAGAAAAATTCATTAATAAAAAAGGTTAATGAAACTTACAATCGAAACAGTTATATTAGATCCAGATTAAATAAGGAATAAATGTATTTCACACTTTAAACTAACCAATGATATGCGACCTACTCTTTATCCAGAGATTATTAATGTTTAAACATATTTCATATCGAAGACCATCAAGACAAGTGTTACATCCTTAAGAATGTATCAAGCTTCTTTTCAATATACATCTTAATACTTTTATATTTGTAAGACGTAAACAAATAAATAAATAAATACTTCCAATGGGAAACCAAAACACTTGTAATGTATCAAGCTTCTTTTCAATAGACATTTTAATACTTTTGTATTTGTAAGACATAAATAGATAAATAGTTAAATACTCACAATGGGAAATCAAAACACTTGTAAAAGGGAGAGCAAACTAAACACCCAGAAAGATGAAAACAAAACATTTAAGCACATTGGTACATAGATTGAAATATTGTAAATCTTTTAAGTTATACCCGAGAATAAATCATTTATTTGTTTGGTTGATATTGACATTATTGAAAATATTGAATATTATTTTTTGAAAATATCCCTAATAAAATGGTAGTGATGGTGATGATGCTCTAGTGACGGATGGTGGTGGTCCGCTTAGGTGACAATGTTCCAATAACAGTTGTGGCAACTTATAATGAAGAGCAATTTGGCCTTGTTGCTTTTACAAAAATATTATTTTCCATGGCAATCTTAGGGCATGTTTGGTTTTAGTTTTTCAATATTCATTTTCAGTTTTTTAATTGTTAAGATTGTGAAAGAAATACTAATAGCTGGAAATGAAAATTGAAAACTGAATTTTGTAATTTTTATAATTTTTAGTATTTTTTCATAAAATCTGAAAAATTCAAACACTAAAAATAAATATTAAAAACTGCAAATTGAAATCAAACATACCCTTACATGTCCATGTAGAAGGTGGAAATGAAAATTAGTCTATTTTTATTCCCATAAAAGCAACTTATCTAGGAATATCTTTTTAAAACATCGATTAAATATGAGAATCTTACATTCCTGAGGTCATATTCATATTAAGGTTAAAACATTTCATCTATCACATGCCTCTTAAAGGTATGTTTGGTTAAGGGATGAAAGTGAGATAAAAATTATATGGATAAGTTCCATGTTTGATTTTAGTTCCCTTTTTTTTTTAGATTTTAGTTATTATAGTGTCAAAAGTTCAGTTTTTTATCTTTGAAATAAAATATGAGTCCTTACAGTTTTTATAGTTTTAGATTTTACTCCCTATGCCTGTTATTCTTTTTTGTTGAGGACTGATCTTTATTTTTCATAAAGTATGAGGATCTATGGCTTAATTTATTTTGGATTTGGTTTCTCAATAATCAAAACTAAAAAGGGAAAACTTCATTTTATTTCCCACATTTATAGTCATGTGTACTTTGATCCTTAATCTGAAAAAGGGGCAATACAATTCTTGAAAATTTTTTAATGTGCATTTCAATTATTTTGTTAAATTTTTGCCGATAATTAATGGAAAATGAGTACATTTCTTGAATTTTAGGTTCTATATACTTTGATTATTAAAATGAAAAATAAAGGCAACATTGTCCCCTATACTTTCTTAAACATGTATTATTTTTGTCAGGACTCCCTCTATTCCATATTAATAATTGCTCTAGGAAAACCGTGTAATTTTGATATATTGAAAAGTTAATGTATCTGGTTATAAACTATAGCTATGCCCGTAATTGTGATGTTGGTGTTAATTTATTTTCTTATGTTCCTGCTTTTCTTTCTGTAAGTCTTCATGGGGATAGAGTTGGGACTTTTTTCCTCATATTCTACTCTATATAGGTTTGTCTTTTGGGCATGAGCCGTGAGTCCCGTAATTAATTAAAAAAGAAACTCTATATTTAAGGATCGAGCTAAGACTACTAATTAAAGAAAAATAACATTTATCACCCTAACATAACATGTATTAATATCAAAGTAACATACAATACAATTAAACTAAGTGTAGGCACATAGGAAGTACATAGATTTTTTTGGATAAGCAAGGAAGCACATAGATTGAACATGCTTTAGATTCTCCTCGAGATATTGGTGTTGGACTTGGATGCTGTATTGTACGTTGTTGTATAGTGGGTAAACATCTATTTTGGCTGCTCATGTTTGATTAAAGTTTCAATTTAATCCAAAAAGTCTTTTTATTCTATTGATGTCCCTAGCATTTTTAAAATGTTTCAATTTTATCCTTTTAATAGAAAATATTTAATTATAAACAAAAAATGGATGTAAATATTAATGCTAAATTACAATGTTAGGAAATCACAACAAAATATAAAATATTTTGAGCATAAACTTAATGTTTTATGTTTTGTTGTGATCCCTAATATTGTAGCATGACATTTTATATTTTATTGTGACTTCCTCATATTGTAATTTGACATTTACATTCATTTTTTTGTTTATAATTTGGATGTTATTTGTCAAAAGGACAAATTGGAACATTTTAGAAACATTATGGATGAAAATAGGAAAAAAAAAAGTTTGAGACTAAATCGAAACCTTGATCAAACGTGAGAGACCTAAATAAATATTTACCCTAATATGTATATAGTCTAACTAGTTTTAATTAGTAATTAATCTTTATGCATAAGCGATAGCACACAATTGTGCAATACAACTTTTATTATACATGAAGAGTTTTTTTGGGTGAATCCTGAATCTTTACCATTATAAATAGTGATTAATTCTCTTGAGGTATATAATTTATAGACGTGAGTTTTGCCTTTTATTATGAGATATTTTTTATATATATTATCAGAAATTGAGGTCTAACTAGATATTTAAAAAAATTGGTTTTTATTATACATGGAGAGCTGACTATATAGCATGAGAAAGATAAGACGACGCTTTTTGTCTGATCTTGTGGATTGGTAAATTGGGTCTCATTTGGTTTTTGGGTACAAGCTCAAATGAGCAAATGCTAATCTTGAACTTATTAATTGTCATGTGTAGGGGTGACCAACAGTTGAATTCCGGTCACTTCACAAGATCCTTCCGATTTCTTAAGGTTTTGTGAAGTCAGTGAAGATGGACTTCCTACGTGATAAGCCCAATTCCAGTCAGATATTCGGCATTTGGATTGTCGATGATTGTCTCATAGGATCAATGTCTAAATGCACAATTTTCACAGCCTGACATTTGAATTAAGAAAAGTGAGGAGGTTTTATTTTTATGTTTTCATTCTTGTTTTATTTGTGAAATCAGGGAACAATACTGTTAGGCCAAAATGGGATGAATTCTTTTAGCAGTTTTTGAGGGATTGGGGAAGGAATACAACACCAAAAACTTTGACATTGTTTTACATGTTTTTTTTTAATAAAGGTATTATAACTAAGAATTCTTCTTAGAGTTGCGAGAAGAAAAATAGTGGGATTCAAATACGAGATCTCCCACTCAAAAAATATAGGAGACTACCATTAATCACTAAATTGTAGGCTTAGTCATATCAAATACATTGGTTAAAATACTGTTTTACATGTTTTTCGTTTCAAAACATTGGTGAAGCACATCAAACATGTCAAATTCATTAAATTGTAGTCACGTATGTGTATGTGCATGTCCTCAATTTTTTTCCTCCTTTCTTTCCCTTTTATTTTTGTTTTTTGTTTTTGAAGTATAAGAAGCCAAAAAAATTGTGCTGAGTGTTTGTTTGGAAAAACTTTAAGATAAAAATTATTTTAACAGTCATTTATTTGTATAATTGCTCTTTCATATAATCAATTATGTGCCAGTCAAAAAAAAATAATAATCGATTATATGAAAATCAATTTATGTATGGATATTTCACTAAAATATGGTTTTAAAATAATCTATTTTTTTGGGGTTATATTAAAAGAAAAATATTATTTATATTTATATTATGTAGAACATTGTGTTGACCCACATCCTATCCATCATTGGATGGGGTGTTGACTTATTTGAATGAGGTTACACTTATCCAATAATGAATGGTATGAGGATTACCTATCGATATATAATAAATATAAATAATACAATTCATATAAAAAATATTGCTCTATATGACAAATTATTAAAAAAAGTTATGCAGTAACTTATTTATTTATATAATAATTAATACTTAAGGTTAATTTGATAAGCACACCATAATTTTAGAATAATTAGCTTATGCTTGCAAGAATTTGTTTTAAAAAATTATTTATTATTATAAGTTGACCTGACCGTCCATATAACCCATTTGTTAAGTAAGTTTGGGCTACATTGGAGGTGGGTTGACTCGATTTCTCAACATTTTTTGGGAAAAAAAAATCCCTATCATGTGAGAAGTGTCATACATATTGTATTTGGATTGAATTTCAACTTAAGTTAATGTGTGTATGTGCATTTTTTGACATTTTATCGGTACATGTATTTTTATTTTATTTTTCATATATATTTTTGGTCTTTTTTAGGATTTTCAAGTTTAATTTAATTAGTTTTAAATTTTTCATATTTTTAAAATATTTTTTTTGGGTCAACTTGTTTTGCCTACCAACTTAACTGGATAAAACTTATCGTGAAATTGAATCCGCCCATTTTTTAACTTTGGTGGGCCAACGTACACTTTGGCCACTCTACTTAAACGCTTGCACAACATGTTTCAGCCTTTTAACATACACATAATATGTTTCGGTAATTAATCAATTGAATGATTCTTTTTCTTCTTTTCATACTTTTTACTGTGATGTTTTTTTCATACTTCTCTGTTCACTTTTTGATTTTGACATTTTTGTATTTTTTTTCCAACCTCTTCTCATTTTTTTCTGGTA
This sequence comes from Dalbergia oliveri, assembly GCA_030441495.1. Taxonomy (NCBI): domain Eukaryota; kingdom Viridiplantae; phylum Streptophyta; class Magnoliopsida; order Fabales; family Fabaceae; genus Dalbergia; species Dalbergia oliveri. Next base: position 2,218,738 of record JAMLFY010000011.1, read on the forward strand.
AATTACACCGACATCATATAAAATGTAGTAAAATTAATTCTGGTTCCTTTGTATAGGTAAAATTTGCTCAAAAAATCCTTAAATTTATAAAATTATTATATCAATTTTTTTAAAATTTATAAAATTATTATATTACTCTCATCTATCATATACTGAATAATGCATCCAAGGATGCCACCTAGATGAGTAAAAGTGACTTGAAGATGAATTTCAACAACAAAATTTAGCGAAGGTTATTATAATTTTTTTTTTTTCAACTACAAATTGCTTTCTTTACATAAATTAGAAATTTCAATTTGTGTCCACCGTTCAGAAAATAAAGAAAGTTGCTTAAGAAAACGATAAATTTGAAAACACAAGATGTGAAAATAAAAACAATTACAATTAAAGAAGACATTTTAAGAGAGATCAAACTAAATAAGAAACAGAGATCTAAATATTTACAGAATAAGGAAAAAATAAAAATAAATTTATAAATAAGAAATGCATTCAATAGATAAGAATGATTTGGAAATAGAGAATCTATCTTTTACCATTGTCTCTTAATAAGATAAGAAAAAATCAATTAAAGAAAAGAATATACAAAAGTTGTAAAAGTATGTACATGCATAAACTATTTTAACAGCAAAATTAATTTGCATCAATAGACAAGGTACTCATTCTTTATAACAAAATGCGTTACATGATTGCTATTGTTCTTTGGCATAAACAATTTCAACTTATCAAGGTTAAAGTTTCATATACGCATATACTTTATCAACAATTGTAAATTCTCTATGGTATTGAGTTAGGATTGTGCACTGGAATCTAGTCTTGAAACAAAATCAATGGCATCAACAAATCAACATATTAGCAGCCATATACGTGAAGATCTTGCCTTCAATATTCTGTCCAAATTACCCGTGAAATCTTTAAAGCGATTCAAGTGTGTACAAAATCTTTTATTTGAAAACCCACATTTCATGGAGAGATGATACGTGTACAATATTGTGGGACAACAAATTTACACGATAAGTGTAGATGAAGAAGAAGACAAAATAAGAAAAATGAGCCCAACAATATTAATATATGGAAAATAATGGTGTTATAAGTTTGTTGTGAAATTTTGTTGTGCAACAAACATTTTTCCATTTCATGAGCAAGTATTGCAACAATTTCACATCTAAACATGCCAGTGACAATGATGATTCACATGCCCTGTTATCACTTTGGAGACTACAGAACAAGGATAGCCTCTTTTTGCTTCCTTGTGAGAGGTTTGAGGATAGGTTGAAAGTAGATTATCCGCCTCCATTTCAAGATGATGACACTGAAATTTCTGTTATGGGTTGTGGTAGCATACTTTGTCTCTATCAAAAGCAAACTTGGTCCCGAGTTCCAGAGATTGCATTTAAAATTGTATTGTGGAAATCTACCAAGGAATTTAAGGTTATTCCTACTAACCCTATTATTGAGGGTTCACTTGGTGTGCAAATTTATGTTACCCAGGAAGGGTTTGGGCATGACATTGAGAATGATGACTATAAGCTCATTGGGTGTGCTAGATCCACTACTGATCCAGAGGTCATATGGCAGATATACAGCCTAAAAGGTAACTCTTGGAGAAAGAGTACGTTCATTTATTTTATTCTATGAGTATCAAAATGAGTTAATTAATCTCTAACATTGTAAAATGTAAATCAAGTCAATCCCTCATCTCATTTTTGTGTGACATTTTATCAATTAAATGATAATGTCTAACATTAAGTGATATCACGACATGTGTTTTATAAAGTAGACTTGAGTTTAAAACAACTCATTCTAATATCATTTTAAACTTCATTCTACTTAGATGATATATGATATATGATATGTCAAGTATCATTTAAAGGTTACCTATCATTTAGTTGATGAAATATTAAATAAAAGTTAGTTGAAGTACACAACTCACATTTTACAATATCAGAACTAATTTAACTCATTTTAAGAGTTAAAAATTAAAATGACTAACAAATATAAATTTAGGAGTAAAATAAATATTAACTTCTTGGAGAAAACTTGACGTCAAAATACCTTTTGTTAGTTTTGAGCCAAGTTTTAAGGTGTACTTGGATGGGGTATGCCATTGGATGGATTGGAGGGGTACTATAATTACTGGTGAGTGGTACTTAGTCTCATTTAAATTGAGCAATGAGGAATTCCTTACAACAACCATAGAGTCAGTGGATATTCCGTTGATCTATAGTCGCTTGGCGGTATTGAATGGGTCCATTACTTTAATCGAAACGAATGTTCGAACCAAAGGTTTTTCTCATGTATCAATTTTGGGCGAGCTAGGTGTGAAGGAATCATTGACCAAACTTTTTTACCATTGAACATTCTTTTCATGTGGACTACATGTTTGAAGTTGGAAGGAAGGGCGATTTATTCTTTAGTATAAGTAGTGAAGGGGCCATTTCTATATGGGATCAAACACTATACCGCTTCAATTTAAGAACTCAGGCGGTTAAGGAGACTGGTTTTGATGGGGTTCTAGTGGGTGCTCAGGTAGTAATTTTTAAGGAAAGCTTTCTTCCTATTGGAGGAATAAGTGGTTGATATTGTTTTCTTGAAAAATATTACTTTTACTTATGTTGCATGAGATATTATGTTACTCATATATCATCTATTAATAGATGGATGTACACCTTACTTAAATGTGATTCACACCTTATCTGATGGTAGATAGAATGTAAATCAGTATGGTGTATCATATAATATATGTACAAATATCATAACTCTTTTTACCTTGTCATCTATGTTGTCAGTATTTATTACTTGTCGAATGTTATGAAATTATTTGTATACGAGTTGGCTATTAATTGTCAACTTCTTTGTAGTTTGTACTATGGATTCTGATTTATCAATATATTTTGTTGAACTTGAATGGCCTTTTCCCTCGTGATAGGTAAGCATCATAGATTGGGAACTACCTTTAACTAGCATACTTTCCATTCAAATAAGTGTTGAAGAAAAGCCAAGTACTAGAATACAATTAACTACTAAAAAGGCATCAAAGCAACCAACAGAATTTGAGACCCACCAATGCAGCTTTATTTGTGAAACAGAAAATACAAAACATAACATAGCTTAATTTGATATCTTTCAGTAGACCTTATATTATATCAGCCAAATTTGAGTAGTACAGGTTACAACTAATTAACTAACTGCTTAAAGAGAAATGGAAATGCTTAAGGGTGCATCTGTGGGTACACCATTCTGTAATACAGTTTCTAAGTGCTGAGATCAGTAGCATCCTAGCATGACATATACCAGATAAAGCTCAGTTTTGTTAGACACTTTGTCAAACTAACTAATTTGGTGCACATCTGAATATGTGAACCCTCATGTTGTTTCCACCTTCAAGTTCAAATATGCAAGTGTCACCTATCGTGAGCTTGTTATCACGTACAAATGTTGACCATCCTTTTGAGAACCGATAATAACTCCTATTTTGAATGCAATAGCAAGCCACTCCCATTTCCCAACATTTTCCTAAGGAATTCTGAAGGGTGATCTCTTTTACAGCAGGAGGAAGATACTTCCTGGCAAACTCAGTAGCAACAGGCTGCAAAACATGACACCAAAATTGATGCTTGATTGATTACATTGTGTTCTAAATGAAAAGAAAATTCGTTATGCTTTACATTTTAAATTTTAACATGAACCTAAGAAGCTTAAGATGTGAGAAAATCATGTCACTCAGTACTAGTAATTGATATTAATGCAGGAAAAAAACAAAATTACCAAAAAGCATCCTTTGTTTGTGACATTACTTTTCTTGATGAGGTGCTTGAAACAAGGATTGTTGAAGGTAAAAGACTCGACCAAGTTGCAATCATTTGACAATTCAATTTTAGTTGAATTCTGAGGCACTGAAGGGTAGTCCTTAGGAAGTGAGCCTTTGTTCCCAAGAGCCAGTTCTGTGACATACATGAAACAAAGATTTAAGGCTTCGAAATTTGTAACCACGTATATGTATACATGTGTGTTCATTTTGCCATTTTTCACATCATATTTACCTTCTTGAGAAGGCTTTGATTCATGAAGGTGTGAAGAACCAGCAGAAGTTTGTATCTGTGTACCCTTGTCTGTCCTGACCATTGGGGTTTCAGCTTCTAACTTTTTTCCTTTTCTATAGTATGGCCTATCAATTCCACTTTTCCTAAATATTTGGACCTGGAAACAGTTCTTTCCATCATACGTGAAAACCAAGAAGTCACCCGGCATAACTAAGTTTTCTATCAGAAACTTTGGCCAACCATGATGCATATACATGTCATCATTTCCCCTCTTGATAAGAGTCACTCGCCACTGATCACCATAAGGACACATAAGAGCTGCGTCATTACTCAAGAAGTCTTTGTCCAAATACTTCAGAAACTTAGGTGGAACCCTCTACAAAAAAGAAAGATAAGGAAACAACTTGAACCATATTAGAATATAGACCAATAACCTTGGTCCTCATCAAAGAGATTGTTGATGAAGGGGCTCACAAGTAAATTACAAAATAAAGTCCATGGTAGCTTAACCAGGAGCTATAGTAAAGAATCAGAACATATAAACAACAGGAATCTTAATACTAAAAATCCAGTTTTTGATCTAGTTTCTTAGCATCCATGTAGAAAGTTTGTATTCCTCATTAGAAAATAAATAACACAAATTGTAGCATAATATACCAATGGGAAAACAATATAAACAAAACAATATACAATCACCATGTGCTGGGTGTTGTGGTTTTCCTTGATGATTGTGAAGAAGGAAGGTTTGCTTTGCTGCTCTTCCATCGCCGTAACTGGTTATTCGGTCTCGGTGGGTGTGAAATGAAATGCAAAGTACATCATAGTCATTGTCATGTACGTGTTCCAATGTAAACACTAGGACTTAGATGAAAATAATAGAAACTGTGGAGTCAAAAAGGTGGCATTATGGCTCCTGGTCTGCACACACAAAAATGGTAAATGGTTACTACTTTTCAGTAGCTTTCTTCTTATTGTGGTTCAAGTTTCAAAATCAAAACACCTTGATATGTATACTTAGTGATAAAAATTGTCATTTATGGCACACTGCACTGTCAGATATGCTGTTCTAAATTATATCGCTACAGACGTGAATTAACACCCTTATTGGTAGCTAGAGGTATTAGCTTGGGTTGCTCAGACCCAACCAATTTGGGCTTTTCCAATGTGGGCCAAGTATAATGCGGGTCAGTACTATTCAGGCCCATTTTTGAGCTCAACCCATTGTTGCATCTTTATCACTGAATCCATTCTACCATGATATTCTTCTGAAAAATATATTTTTTGTAACTTTTTTAGTATTATTTTACAAAATCAAAATTAAATATTGAAAGAAATACAAATTACAATTATATGTCATTATTACTATTATTATTCAAGTTCCATAGAATATGTTTCCCAAACATTTTTTACCAGCTCTATATCCAAGTATGATGTCCTATCTTCGTTTGGTCCATGTTCCTGTTGATGGTACACGGTGTTAATTGTTCTGGCTTTTTCTCCCGAGAAATTGGCATTTCCAATTCCCCAGTGGCAAATAGAATTTTATTAATTTTGTTAATTAAGTATCAATTTGTAACATCTAGGAAAAGTCGACAACTTCCATAATCGCTTCTGGAACAAGGTTGCCACCATCCATCCTGAAATTAGTTTACCTTTTTCCAATTTCTTGGAATCACAGACAAGCAAAGGCCTCAACTTGAATCTCTTTGATATTCTTGAGATTCAAACCTTCCTAGCTATATTTTGAGGCCTTCTTTCCCATGTATGCACATCTTTTTCACCTATGTTATCAATCTTCCTTAATTTCTTTTGCATATTTGTTTTGGATTACTTTCTTTGAGCAATTAAGTTCCTTGTTTTGTAAGTAATTTATTTTTTGTATACTCTATTATTTTTTCTTACTTTTAATTAAAAAGCAAAATTTATTGTTCTTGTTTAATGTATCAAATCAAATCAAATATTATATTATATCCTTGATCAATGTGCTACGTGTAGACCCTCAAATCATGCACGTTAGGCTCTATTTTACATTCCAAACGTAAACGCAATGCAAACGTTGACACCACTTTGTTTTTATCACCAAATGGATTGTACTTTTCTGTGTTGCATGTGACAATTGTCTTAACCCCAGTTGGTTTTTGCACAGAGAAATGATCACCCTTTTGAAGGGGATGATGGATGAAGAAGTTTTGGCCATGACAAAGATGAGGAAAACAGCTCTGGTGACCCGGGTGATGATGGTCATTACCATGATGGCCATGTTTGTCACAACATATGCAGGTGACACAAACGATGTTTATAGTCCATGTCTTGATGCTAAAGTTCAGAGTGGAGATGGTTTTACCTTTGGAATTGCTTTTTCTGGACAAGCAATCTTTCTCCCAAGATAATGGTCCACAGCTTTCACCTTGTGACAAACGCCTTGACCTGGCAAACAAAGGTGCACAGCTTGCTGTGTTTAGGCCAAAAGTTGATGAGATCTCCCTGCTTACCATTAACAGGAGCACCTCAGACCCGGTATATTTATATGTTATTTCATGATTCATAACCAAATGCTTTGTGTATAGTCTAAACCTATCTATGTTGCTTGTGAAGATGAGAGTGATATGTTTTGGTTTATAAATATACTTGTGGCTTTGCACTTCTCTCTCTTTCTTGTTACCTTTATTATCCTTTGAGAAATGTGTTTATACTTAGGGCTTGTTTGGTTGAGGAGTAAAAATTCCCTAGGTGAGATTCATATATAATTTTATATAGAGTGTATCTAGGAAAAATTTATCATCACTTACCTCTCAACCAAACATATCCTTAGTGTATAGACATACAAATTAACATGTGATGATCACGGTACAAATAAGTGTTTATTACAATTATGCAAATATTGAATGTGATGTTAACTAAGAATGATCCACACCATTAGTGAGACGATATATTGATATGATACTTCTATAACTAAAGTTTATACATTTTAAACTGTGATCACTATATATCAATTTGGGTGTCTAAACATTGTGTTCAAATGATGGAATTGCTATCTTTTAATCACGTCCTCTAGTAAATGTTAGACCTGGGGAATTACATTAACATCAGATAAACTATTCAAAGATATGTATATAAACTTGTATCTAATTGCATTTTGTTCTTTGCAATTAGTGTTCAATCTAATTTATAGCACTACTTGTTATTGTGACTGCCTGCTAGCTCAGCAATTTTTCAGAGATTGAGTTAAGCGGCTACTAACAGTATTGTAATAAACCTTGACATGAGTTCCTAAGTGAAGTAAGAGGAATATAGGGTCCTTGAAGTTCTGATAATATGCATGGTTGAATAATTGATTCTGCTTTGTTATGATTGCAAAGCTGAACACTCCTGCATCCCAATATACTTTCTTAGAAAAGTTCGGTGTTTGTTTTCTACTAATTTTGTGAGTTCATCAGGCCAAATCTGGTGGATATATGGTTGCATTTGCTGGACAGAAATATGCAGCAAGGTCACTACCGATCATGTTTGCTGACAACAGTCACACAATTACTAGCTTCACTTTGGTAAACACATTTGACATACTCAAGTTGTGCTTCTCTGAGAATGTAAATTTTTTTTTTACCACTTCTAGGAATGTAACCTGGAACTTGGATGTTGATTGTTCAGGTTCTTGAATTTGGTAGGGGAACCCTTCAAAACTTGTTTTGGAAGAGTTTTGGTTGCGATGCATGTCCTAGTGGAAGTGTTTGCCTGAACAACCAAGACTGTGCAGTGCCAAACTCAAAGTGTCAAGACAATGGTGGCACTGCCTGCAACATAGGCCTACAGTTGGCATTCTCAGGGACAGACAAGAATCTTGATGCTCTAAATTCTTGGTATGAAGTTCAAAACCTGCGGCAGTACTCTCTCTATGGTCTATTCTCCAACCTGCGTGATTCCATCATTGGACCATATGAGAAGTTCTTTTAAATTTGTACATGTACAGCTTATATGCAAAGAGATTGTACCCCATTTAACTGTTATTGATTTGAGTTTAATTATCTCCCATCTTCACACTCAAAGTTACAAACAATTGCCTACTTTTATATATAGTCTGAAGTTACTGACTGAGAAAGAGGCTTGAAAGGTTGTAACATAATCACTATGGAAGGTAGTAACAAATCACTCTAGAGTTGGTTTTGTATCACCTTAAAAATCAGGATGATAAATTCATAGATGAGTATTCAATACAAATTTTCCTAGAAGTCTGACATCAGAAGATTCAGTCCATTTTTTTCAATAGACCAAACTGACCCTTAAAATAACTCTTGATTAAGCTGTATATCATTGAGTGGGACAAATCTTGTTGCTCCATTAACCCTCAGTTTGGTTAAGCTCAGCAACTAGATCCCTCACAACAAGTTAACTAGAATCTTGTGAACTTTCAGGCTCAATTATAACATTAAAGCCAAATTCATTTCCTGGTTTGAATGATCGTTTGAGTTCTTCTGCTGATTGAGTTGTGCTTATCTTCCTGTCCTTAACATCCAAGTTTTCCTGTATTGGTTCATAACATATGGAAATACAAGTTTATATCTTTGACAGCCACATATGGAGTGGTAAAAAAACACTTGCCTGTCTCGCATAATCAGCCATAGTAGAATTGAGTATTTCTTGTATTACAAATTTAGTGACACTTTCTTCCCCAAGCATCTGTATAAGGAAGTCTTTGGGTATCTGCATGCATTTCCTAACTAAGTCATCTTCAAGCTAAAGCACACATGATAATAGTCTTAGCAAGAGCAAATATTTTTTAGAGATAACTAATTGCTAGAGAGCAAGAATTGATAGAAAAACTTAACCAGCCAAGTGATCAGTGCTTATATTTTAATTATGTTGATGTTATTAACAACATAATACTTTATAGATTAAAAGAATATAGCAAATAATAATTCTTCAAACAATGAAAACTTGATTGTAAATCACACACCTTAGATGATTTTCCTGGAGCAGTTTGCACATCACATGCACAGTGTAATATGGTTAAAATTCATGAACTGCAAGTTAGTGATTACATACTGAATAATAATGAAGAGGAGAATGGATCACATATAAAATCACATCAATAGCAAGAAACAAGTATAAATATTAAATAGCCAGTACCTCTCAATGTAATTGTGAAAAGCATAATGAAAGTCTAGTTCCTTTTTCTTTTCCAGATGTTGGGTTGCATATTTGGTATCAGAGACAAATGACAACAATAGATGAGACTTGAAAGGGTTGACCAACTATAGGTTGAGGTCTGAGGGTCCCCAGAGAATTCCACAAGGTGGATTTTCTGACAAAATGATTATACAGAACGTATTAAAATGGACATACAAGGCCTTACCTTGGTAAAACACTCTAGCCAAAACCAAGATAAGACCACCAATGCCAAGGATATGTTGGCCATTTCACAAGCCTTTGTTGATCAAGAAAATACAAGATGCTAAATGGGAAAGGTCACTAGTTGACCAAGCATTGGAAAGACACAGACCTTGATAATTTTGTTATGAGCACATAAGCAGCTGACAAAAGGAACTTCAGAATGCAACCACCCTAATGGTCATCACATTTGGTAAGTCTGGAGTGTGGGTGGTACTACTATCTTGTGTTCAAGCAACTCTACAGGATAAGGAATTTTGAATAGGAGAGGTTTCTTCCAGCAAATGCCAAAGGTCAAGATGAGGTGTGTTCTAGGCATATGTTGCAACACATGAATCTTATATGAAAGTGCATGGAATCAATCTTAATCTATACATTGCATCTTCTTACCTCCTTTTTGCATGCGAAATCCAGGAACTGGTGGGGCAGTACGAGCCAAGTTTCCAAGTGTCTGGTCAAATACCCTTTGTGTTTGATCACCAGTCAAGTCCACTCTTAGCTGCCATGTAAGCCACAAGATAGTCTTACAACATCAAGCCCCACAACAGCAGGGTACAAGCAAATGAAAGCATAAAATTAACATTATGCAGTAATTTATCGAAACACGCCGCAGTAAGAACAATACATAATAAAAGGGGCAAGATAAAAGGAAAAGACTAGTTATAGTAATATGTATCTGGCCACATTTTTGTGTATGTATGAAGCTGCAGGTTGCTTGGTATACTAATCACAGTGTTTGGATAACAATTAACACGTTTAGTAAAATTAGCTTCAATTTCAATATAAGATTTTTTTTTTTTAAATCACAGCCTCTTGACCATTATACAGCATAGGAGAAAGCAGGGACATATCTGTATAGAGAAAAGAGTCAAAGGGAAGACATGGCAGCAATGAAGATAAAACTTAAGATACAGAGTATGAGAATTTCCCGAAAGAGCCAGAACAGCAATTCTAAGTTGGAATCAGTTTTTGCCGCAAGCTCACTTGTATCTTATTTTCATCTCCGGATTCTACAACTATTTTGGCATTTTTTAAGGCGGCTGAACTTTCGTTGGAATCTGTAATTGAAGCTTCTAGACCTACAAAGCAAGAGTATGGCATCAGTTTGGAAGCAGTTATAACTCACACTGCAAAACGGGCATACAGTAAAGAAAGAATTTAAGGGAAAATGTATTTCGGATTCCACATATATGTATATATACACACACACACACTTATGTGAGACGTGATGTATTCGATATAAAATTTTGTTGTACACAAATGAAGTTGAATATATAGTTTGGACTTGGGAGGGCACAAAACACATGCATATATGCCTTGTAACTTGGCATATTTCAAATCCACCAAAGAGGGTCCAATCGAAGAGTCACCTGAATTAAGAGCTGAGATTATATTGAGACGTGTGAGAGTTGTCCCGGTGGGTTTAGAGAGGATGTTTAAGCTGCAAGGGAAAATATGATAGCAAAAATAGATTAGTTTGGTTGATGCGTATGTTATTAATATTATCCTCTGTATGAGAACATACAGATAGATTTGTTAGCTAAATCTTCCTCACACAAATGTCAAGGTTAATACTGCTAGTTGTAGTAGTATTAGTAGGAGGAGGAGGAGGAGGAGGAGGAACACATGGTAGTAAGAGAAACATGTAAAGAAATTTAGTACCTCCTCCTCCTACCCCTGATATTGAACAGGTTGTGGTTGAGAGTGAGAGAAAAGTTGCCACGGGGCTTTGCATTTGGAGTGGGAAGAGAGTGAAGTTGAAGGTAAACTGGGCTAGTTGTGAGGGAACCAACTCCAACTGTAATGGAATCTGGGTTGGATGCCATCATCATCATCTTCATCTTCATGTTCATGTTCTTGTACGTGTCAGTCAAACTGACAGACACTCCTGCTCCAGCTCTATCCTATTCGTGTTCCTAAGTGATGAGAAGATCGATGAATGATGATGCCACATGTCTTATCTTTCTATTTTGGTCAACTATTATCTTTTCACATATATATAAATTTTGTGATTGAGGAGTGATATATAATTATCACCACATTTATATTATATACTTATATCAAGTTAAAAGTTATAAATTAATGTATAAAAAATTGTTAACCATATGTAAAATATTATAAATCAAAATATAAAAAGTTATAAATCAGTATGTAAAATTTTTTACACTTTAATTTATAACATTTTACATCTTGATTTATAATTTTTTATATATTAATTTATATTTTAATTTAGTATAAGCATATAGTGTAAATATAATTGTGGTCATTTATCATTTCTCTTTGCAATTTTGCCTTAGAACCAAGACCAAGTAAGTGTCTAAATAAATAAATCAAAGAACAAGTGTTTTGCCTCAATCTTCATGAGAGCCTGGGCCTGGCTGGGCTGGGCTGGGCTGCTTCATTCATGATTATATCCGCCAAGCGCTGTGACTGATGATAGGAAAAAAAAAAAGTGCCATTTCTGTGTTCGACTACACTTTTAAGGTATCAATTAATGTGCCTACGTTTTGTGCCAGGTTTGTTTATGCCTTCAGAGTTCATAGCTACTCCACGCCCAAAACGGGGAAAAAAAATCAAAGCTACTAATTATGAAACACAAGAAGTTTAATTTCTACCACTGCTGAATTCGGTGGTTAATTCAGATATTTATTTTGGTTGTGAAATCTTACTCGAAGTTAACTTGACCTAGTTCAAACTTAAATAACTCTTTGAAAATTGTATTTTTTAAAAAATTAATGATAAACTATAAATTCATATATTTCAAATAATATATTTACAAAATATTTTATTTTAATATTAATATTTATTTCAGAATGTACATTATGGAATATATCTTAAATTTTTTTTATCTTTTTAAATATTTCAGATTTTTCTACATATGATATTGAAATCATTATTCTATGCCTATGTTTCGGGAAAAAAAAATGGAATCATTATTTTACCTTTATATTGGATTAATTCAATCTAACCTAATTATTAGTCGGGTGATTGTTAGATCACATTTGAATTGCAAAAAAATTAAGTCACAAGAATCAAGTCACATTCTTGCCCACTTCAAAAATAAATAATAATAATAAAAAGAACAAATACCAATACTTCTTTAGTACGCCCTACATGAAAAACTGCCTATCAATAAAATGAAAACAAATCTGAGTAACACTAGCAGAATAAGCCATTATTTCCTTCAATGGGAGGGCATCATCTTCAAATTGGCCTTTCCAGAGAAAAGCAATTTGACATTTCCATTGGTCAACACGTTTAAGTTAACAAGTGAGACGACCTTTCTAAACAAGCAGTGAAAACATAACAATTAAAGAGGGCCAGGGCCAACATATACACATTGGAATAATTCTGTGATTGCCGGTATACGGCATTGACTTGTCAGAATTTGATTAGCCTTCTTTTTCCTGTCACAATAATTCTAGTGGCGAATACTAACCATGAAACACCGTACATCGTATATCCACTGCAATAATAATTGACCAATCCTTCCTTTTCTTAAACATTCCCCAAGTCCATCAACTAAATATTAAACCATCTCAATCATCTCATTTTCTTATATTTATGGTTGTTCCCAAGTGGTTGCCTTTTTATGCTGCTAGCCATATTTTCTGCTCATAAGAACTAACTTCTAACATGCTAGATAGTGTCATGAAATTAATTCCAAGTGATTCTGAACTATATCCAAAGCATCACAATTTGGTAATTTCACCAAGAGACAAAAGTTGAACTGCTTTACTATACATTGCAGACAACTAAAGAAGAAAGTAAGGGATTAGAGGCTCCACTAATAACACCACCATTACTCCTAACTTGAAGCAGATAATCAACAGCTTTTTCGGTAATAACGTCACCAGGGATCAAAACTGGGATGCCCGGCGGGTAGGGACATATAAGCTCCCCTGAAACCTCACCAATGCTATCGTTCATTGTTACCTTCCTTTTACTTGCAAAAAAGGCATCTCTTGGTATCAACCTCATGATTATATCATCATAGGGTGCATGAGCAGTGGCCACAATCTCTTCAGGTTGACGAATGTGTGCATATGTAGCAGCTAGATGCTTTATGCCTAATAAAAGCCTTTGGACATGATCCTCACAAGTTCCAAGATTAAGTGCATAAGTAATGGACTTATTCCCAATCAGTTCACAAACAATTCCATAATCCCTGTACAAGATTTCGTCCGCTTCATAACCTGACAAACCAAGCTGCCAAAATCCTATAGTAAGCCGTAATGGATCAATAGCAGGAAAGGTTGGAAAGCTTGAATTCTCAAGCACAGTGATACCCGGGATACATTTTAGGAGAGACTTCACTTGATAGGCTAATTCTATTGCTCGGTTGAAAGCAGTGTCAGGGCTTTCACTAAGTTGAGCTCTAGCAGCATCTAGAGATGCCAAAAGCAAATAACTAGGGCTTGTGGTTTGAAGAGTTTGGAGACATCTAGAAATTTTTTCCTTATCTACAATATTACCTGACATGTGTAACATAGATGACTGAGTAAAAGAGCACAGAACTTTGTGTGTGGACTGTACAGTCAGATCAGCCCCTTGCTGGAGGGCTGAGTTAGGAAGCTTAGAATGAAATCCTAGGTGTGCACCATGAGCTTCATCAACGATCAAAGGAATTTTTTGGGAATGACACAATTCAGAAATCTCACTCAAGCTGCTGCAAATACCATGATAGGTAGGTGAAGTGATGAAAACTGCTGCTGCATTTTTACCTTCCCTTTCTAGTTCCTGGATAGCTTTCAATACCTGCAACAATACCAAGCCTATCAACCATCCCCACAGGAAAAAAAGACAAAAATGTGAGACCAACATGAGATGAGATAACTGGAAGAGAGTACTAATATTGAAAGAAGTAAAAATAAGAAATTCAGCACACAAGCACATCCTCTGTGTACGTGTTAAAACAACCTAAGTAGATTTCTTTTTGAGTGGATTTACAATTCTGTTCATATCAGCTGCTTTCTTTTAGCAAATTTTCATAAAGCTATGCCCAACATATGATAGTGTATCATATCATAATAACCTGTAATGGAGTGACTCCACCAGCGATCTCCCAATCATTCTTATAGTCAGGAACAATGTACTTAGGCACCACACCTGATAATACCATAGCAGATATCGCTGATAAATGACAATTCCTAGGGAGAATCAGAAAGTCACCCGGTGAACAGGTTGCCATTATTGCTGCCTGGATCCCACAAGTAGTACCTCCAACGAGAAACCATGTCTCTGACGCTCCAAACAGTTTAGCTGCTTCGTTTTGTGCTTCTAATATGGGCCCCTCAGGACAAAAGAGGTTGTCAAGCTCTGGAAGCTCAGGCAAATCATGAACAAATGGTCTTATTCCAATGAGCTGAGTCAATGAAGCCGGAGCGGCATGCCCTCTGTTATGTCCAGGGAAATGAAAACTGGCAGTGTTTTGCTCAGCTGAGGCTTTCAGTGCACTGACTAGAGGAGGTAGGTCATCTTGCTCAAGTCCAGCAGAGCTTCTGCTTAAAATATGGCCATTTGTGATTGATTCAGCCGCCACTCTCCCAATGCTCTCATCTTGCCCAGGTGCTGGTGGTGCAATGCCTCTTTGCTGTCATACAAGAGTAACAAGGTAGGGAGCTAAGATAAAGTCCAATGCAGCGAAGGAGCATTCAGCTCATCTTCCAAGATAAAATGGGATTGGTACATCATTTAATTCATGTTGTCTGACTTATCCCACTTCCCCAAGTAACCACCTTTTGATTCTTGTCAACAAGAACAATTACAAAACCAAATCAAATCCTAAGAAACATGGCCATCGTTAAACATGTCACCTCTTCAAACCATGTCAATCGTTAAACATGGCTATTCCACCATCTACTTTCTATGACAATTTTCTTTTTCCCCTTCTTTTGTCGCAATTTAAATTTTAGAGATACAAAGGTGGTGATTGAAATTCTCCGGAACATTATGGGTTATGGGTGTGAATCAATCATACCCAAAATCAATACCATCATTGGCGACATAGAGAAGCTAAATATACCAAAAAAAGAAGAAGAATGCAAGGACGCAATTGAGAAAAAAATGATAAAAGAGTCATAATAAGGAGTGAATGGTGTGAAAGTGACCTGAGAACAATGAAGTGAAACCCTAGGCAGAAACCATTTTGGGTGTGGTTTCAAATTGGAATTGGAAGTGGAAGCGAGTGAGAGTGACGGGTGCACACTCACACAGATTGAAGTTGAAGACAACATCATTTGCGTTGTTACATTCCACCTCCCAGTTGCGTCCTAAGGACAGTGTTCAACAACCGCCGCGGAACGGTTCTGCTGTGGCCGAGGTGGCAACGAAGGGACGGACAGTTTTTTGTTTTTGCTCTGAACACTTTTCTTTTTTGTTTTATGGTCAAGAACAATGCTTTTTTGGGCCGCGCACAACCATTTGGGCCTTGCTCGTCAGAGACTGGGAGAATAGAGTTTTTTTTTTAAGGAAAAGAAAAAAATGAAAACTTTAAGAAGTATTTTATTTACTCGAATTAATTACTAAATTATTGTCAGGTTTGAACTGAGCAAACGCTTATTTTGATGTCTCTTAACTTTTCTTTTCTTCCAGCCCCACATTTTTCTAATATCATATTTGTAGTCTCAATCGTCAGTTTGATTGACAAGTCGTGATAATTATTTATACAATATATAAAAGGAATTCTCATAAAATTAGTTATTTTGATGTCCATTTTTTACTATCATTTTTATCCTTATTGTAACTTGCACATTCCACTCAGTTTTGTTTATTTTTCCTAAAAGTTGATTGACACTCCAAACCCGTCCATGTTCCACATTTAAAAAGAGTTTCATTTTTCAATTTTCTCTCTTCCAACAACATATCAACCAAAATGGAAGGGAAAGTTTAAGATAAATTGCTATGGAACCATGCCTCCTCTTTATCTTATGGAACCACCCGTTTCTTATTGTCTGCTTAGTAGTTATAGTTCTGACATATCACAATTAAAATATTCCAAGACACATTCTGAATTCCTCTCGCCCTTCACTTTCTCTCAGAACCCGTACATGATCTCTTAACCATTCATTTCCTAATCTCTATATCTGATTGATCTTTCCTCGAGTTTATGTAAATTATTCTGTTGAATTGATTCCATTCTTTTATTATCTTATATGTGATTGAACTTGCAAGGCAGAGAGAGTAGTACCCGTCATAGAAGGGTACATGTGCTCTTTAACTATTTTGTTCTATTATTTGGTCGTTGATAATCAAAGTCATTAATTTATTATTTTTTTACTTTAATTTACATTTTAACTACAGTCAAAAATCAAAATATGAGGACATGCACAAAGTAAAGGAGTGAATAAGAGAACATCCATGATTTTAATCTCTCCTTTCTCCATTGTTATGTTTTTGGTCCTTTTTTTTGTGCATAAATTCAATGTTATATGATAAATTTAAGGGATTGAATAAAATTTTCAATATTTATCTATATCTATACATCTATACACTATATAAATACACTATATAAAGGGGATTGTGGTGTTTTGGTATCCAAATTTCCTTTCTAGTTTTGTCATCATTATTAATTTGTTAACCAACTTTTAGTGGAATCACTATTGTAAATTAATGATATTTACTGTCCACCACTAAATTCAGTTTTTTCACTAAGAGACAATAATTTGTAAACACTCAAACAATTTTCTCATCCTCTTGTCTTATTAACCAACCAAAAGAAAACTAAATCTCATTTACTTCTTCCTATAACATGATTATTTAGCAGAAGTTAGCACTCAGTGGAGAGAAGAGAATTGCAATTTTAGTCTTTCTGCCAAAAAGTGACATCTCTGGCTTGCAGAAGGTTCTTCTTTTTAATTTTTTTAACAAAAATTTATTTTTTTTCATTGTTATTTATTACTTGATTTATTGATGAATGACATCTTCCGTCTTTTTTATCTTCAAGGTTTTAAAAAAGCCTTAGAAGATAATAAAATGAATGAAATCTTGGCCATCATTGCTGTTTCATTTTATAAGAAATGAAGCTAGAATTTATCACGCATTGCTTTCAGTGAGTGTAGTTTTATTCAAGGAATTAATTTATTGACATTGATAATTATTTCGATGTGCTTAGTTAGTATCATTCACAATTTCAATAGTCTCTCTTCCACATGGCCATCTTTAATTTCAATATCAATAACTATATTATTTGCATTTGGAATGTGAATGGTTTGTATACATATGTTTACTTTGATAAGGTTATCATAGTCATTTTTGGCATTTTTTTTCCAATAGTTTTGTTGCAATTTTTGGGAGAAAAATATATATATCTTAGGAATAAAGAGAGTAAAGTTTAATAATATCATTTTTTTAAAAGGAATGAGGAATATCTTAATACCAAAAAAGTAAAAAATGTGGCTTGATGGGCACGACAATGCTGACAAGTCGCTAATAAAGAATAAAGGGAATATTTTTAAACATTTATTAGACAAATATTTTTTTAATATTCATAAAAAATTTCTATTCTAAACTACTCATAAAGGAATAAATTTAGAGCATATAATATTTGGAAAAAAAAGGGGGAGGGGGAGATCTCAACAAAAATAAATAAATAAATAAATGAAGATCTAAAATTAAAGTGACCAATATTTATATGGATAAAAAAATGTCTAAACCCAATAGTTTTATAAAGGATACAGCATAGGAACCTGAAGCGATTCAAATACTTACAAATTCCGTTCTCTAGTTCAAACAGATATAAATTTTCAATCTAGTATTATCTATACAATCTAATAAAAGAAATAGTCCTTGAGTTAGTTACTTTTGATGTCCATTTTTTCTTTCCTATTTTTGTCCTTGTGATTGTTTATTTAGGGTATGTTTATGAATTTGGATTTTGAAAGGGAGGGAGGATTTGTAGTATAAAATTATATTACAAGTCTCCCCTTCCCTCCCTCCCTTACAAAATCCAAACTCATAAACATACCCTTAGTAGCAATCAATGGGGTTAAAAACGTAACTTCATAAATTTAACTACCATGTGTATAGTTTTTATTTAAGAGGATTGTAGTTTTTTGTTTCTATTTTTTGAATGGAGTTTAACCCATTGCCTTAAATCCACGTTAAAAATAATACTATTCCTTTTATCATTTGGAAACTTTAACTTCATGCCTCCTTCTCATTTGCAAATTGTTCCCATAAGGAAGACATAACATTTATCTTCGAATATGATTTTGGAAGGAAGCCACTCAAATGTAACTTTATTCTCAAGGCAAGTGAAAATTTTCACTTTTTCAATTTATTGTTTATCTTTGTGGACATTGCTAATTATGATTTTGATGATTTGTGAACTAATAAATCTGTTGTTGATTTTGATTTGTCAGTGTGAAAATCTTTGATAAAAATCATATAAGACATTTGCTGCTATGTCGTTATGTTCCTTATCTACTATTTGCATATGGATTGACAAGGACATAGAATCTTCAACAATAAAGGTAAAGGTCCTAAAGAAGAAAAGTACAAAACAAAAATAGAGTATTTTGTTTATTCCTTAATTTATAAGTAATTGTTTTGTACTGTTGTGAATTATTCGATTGTAACATCTTTGACTAATTTTCAGGATTGGATGTTATAGGTGCTTGTCTGCATACTTCATCATAGAATTAGACTTTCCATGAAGGTATCCATAGTTATATGTCAATGGGCAATGCAAACAATGCACTGGTACATGGTTATGGTTATTTTGATAACCTCCCTACATATAATCTACTCTTTAACATTGTCTTGCCGCAATGCACCTATAAGCTTCTTAGGCATTAAACTGTAAAAAATATTATGTTAAATAAATGGGTGTTACTACATTGTAAAGCTTTTGAAAATCATCTCACCTATAACTTATGTGCTACTTCGCCTTGGCATGCATCTGTTGGCTATTATAATTCATTTTTGTTAGGAGGTGTGGAGAAGTATTTAGGTGTACTGAGAGTAAAAGATAATATTTGTTCTGACTCATTTATTAATTGACATATAAGTTTTACAGGTCATTATTGTTTACCACATCTCCTATATTTTTAATATAATAGCTAATTTATCAATTACTAAATATATGAGCAAGGATTTTGTTGCTGTACCTAAGAATTTCTCAGGAGTGTGTGTGTGTGTTAAGACTGCTCATTTTTCTTCCCTATTAGTTGTCTATGCTTCTTCCTTTTTTTTTTTTTGGCAATTAATAATGCACATGGGAATGATTTTTTCATTCCAAGGTGAATCTTGGCTTGATTTTTTCATACCCTCTTCATATATTTGGCACAAAGATTTATAATGTAGATTTGTAACTTTATTTATTATACGTTAATATAAAATTTTCAATCTAGTATTATATTGAGAATATAAATCATCAACATATATCATTTATAAGTTGCACAATTATGATCGAACGTTAATCACGGGAGACGATTGCATTATCCCGTTAGTGTTCAGACTTCCGCCGCATAATTTAATGGGCGAATGGAAACTGTCGTCCAACAACTCCTCATTATAGGGAAACTTCCAGTGTGAACGAACCATCTGAAAATTGAGAAAAGCCTTGATGAACTATAAAGCACTATAAAGTTTGCCATGAATGGAAATTGTATCCTCCATCACCCCAATGTAAAAGTCAGAAGGAGACCGATTCAAACAAGGACACCACTGTCCACGTCAATACTTTAATACTACAACTAAAACCCACCCAATATATAGTGGGATGAGAAATTTTGTTTGATGTTTGGTAGTGTCATGTAAATACGCTGCACACCCTGTTAATTAGGTAACGTTTCATATAGGAAACATTTTTCAGCGTCCGCTCTTAATTGAAGTGTAATTCAATTGATGCGTGTAAAGTATTGATGGAAACCTTTTCTTCTCAAACTATATACGTATCTTTTCATATCCTTTGTATTGACATGTAAAACATAATCTTATATATTTAAAATTTTAAATCTCTTACAATTTTTATCTCTTGCATGATGATAATACATGGATTGTAAAACATTGAATGGGATATAGTCTCGCGACTGAAGATGTCCTAGGCCCGCTACAGGAGCAAGGACAAGTCTCGCATATTACAAGCGACAAATCAAAGTCTTCCCTAGCTAAAAGTCAAAACCCATCCCGTGTTCTTTACGCAGTTAATTGAGCATTCCCTTCTAGAATGGAACAAATACTAGCTAACAATAATATCTAGCAATATAATTGTCACAAACTGAAATGTCAACCACAAGCATAAATTGTGCAGTGCATGCCACAACGCACGCGCAGAGCCCCTCCTGCTGAAGTCATAGCTAGCTAGCCAGCAGTCTGCACTATAAATACACACCCCCTTAGTGCTCTAAACCCATCTCAACCTTACCGAAGTTTAGTTTAATTCACCTTATTGCATATAACAACAACATCATGAGGATGGGGATTAAGGGTGTAATAGGAGTTGTGATGGCCATTGTCACGATGATGAATAGTGTGAGTGGCCAAAGCGATGTCTCGGTGGCAGACATCGTGACGCCAGAGTTCTTCAATGGGATAATTGATCAGGCAGATGCTAGTTGTGCAGGGAAGAACTTCTACTCACGAGATGCTTTCCTCAGCGCTCTCAATTCCTACAATCAGTTTGGTAGGCTTGATACCCTCGATGACTCCAAGCGCGAGATTGCCGCTGCTTTTGCTCATTTCACCCACGAAACCGGACGTTAGTACTTCTTCTCTTCCTTGCATTAAACCTTATATATATACATATTAGGAAAAAATCGTTGTTTTGTTTCATTTACCTAAAATTATTATTCTTCTATGCTGAAGCTCTTTAATTTTGATGCACTAGATGTGTATCAAGATCCCTCCTTTTACATGGCTACTTTTTAATTTGTGAGGTGGAATTTAGTCAGATTTATTGATGTATATCATAAAATTGAAATTCTGTGTAAAATTTTTTTATACTATCAGCATATTAAAATTAATTTCTTAAAAACAAGTTCCCTGTTAATAATTTGATCTTGTTTGGAAAATGTATGCATAAACCGATCGACATTATAACTAAAGCTGCTACCACCACATGAGAATATTGCAGACTTTTGCTACATAGAAGAGATAAATGGTGCATCAAAGGACTACTGCGATGAAACCAACACAAAATACCCATGCAACCCAAACAAAGGGTACTACGGGCGTGGACCAATTCAACTATCATGGAACTTTAACTATGGACCAGCAGGCCAAGACAATGGTTTTGATGGGTTGAACGCTCCTGAGACAGTGGCCAATGACGCTGTTGTGTCCTTCAAGACAGCATTGTGGTACTGGATGAAGAATGTTCGCCCCGTGGTCAACCAGGGCTTTGGCGCAACCATCAGAGCCATCAATGGCCAACTTGAGTGTGATGGTGCTAACCCCACCACGGTTCAGGCTCGGGTTAATTACTACAAAGATTACTGTTCACAATTTGGTGTTGACCCTGGTGATAACCTTACTTGCTAGTAACTTGTATTGTAGCTGCTAGTAACTGTATATCCATGTTAATATGGATATGATCGATATGATATCATCATTCTTAATTATATGTTTAGTTTTTTTCTTCAATAAGTTTACCACGTGTCAATAAAAGAACTCAAGGGCAAGCTACTAGAAGCGAGCTCCTATATATATTGAGGAATTTGGTGATTTGGGGAAAATACATGATGTAGGTTCAGTTATGGTACTGTGAAACTAATTATACAATTCAAGACTTTATAGCCTCCGATACAATTTCTCTCTCTCTCTCTCTGTTTTTTATTTTTTTTTTCTAAATCATCAATGTAATTTGATTCGAGCCAAGTTAATTTATTGAGAGATATGAAATTTTCCCAAAGTTACTTTATTTTTTCGATAGTTACAAAATGTCAAGGCTCAGCCCAAAAAAAAGGGGAGCAACAGAGGTTGGAAGAAAATTTACAATAGCAAAACATAAGACCAGACATTGGCCTATGCAAAAATAAAAAAAATAAAAATAATAAACGAAAAACAAGAAACCTTAAACTGAAAAAAAATGTATTGGAATTAAATATGTTTCTGATCCTAAACATTATGCAAGTTTTAGTTTCTGTCCATGAAAAAAAAACTTTTTACGTCTTGGTGCAAATATTTCCAAAATTGATTGGTTTTAGTTCATACAATTAGTTTGTCACTTTGTCACTGTTAAATGCTAAGGTGACTAATGAGAAATCATGTTATCCGATCTTATGTGGTAATTACTAATCATGTGTGATATATCATAACCACGTATGTCAAAATTAAACCTATATATAAATGATTTATTAGGTGAGTATTTTGACATATAAGATTGTGACATGTCACATGTGACTATTGACTATCATATTGGATTGGATAACGTGAGTTTCTGCCAGCTAGCTTAACATTTACCAAAAACAAATTAACTTCAGAGATTAAAATCAAATAATTTTGGAGTAAGATTGCGATGACAATTAGAGTATTGACACAGAATAAAAAAGAAAAATTGTGTGGGGAGCCAAAGATGAAAGGAGTCCATAGCAGCGAAAAGAGGGTGGAATGGACTGATGCGGGGTTAGGGGAGAGGGTGATGTCAATGGAGGAAGGTGGGGTGAGGATGGCAATGACAAATGAGTAGCACGATGTGAGTGGTGACCACCATTGAATAGCAACCTCTTTCAAATTTGACAGTCCCCTGCCCTGATACACTCATAGTTCAAAAACTAAAATGAGATTTTTGTTTTTGCTTTTTGCTTTTCTCGATTAACGTCTAATCTAGCATTTTTTATAGCACCCCTTAACAATTTTGGTGTTTTATATGGAATAGATATCCCTTTGGACCTCAGAAAGTTATAATATATGTCTGCTTCAGTCTTAATTTGAGTCAATGGTCATCAAAGATGTTAGTGATGAGAAAACTGTTGGAATTAATTGGTGGTCTATGTTAATTTTTTTTCATAATCATTTAATTAAAACACTGAAAGTCAAATATAACTAATTCCTTTTTGTCCATAAAATATAAACAAATTATAAAAAAATATAAGATAAAATACAAAATCTGCCGGGAAATTCACGAGACGCTATACTAGTGTTGTAATCCATGGTTTCAGCCCAAAAATTAAAGAGAATTGTGAAAAGTTAAAATAACAAATTTTATTAAATGATTGAAAGTGATGTAATACAAATGGCATACAACCTTGTATATAAAATAATAAATATAAAATAATAAAGAGCATAACAAACTACTAACTAATATGTACCAAACCCAATCAACTCTAACTAATTTCTAATCTCAATTATTTATTCTAACAACTAGTATATATATAGTTTGCTAAGGCCTAGTTATTCTTCCATTCTGTGTGTTTTTCTTGGCTAGTTGTCCGCTGCTTAATCTTAGGGTTGACGAGGGAAAATCAAACCGAAATTGATGTGTTTGCAAGAACCAGCTGCTAGTGAATCTTTAAGATATGTGTGAAAGCAAACCCAAAAATATGCAAGCAAAAGCAAAGACGTATATTAGATGCACTTATTTTATTTTTTTAAAAAAAACTCTTATTTTTAGTGATCACAAACAAATATTTATGTTCGACACTGATATTGATCAAGCCCAATGTAAAAACCACATCAGCCCAACATCTAAAAGACTAAAACAACTCCTCAACATCAGTTGTTTCATCATTTATATTTAATAATTAAAACATTAATAAGGTCCATTTGAGCCCATATTTTGAAACATCTAAAAAAAAAACATCTACTCTGAAAAGTTGTGTGAGATGAGGCCCAATTTAATAGAAGGAAAGCCATAAAAACATGTGATTGAAAGTAAGGTTTCTTAGTATCCGACATGACATATTGACATGACATATTGATGGAAAGAATATATCTCTTAATGTTTATAGTTCTAATCACACTATAACTAGTTTTCTTTTCTTTTCTTTTTTAATAATTTAATGTCTACATGAATTCTTACCCACTTACACTCGTCATCGTACGCGCATTACGAATTTGTCATCAAAATAAATTAAGAAACTGCAATATCTTGGTGAGGCATTGGGGCAATATTTTGGGTGGTGGGGACTATGGCAATGAGTGAAAAAGGTTATATATATATATGACTCATGGCCACCACTATTTCGGTTGATGCATATCTTTTTTATTTCTGCATTATAAAGTATTGTAATAAGTTTCTAACTCCCTCGGAGATTGGACTGTGGAATCTGATTCACAAGACTATGTCATTAATCTTTGAAGGAGCGGAGATATATAAATAAAATAGAAAGGGGAAGGGGTACATATTACGCAGATGATTAGACATAGGATTCAAGCTAGGAGGTGAAAATTTGATAAATCTGCCAATAGTTATCTATCCTAATATTCACTTTTTTATTTATTTAATTAGAGTTGAATTCTTTTTCTTGAAACTTGAATTAGTCGATCATGCATTGTAATTAAGTGGTTGGAGTCCATAGTTGTCATGATGTAAGTAGCGGTTTAATTAAAAATTTGTGGATATAATAAGTGCCTATATCATTGCTCAAGTATTGGATCCCTGTCAACATGAGAAATTTTGTCCATATATATCTTATATGAGCAGATATTAATTTCAACAATATATGTGTATATGTGATCAATCCATAAGAAGAGCTGAGCAAGAAGATTAAAAAGACTAATGAAATAAACAACAAACTGTATGTAAATTAAAGAATCTTATTTCAAATATACATGGTTTCTATATATATATATATATATATATATATATATATATATCCTTTATATGCTACATGTGTACACCACATCTTGACCTAAAGAAATTAATAAATGAAGAAAAAAGCGTGTTTTTTTTTGTTGTTGGATAATGATCGAGGACTTCAATGGAAAAATGGAGGATTATCAATGACCAGGGCCTTTAGGACTTGGTCCAGAAGCCAAACGCT
The DNA here is from genome assembly GCA_030441495.1 of Dalbergia oliveri. Lineage (NCBI taxonomy): Eukaryota > Viridiplantae > Streptophyta > Magnoliopsida > Fabales > Fabaceae > Dalbergia > Dalbergia oliveri. The sequence goes on from JAMLFY010000011.1 coordinate 2,244,089, forward strand.
GAAGCCAAAAAGCCATAGTGTTCTTGGCTTGCTCATATGCAGATGAGGGGTATGATTGGAGGTGATTAGCTCTAGCAAAACCCTCCGAATCCAATAAGACCCTGCTTGCCTCCACCCCACTTTGGTTGTGGCTAATGAAAATGGCCAAGAATATAACAACTGCCACCAAATTCAAAAGGGTGCATGCCTTCATGGAACTCATTGTTGGAAACTAAATATGTAACTGATTGAGGAGGAAGAGATAATAGAAAGGAGGGGTTGATGTTTGTGCCTAGTTGGTAGGTGCAAAATTGGAAGCTTGAGGTTGTGCTTCTTGTGTTGTGAAGTGGTGCCATTTTATAGTGCGGCACGGGGACTAGTAATTGTGTCAAATTTGTGCTAGTATTTTTGGACTTGATTAGCAATTTTCAGTGGAAATATTGGTTTGAAGGAATATAGTAATTGCGTGTTGACCAAGGACTTAGGGAAGCTGCTATGCAATCTGCAATGTGAGGGACATGGTTTGCCGGGGAAATTGAACACATGGTTTCATGTTTGAAAATGTCAATGGGTGTTAAATTTCAATGTGTTGATATTACCATTTTGTCCTTGTTGACGGAATCACCATGGACAAATCTTGGAGGATAGTTTTGGCTAATAGTGTTGACAATGTAACCTCGGAAATATATTGTGTTGAATTATAGCGAAAATTACACTTATATCTTATGATATTTGATAAAATTTATCTCATCTCTCTTCTATTTGTAAAATTTGCTCATAAAATTAATAAGTTTGTAAAATTATTATACTGATCTTTGCTAAATTTGTAAATATATTATACTATCCTCCCTTATATTGCATACTAATCAGTGCATTCGAAGGAGATAAGTGTATTTTGAATTTTCCCCTAATTACATGTCATATTTCAATCGTGTTTCCAGGTCGGAAAATTTGAATTTGACTCACTACACCGTTGTTGTTATGTTTGACTATGCCAAAGAAAATGGAAATTATAATATGTTACACGTAACCTAGTGTGCATAATTTAACACTTGGTTTTTAGTTATGGGTGAGGGAATTCAACAACAACAACTTGTAGGCTTTCTTGCTAGTCCCGTATTCTAACTCAACTACCACCATTTTTTAAGGTAAATCACCTACCCACATTTACTCTTTGCGTTGCTGTGTTCTTGTCTGCTGACTCGAATTTAATTTGTGAACTCTTTTTGGTATCTTTATTTTTTAAAACTAATTTTAAGTTTAATTGGTATATACCGACAGTTTTACGCTGTCAATTAATAGAAAGTTATCTAACATATGTTATTTTATAACTAATTCTAATTCAAATTTTAAAAAATACTCATGATGAGTGATTTATCATTTATTTATTGACTCAAGATGTAAAGATATTTTAGTGCCAATAAATGCTAATTAAACTCATTAATTTTAATATATTGTAACATAAAATATTTTATTTTGTAAACTAACCATATTGTGTATTTTTTTTATAAATTTTAAAATATTTGAAATAAAATTTAAATAATTTCAATACTGTTGAATATAGATAATTGAATAACTGTATATATAAATGCATGCATTTGTCTCACCAACTGATTTTAACATATTAATCCTTAAAAGAATTGGCTTTTAGTATATTAATTTTTAGTTAAAAAATTACTTATTAATATATACTTTTATATATTAATGTTTATATGACTTCTTTTATTGAGGATTAAAATATATATGATTAATTCTTTAAACACTCAAATATTAAAACAAAAAGTTTCCAATAACTAAAGTATAAATTTAGTCCGATAAAAAAGTTATTACGGCACTGTATTAAAATTAAATATTTAAAAAGGATATCTCCTTACTATAAAAATTAAAGAAGAAATATTATTTATACTTAAAATATATGAAATATTATGTCGATTTATTTCTATCGACCTTTGGATAAATATGAACTTACTTAATTTAAGTTTTTACATTTCATTCAATAAGATATATATGAGAGTACGTTAATATAACATCCTATATAAGTATATATTATCAGTACACCGCTAAAATTAAAGAATGAACCAAACAAGTCAATGTACTGGTGTACATAATCGAGCTTCCCGCTCCGGGAACTAGTGGAGATAGTAGCAGTAGCATAGAAACAAAAAGGCCAAAAAAGGGTTGAAAAAAAAAACACATGTAGGTGAACGCAGACATGCTGCGTGACAGCCGGAGTCCACGACTTAACTTTTTTTTATTTTTCATGATTACTTAAGTGAGTTTAATTTGTATACACATCCAATTTAAATAGTTTTATTCAATTGAATGACAGTATTATTACGTAGAAATTAAATTCTATATAAATCACTTAATATATCAAAAATAGAAAGAGATTAATTTTGATATATGAATTATATAAAAGAATAATTATATATTTTTATTTGTAAGATTTATAAAATAGTAATCGAGTAAGTCTAATATTTTCACTATCTTTGTAAATTTTCACTAAAAATGTATATAAATTAAATTCAAATAAAAAAATCCCAAATTTTTTTTTTTTGGTACAATTCTAGTAATCGAGAAATTCTTACTTACCTTTTGTTTATCAAATCATCTTTGAAACACACTACGAGTAATTAACTTGTGCAAAATCATTTTTCAGATTTAGATATCAATTCACTTATTATTTATTAATTAGTCCTACAAATTTACACGTTTAGTATTCACACGTGTCAACTGCTAATATTGTTTTTATTTTTTAATATTCACCCTTAAATGCACATTAACCATTTTTTCCAATACTATGATTAAGAGATACCACATCTCAAGAAATTGTTTTCGTAAGTGATTCGCAAGGGGACACCCATTCAAACCACTATTGGTTGGTGAAAAAATTATAACATTTTCTCACTTTAAAAAAAAAAAATAGTCAACACTCCTAGGAGATATAACACGCAAGCATATCTGTTCTGTTCGCTGGTTTCGAGTATCGTTTGACAAAAGTAATAAGTTCAGTTTAAAAAACATAGGAAACTGTCAGATAACGATCAAGTGCTCCTTGTGTCCCTAGCTGTTAATAGGACAAACTTGCAAGGATTAGAAATATTAAATCATATTCTAATGAAAAGAAAATCCAAATCCATAGAAAATTTTGTAGAAAAATTAACTTCTTAATGTCCATACCCCTAACGCTTGGTCCCATTATTTAGTCCTTTTGATTCATTATTTTATAATAACTGGATCGGAGGATTAACATAATCATAGATCGATAGTTGAACTTATCTATTTTTGACCGAAATAAGTGTTCTCAATGTTCATTGTTGACATTGAACATTTCAGTTTTTAACTTAAATGCTCATATGCCCGGTTCTCCTGTTCATATTTGCTTTCTAGTTTCTAGTTAAAAGTCAAAACTACAACGAAGAATTTGCCAGATACGTTAAATTCGTACTCCATGAAGAATTAGCCTCACACTTATCAGCATCCATACACACTTTCGGTGTTCCCTTTATGCTTCAATTATTGTATTCTCATACCCGCGCAGTGTTACAGCTTCAAGTGTAAACACATTTTAAAATAAAATACGCAGGAGCCTGCTTATTTAATCTGAATTGGAGGTTATGGTCAGCTCACCGGTCAAACCAGAGAGTAAACAAAAAAGTATGTGAGAAGAGATATTCATATTACTAAATATTCTATATTAGCAATAGTATACATTTTATTAGTGTTATAAACTTATACTATTATACATTCTATTTCTATTTCTAGTTGAAAGAATTTCTAAATATTAGATAGAATAACATAAAAAATAAAGTGGTCCGAAAAACATGCTCATAAAAAGAAAAAGTGGTTCGAAAAGTAATACATAGGTCTTTTGATATTTTTTATAGGAAAAAAATCAGGTCAGATTTATCAACCACTTAGGTTTGACCGAATTGAAATCATGCCAACCCATGATCACACAATTATGCATAGCAATGCATAGAGGTGGGTATTCGAAAGTCATGACGAACCACAATTAAAGGGTCGAGGAATTCCATTTCATAAATGGATTAGGTTTTAGGGTGGTCCACGTTCGCCTCGCATAAGGCAGCGACTAGCGGTGAATGTCCGCGTAACTTTCACATTTTTACTCCTATATAAGCTCACGACCAGATCGCGACCACCTGCACCAAGTCGGACCATGAGGACCACCCACATAACCCATTTTTTCTTTCATATTTTTTTTTTACTTTATTTTATACCCTATATTATATATTTATATTTATACATTATATTTTACCAAATACAAATATAAAAAATAATAGAATAAATCAACTCACCAAAGTCTATCCATCAAGAATATAAATAAATATCACAAATGAAAACATTTCCTCACTTATGCGGGCCAGCGGGTTGGTCCGAACCCGCGAACAGGCCCATTTAGCACGCGGGTTAGTAGCGCGATCAAAAAAGTTCGCGGTTGACAGATTGAAAATTTTATGGTTCATTTTCATGCGGGTTGTGAGTTAAACGGGTTGATCGTGGATCACGACCCGTATACCAGCTTTGGCAATGCAACACTAGTTGAAGATTATTTATTTAGATGGAATAATAGAAGAAATGATAGGTATACAATATTTTTTATAACAACTTCATATTTTTAGTGTACAGAAATACATGAACCCCACATCTGTTTTGTGTTCATATTCCTCTATATACTAGATATGTAAAATTGTTATAACGAAATATTATACACCTAACATTTTTCAAAAGAAAAACACTATCCTCTACAATTTTAACTACGATAATGTATAATTTCATGATGGATTCTCCCATAGAGTTGAGGGTCAAAGGTCCAGTTGGCTTTGGCATCCAATGGGAAAACGACATGTGTACAAGTGGTCCTGCTCCTTCTTCCACTACGATGCTCATCGTCCGCTTCACCTTGTTCGCTTGCCGCTCCACCGCCATCACCATCTCCCTTACCCACAAGATCGTCAACTTTGCCACACTGATCACACTCATCATGGCATGGACCACTGCATGTTGTGGTGCTGAGACGCCCACCAAGTTGTCTCGAAATTCGCCTCCGCCCCATCTTCCCTTCGAGGGAAGACGAGTAACACAAAGTGGAGCAATTATGCGTGTAGCCTTGTTGTCTCCCTTGGCCATTCCATCGCCGCCTTGAGGTTGGTCGACCATGGTTGTGGTGGCTCCCTTGGCATCTTCGTCACCGCCTTGAGGTTGGTCGACCATGGTTGTGGTGGCTGAGTGGCTGGACCTTCCTTCTCCATTTCCTCGCTTTCCCAATTTATAGTCAGTTAGGTTTTCATCTTCTATTTGATTTACTGATACTTGATCTAGCTTTGGATTTTCTGCGATGCATGATGCTTTGAGTTGTTGTTACTTCCTTTTCATTATAGAATTGTAGCTTTGTATTTTCATCATTTGTTATTTTCTAGTTGATTTGTCCCTCTACAATTTCTAGATTTGAAACTATCATTGATGATTGTTGATTTAGTTTCTAATAAGTTTTTCAAATTAGCCACATGTATGCCCACCTCCGGTACTACTGTTTTGGGGTTTGTGGGGACTGAGTGAGGAGATGTGATTGTGGTGTCAAAGGAGGAGGGAGATGATGTTTGCCAACACATTTAATTTCATTTAGCCACATTTATGAAATGTGGTTAAAAATAACTACAGGATACATTGACCAATAAATTTCGGGCAGTAATCACATAATTTTATACCGGGAAACAATTCTACCTAAGCAATCTGCATGATGCAGAATGCCTGAAGCAAAATATAAACACTGCCATACCTAACAAACTAATGGAAGGGATACCCCTTATGAACACAATATGGACGCGTTGCTAATCTTCCTCACTGAAGCTGTTCAGCGTTCACAACTACACTCAAAAGGCAATCAAAACCAACAGTCTGCAAGCCACTTGATTTAATATATCAAAGCTCTTAGTGAAAATTCAAAAATTGTTCATGACAGAATGAGCGAGAAATTGCATAGTCTTGTACTTTCTGCTTACTCAAAAACTAGGACCGCTGACCGTACATATGTTACAGTAAAATCACACTGAAGGTGCTCAGATTTCACATGGCTACATAAGCTTGCAGCTGACTGTTAATTTAACCATTCAACATTTGGCCGCTATTCAAACAATATAAATACGATTGACTCTTAGCTGTACAATGTTGATATGTGAAATATAGTAACGAAATTCAAGCATGCAATATGAAGAAACAAAAACAAAGATTCCATGCTTTAAAATTCCTTTGCTCTTTGCCTCAATTGGTCAAGCTCCATCTCAATCTCAGCATCTCGAAATGGAATTCCAGTGTTTGTGCTAGTAGTGCTTCTTCCAGGAGGAAGCTCTCCTTTCTGCTTGAAGCAACAGTCAAACAATGAAATGAGAACAAAAAAAAAAAAGGATATGTAGCTTGTGGGTATTTTATGACAATTTCTCTCCCTCCACTTTTATTTAGCATGATATAACGATTTTGGAAAAAGAAAATATCACTATTCCATTTCATAGGTTTGCCAACTTTGGGAGGAAAAGGAAGGAAGCAACTTGGAAGGAAGTTACTCAGCTCCACAAATTGCCATTCCATTTTTTATTAGACACAAACTATTTTTCATTTGAATCATACCTTTGTGGCACCAGATAATTCCTTTTTCAAATTTGCAAGGTCGTCATCAACTGATGAGCTCTCAAGCAATGCGAACTGCATAAATTAACAATTGATGGGTTCAGAAGAAAGAAATCCATGAATTCCACAAATAAAGAAATAATTCTACAGCCTTTGTAACTCCAAACTCACCAAATTTCATGTGTGATAAAATTGATGGATGATGTGGCCCTAGATAAGACTGACAATGAAAGAATCTATTTCACCAAGGATTCACGTGGTGAATCCCAAGATATATTTGGAAAGTAGGCTTGTTCTTGTGGTTTTGGTTATTCTGAGCAATATTCAAATTATAATTTACCTAAGGAACAGATTTACTGAAAGATGAGTTTGCTACATAATCAGTGGAGCTACAGCTTCATTTCTGTCCTAAGACGCTTCTGAGGAAATGGTTTTCGCATTTTCCAAGGGATGTGAATTGGGCAAAGTAGAATAAGTTACTACTTGAGGCACACTGCCTTTGGCATCCCATTAACAGGCATTTACACAATAACCCACAGACAAATGCAGTAAACCTAGCTATGATAATAATATTTTAGAAGATTATAACTTCCATCATCATAAACATTAAATTTTCATCACATAAAATAAACCTAGGTTTTCTTTCTTTTTCTTTTGTATTATTTCAAGTTCAACATACAATTCATGCATACAAGCTCAAAGGTAATAGGGTATACAAAACTATTACTACCTTCCCTTCGAGATCATCACTTGTCAACTGGCCAAGAGCTTCAGCTTGGGATTCCATAGCCATAACTAACAAGATAACAGAAAATAATTAGGAAGAAAATTAATTTCATATACAATAATAAACACAAAATGTTTATACAAAGGACTCTGGCATGCATGACACTTCCACTTGAGCAAATATTCACATATTTTTATTCTGTTGATCAGGACGTATCATGTTCAACCATATCAACTTCGGTGTCACTCATAATTTTCCTCATTACCATATATTTTGACTACAATTACACTTTTTAATAAAAGAAGAATTTTATTGAGATAAAGATAGAAATATGCAAGATAGGAGGAGAAAAGATCCTTTTCACAATAATAAAAACAAACCAGAGAAAATACTATCAATGAAGCGTAGCTTTCCAATCTCTCAACATATATGAGATGGAAATTCCTTTAATAACACCAAGTGCTCTAAACCAAACAGTGAAGCAATATACAAAGCATAGACCCTTAAATAATTTTGTGCCATGCCAATGGAATTTTGTACATGGTTGAGGGCTACACCAAGAGTAGACCAAGTTATTAGTATTATTTATCCATGTATCCAAACAGCTAAAGAGTAGTCTCAGTGAAGTTTCTTACCTTTCTCTTCCATCTTTTCAAAAGCAGAAAGAGCACTACTTGTATTGACATTTCCTAACATCTCATTCACCTTGGTTGCAGTCCTAAAGGAACATCAAATCAATCAACAACTGTGATTAAAAGGGACAGAGAATATAGACCAAAATTAGATGAAAAACAATGCGAAAATGGTTTAAAAGACGAACTTTGCAGATTGTGCTCTTGCTTTTAGAGTATCCTTCTTTGACCTTGCCTCCTGTATCTTACTCTCCAGAAGCTACAAAATACAAAATTTACAGAGCACAGATGTAATAAATTTCTATGACTAATCATACACAAAATGCCAGCATTAAAATATTAAACTAAAATAATTCAACCAATTCCAATCACTTCTAGAAGGACACACTTTTATAGATCCGACACTTGGCCACACAACTAAACACCAAAGGAAAACATGGGCATAAAAAAATACCCAAACACATCTACCCCACAATACATAGTTCATTACCGGAGGGCAGTGGACATTTCAGAAACATGTCGGAAAAATATAAAATCAACTCAGGTAACAGCTATTAATCCTAATAAACCAATGTATAACAATAATCTAGTAAGGTTTTAGGAATATACAATCACCTGATAATCAAAACTAATCTAAAGTCATGATGTCACTCCTCCGTACAAAAAAGAAAAAGCACATCTATTCAGCCCAGTGCTTTAAAAGCTAGCTCTCTAAGACTAATAACTACGGTGTTTAAATGTAAAGAATAAGATTTACTTACTCGTGTATTAGAGACGAGATTGTCAACAACACCCTTTTGTTGATCAAGTTGAGCTTTCAAAGCGCTAGCATTATCCTGCAACATATTAAAATAAGAAAATGAGCTTTCTATACTGTGATATGCAAGATAAAGCACTATTTTGAAGTAGCACTTTCCTGAATCATCAATCAAAAGGTCAAATTCTACCAAATTTCAAAATTCTAACCAAATACACTGTCATCAGCATGCATATTAACAGCAATATCAGAAATATTAGAAATATGTAGAAACCTATACATTAAATCATCCCACAGATGTCAAGTCCTGTGGGGTCTGTGTCATTGTCAAAAAATTCTGAACTGATGTCAGCTAATCACAACACCTTTGTAATAAGAGGACATGGCAACCCGAATAGTCAACTCATTTAATAGACTTGCACATTTTATTATGATAATAAATCGCTTGGGAACACAAGGAAGAGTTCCTAATGCACTTTGACAGATGCTTATAGGAATGGAAACATGGCAAGAGCAAGCATCAGAATTTCAATATAATTAAGCAGGGAGGGAAGGACAGAGCAATACAGTACTTAACAAACATGTGAAAGGAAAATGAAAAAACAAACAACTTTATCCAATCAAATTGCACACCACAAAAGATAAACAATTCTCTTTATAAACAAAAACTAGAAATTTACAAAACCACAAATCCCCTAAACAAAACGGGAACATACCGCATAAGATTTACGCCTCTTAAGTGCTTCACGAGCAAGATCTTCTTCACCTTTCTGAAGAGCAAGTTGTGCCTTGCGGTACCTACATATTTAAAGCACACAAGTGGTACTTATACACCAAACATCATAAGCAAATTAAGATAATAATTATCTCATACATTACCACTCTTCAGAAGCTTGTTGCGCTGCTTTGTATTTATTTTCCAGCCGCTTTTGAGATGCCAACACCTGAAGAAGAAAAAAAAATGATCTTTTAATACAAAAAACAGTGATAATATATATATTTTTTTAAGTCTGTTTTCAGCTTTCTACAGCTACCGGTAAAACTCACAGTTAACGTGCAAAATAATATAGTCCTCAACAGCTCATTTATAGTCATAAAAAATTCAAAAAACAAGCAAAACAAACATAATAAAAATAATAATGATAATAACTATGGAAGCACAATGAAATAATTCAAAAACAGATAACAAGAAATGACAACAAAGAAAAAGGTTACTAACTTGTGCTGTAGCTTGACGCATTTTGGTCAAGTCATCGTTCATCTCAAGCACTGCTTGCTCCAATATCTTCTCCGGATCTTCGAATGAACTAACGATTGCATTAGCGTACGACTGCATTACTAAGATACCAAAATATAACCGTAACGACCAATAACAATGAGAATATTAAAGCTAAACCTAAAAAACCAGTAAAAAAAAAACTAATAATAATAAATAAATAAAAATTAAAAACTAAATTCATCGTTGTTCGAGTGATTTCACCTTCACAACTCTGGCGAATCTGTCGAATAGGTTCATGCGAGTACCAAGAGCACCTCCTCCATTCGAAAATCGCAGAGGCTTCACAATCCTCACGCCTTTAAGTCTCAGAACTTCAACCACAACGATTCCAAAGTTGAAGAATGCGTCCATTTAACGATTAACGAATCACATAAAAAAAATAATAATTGAGAATAGGAAAAAGCGTGCGCGTTACCTCCTCGAGTTCCGGAGCCGAAGAAGGAGGTGGTGAGAGGAAGCTTGTTGTTGAGCGAGGAAGAAGAAGAAGAAGAAGATTGAAGTGGCGCCGGGGGTAATCCTGTAAATATGTGAAGTTTCGACGCCATTTTTTTTGTGTAAGTGATTTCGGAGAGTTATGAGTGATTGGAAGAAGAAGAAAGAATTGAAGATACGATAGAATTGAAGATATTGCGAATTTTGGGAACACTCCTCAACCTCATTCACTCCTACAATTGCTCCTTCTTCGTTAATGGGCCTGGACGTGGCGGTTATATGGGGCCTACCGACAAATTGGACTTAGACAGTTGAAAGGCTCTTTTACAGGCCTAGTCTCTACTTGCGTCCCTTCTCTTTTGCAGCCCGGCCCAATAAAATTTGATGCCACACCCCATCACTGTTAAAAAAATTTTAATAGTTTTATGCTATATAATACTATTATATTTGGCATATAAATATATTAGTTTAATATGATAATTTATAGTTGAAATATTAATCTACTATGCATAAGTTTAACAAATAATTATAAAATAAGAATTAAGATATATTATATAAACAACTATTAAATACTATAAAATTACAATTATATAGAATAAAATAATTGTATAAAAACTATAATTATATAATTTTTATTGAAAAACTATTTATCTTATATAATATTTGTATAAATTCATTTCATAAAAAAATTTTATTTATAAAACGTTTTTTTAATGACATACATATATGTACTTTAATTTTTTAAATGAAATGTCAATAACTAAAAAAAATATATCTTTTTTCATCTTCCCATTTTTCTTCTTTAGTCTATAGTAAAGTGATTTGGAAGAAAAAAAATCCTATAAATGTATTTTTCAGTCTAATATTCATATTGTAATTAATTTTATAATTTTAAAACAAAAAGGAATATCATGTTTACTTATTTCTTCCCTTTCTTCAACCTCTTAAAAAGAAGTTATGAAAATAATTGTATAGAACCCTTCCCTATAATTACTCTTAATTAAAAGTATAATAAGTTTATTAGATATATATATATATATATATATATATAATTTTTAAGTGAAGACTGAAAAATAAATATTTTTTTCATCTTTATCATTTCTTTGTTTTTGTTACTCAACAACTTATTATTGAAAATGTCATTGGCTTTTATAAGGATAGACCAGCTAAACAAAGAAATTAGATTCTGCAATTAATACTCTTCTCTTCTTTGATTAATTCATAATTTTAATATTAAATATACATGGCCAAAAAAAAATGTAAAACAAAAAAATGAAGTAATTGATTTTTATTACTGAATTAGAATTATAGTATTAATTATCCAACCAATACCCAGTTTTAAAAAATAGCAAGTCGGATAAGTACCCACAAGGCAAATGCGAGTTTAAATTTTTAAAACTTGCGAGTAGAAGTGGATGAGTTGAGACTAATGTTAACAAGATGCGATGTGGGGTCAGTTTAACCTAAAACTCCCTACAACCTGGCCCATTGTCATCCCTGTGACTAATAGCCTGCCCCAACTTGACCCATTTTCGTCTAAGGCTCTCCGAGCTAGGGTTTGGGGGAAAGGGAAGGGAGGGGAAGACAATGAGGGATTAATCTGTGTTTGTGAGTTTTAAGAGTGATGGAAGAAGGAGTTTGAGGGTGTTTTAAAATCCTCCTAAATCCCCCATAGTCCCGGTATTTAATTCCCTCAATTTAGGGTATTTTGATGGGATATGGAATGAAATTATGTTTTTACCCTTACTCATTTTTTCAATTTCCAAATTAGTCATTCCACACCAAAATCACACCATCTCATCTCTTACCTCTAAGCTGAAGAACCCTAATCCCAATCTTCTTCATCTATCGCTCCGCGTGCGTCCACTGCCGCTTGCATCGCTCGCGTCCCGCTCGCCACTGCATCGTCGCTCACGCTCGCCTGCATCGTCGCCCACGCCCTCCTGAGCAACCACCATCGAGCTGGGCCATCTCCTTCCTCTGGAAAGGTTTCATGATTTTCTAGCTTCTAGTTTCTTTCTTCAGATCTTCTAATTATTGTGTTTATGTCTAATTTGGAAAACTGAAAAATTTTCACTTCCTCTCTTTGTGATGGATCTGGAATCTATGACTTATTCGATGATTTACTATGTTGTATTGATAAGGAGGTTTGGCAATTCTTTTGGCCATAGTTATTTTTCCTTCCTGCTATTAGTGTTTTGCTTTGGATAGATACAATCTCTCTTGTTCATGCCTTGTTTTTTTCACTATACTTGACAAATTGTAGCAGCATGTATTATTCTTGCTGATGCCTAACAATGAGAGGATCACTGACCTCATAGATTGTCTTTCTCACATTATAGATTGGGACTAGTTTTTCTTGTCGACTTTAGATGGGTTCTCACTGACCTCATAGATACAACAGCTTTGCTTGTTTTGGTATTGCTTGGCTACTAATTCAAGGAATAAGATTCAAAGGCATTATGGTTATTGATAGTTGTTGGCTTTGAAGTCATTTACTACTTGATCTAGGCAATGTAATGCAATTGCGTGCTTAGATATGTAATTCATTGTATATAAATTAACTTTAGGACATTTTGTAATGAGCAAATTTTCTCTTGCTAATTAGAATATTATAAATTGCACCCAGTTAAGTAATATAAGAAACAAGAACCAGAAATCAAAAGTATGCTCCACTTAAGCTTGGATATTTTAATTTTAGGTGATCCTTCGATGGTCTAATATCTTCAAACAATTGCACTGTCACATGGATTATTTTTTCTTGGTTTAATGTGTTAATTACTAGCACCTGTGCCATGTAATACTTAGTTCCTGGATATTTATTGAGGCTTTAATATTTTTTGGTAGTTGAGACTTAAGTCTCCAACATATTTTGTATTAGATGCCTTACAGCTTTGACCTGTCATTGTTAGCGTTGCTAATTTGCCAAAGGTTTCTGGATAAATTGGCTAACCACATCTTAGCTAGCATTCTCCTTTGTTAATTTCCTTCTCATTTCATTCTAGGGTTTTAATTAAGGATTGCACAAGACTACAGGAAGGACCTTCCAATTGACTATGAATCACATTCCATCCATTAAAGCTGATTAGCAACAAACTTTCCTCATTTAGGATACTAATCTGACAAAATCACATATCAAGGCTTTCCTTTGAGATTTCAGTAAATTCATTCATGTATCATTGTGATCAATCAAATCTCATAAGATGATCCTTTACGTATTAACAAAGTTACAGATTCTATCAAACAAGTGAATTGATAGGATAAATAGTTGTAATATTCCTACATTTTCCAGCTTAAAATATGATTAGTTTTCAAGACCTTGAATCAATAGTCAAGCAATACCAAAACAACTATGTAAGTTTCTATAACCTCATCAATTCCTTATGGTATTACTACTAGCTGGGCAGCATAGAACCCAATAAGATGGAATTACATTAAGTGCTAAAGAGTTGTAAAATATTTTTTGTTTACCATTTTGCAGGGGTCAAATATTTTGTGTGGTTACATCATTCTATCAATTGTTGTCATCCCCTCTTCCCATTTAGGTGAGTTTGCTGTAAAATATTTAATTTTGCTATACTTGGTTAGTTTGAGTATCTCGATAGGCCCTGGCTTGGCTTGGCTTGATTGTATATGCAATATTTAATTATGGTTGCAGTTTGTATGTGATAATTTATTGGCTGCACAAATTTGTTTCTTGATAATTTATAGATGGATGATCAAGGAAGAAACATAAACCTCACACTATTAAGTTGGAGACAAAAATATAGGATGATTGTTGTCCAAGTTGGATGTTTTGTAGTTTACTATTACATAATTAAAAAACGTTCTCAAGATAGGATGATTGAGCATACTTTAACCCTAGAGAAAGAGAGGGTACGAGCAAAAATAATGAAACAAATTGCTAGTAGTGAAGGTCGTAAGATAATAAGAATGGGTCCCAAAGCTTTTTTAGACTTGTGTGATATCTTAAAATGAGAAGGTGGTCTCCAACCAACACAACGGGTAACCTTAGAGGAACAAGTTGCCAAAACACTCTACATTCTAACACATAATGTTAGAAATCAAGAGGTCCAGTTCTAGTTTCAATGCTCTAGGAATCCACTAGTCGTCATCTTCATTTTGTGCTTCAATCAATAATTGAGCTAGAAGATAAATATCTCAAACAACCAAATGGCTCGCAAATTCCTATGGAAATTTCGAGGACAACCGGTTTAACCCATTCTGTAAGGTAAATTTATTTTAATTCATAATTCAAAAACATTATAAAAGAAATGATATTAAAAAAAAATCTATGCTAGGATTGTGTTGGGCCAATTGACTGTACACATGTTCGTGTAAAAGTGCCGTCAATGAAACTTCAAAGTATCGAGACAGGAAACATTTTCTAACACAAAATGTGTTGGTTGCATGCTCCTTTAACCTTAAATTTACTTATGTTCTACCTAGATGGGAAGGCATCGCATCTGACTCAAGGATACTAAAAAATGCATTACATAGAATAGACAATCTTAGAATACCTAGAGGTAATTAATATAATCGTTCTTCATTTTTCTTTTTGTTCTATTAGATATCGTAGTAATAGAATATTTTTCTTTTATTAGGTAAATATTATATCCTTGATGTTGGATTCGTGTTGAGAAAGGGATTAATTACACCCTATAGAACAACACGTTATCATTTAAAAGAATTCTCCCTTAGAAATCCACCTCGAACGCCTCAAGAATTATTCAACCATTTGCATTCATCCTTGCGTAATGCTGTTGAAAGGGCTTTTAGAGTTTTGAAAACAAGATTCCCTATTATTGTAAGTGGAATTGAACCTACCTATGAAATCAAGACTAGAATAACATCATTGTTGCTTGTTGTATTTTGCACAATTACTTGATGATGGTAGATCCTGATGAAGATTTGGCTCCTGAGGTGGATGAAAAAATTAATAATCAAGCTGCACCTCACCAACATGTTCATGACCCGGTAGATGATGAGGATGAAGAAAATACTCTTTTAGGGGAGAATTTTAGAAATTCTATAGTAGAAGCTATGTGGAAAGACTATACTAGCTAATTTCTTTTTCTTGGTTGATACACTAATGTATTATATAAACTGAGTATATTATGGGCCAAACAAGACTATGCCAAATTGGTTATTGACAGTATTGTGGTGATGGGTGTTTGTGCTCTAGTGTTATTGAACTTTATGCTAGATTAATTGTTCCAACAATCCTATTCTTCCCTTGGTTGTCTTGTGAACTAAGGGCTAAGCTTTCTTCTGCAAACCATTCTAGAGTGAATTTGAATTTTGAATTTTAGGAAAATGGTAGCCAAAGGCCTTGTGGAAGGCAACTGTTATTGCATGGTTAGAAATAATGGAGCAACTATTTTAAAAACTAGAGGCAAAACTCAATGATGTAGGAGGATAAAGGTATTCTACATGGCAGACAAACTTGATAAAATGACATGTTAATAAAATATGCAACAAATCTTTCTGATTCTCTTTGCATATCAAACAACGTATCTGTTAAAATAGCTATGCATGAAATCAGAATTGATTGCATGCATTCCAACTTGATAGACCAATGAACTGCGTACATACACTTTATAGAGGCCAATGGCCAAATCATACTACAATTTCACACAATTGTCAGTTTTGGATTAGTAAAGTTGGTTAAATAATCCTAGTTGCTTCCTGTTGGATCTGCTTGGTGTGATTTGTAATTATCGATGCCTGTTTGTAATCATTGGGCCTGATATTGGTTTCCTATGTGTCAATGGCATCTAAATAAACTGCAAGTTTTAGCAAATATATGAGTTTGCTTATTCTTAGTGACTCCCCACCCCTTGTGTTCACCCTTTTGCATAATATGAATGCATATCTCTTATCCTTATATAATTTTCTTGTTTTCAATCTTGACTTGGGTGACAAATTAGGAATGTTGTAGATTGAGGTAATCATGTCTAAGTCAGAAAGAGAGACATGGACACAAGAGATGGATAATGCTCTTGTTGATGCTTTCTTAGATCAACTAAACATGGAAAACAAAGTGGGTGGGAGTTTCACCTCAAAAGCCTACGAAGCAATAACAAATGAACTACAAGAAAAATGTCAAAGGCCCTTTGTAAAGGAAAAGATGAAAAGTCGCTAGAAGCTAATTAAGAGAAGTTTATCAAAATATTACGATTTATTCAAAAATGGGCTTAGTGGGTTTGCTTGGGACCCTGTTACAAAGCGTTGGTGTGCTGAACCCGAAGTTTGGCAAAAGCTAATTGAGGTAATAATTTAACTTTTAACAAAATTGAAGTTCAGCTGATTGTTCTGTTTAACTTATTTAAATATCCTTCAAAGTTATTAATGTTTAATATCTTTCTAAAGTTAAAGTTATTATTGTTGGTTTGATAGACTAAACATGATGCTAAAGAGTGGATGAAAAAGCCCATCCCAAATTATGATAAGATTATGATATTGTGTGGCGAAGATAGAGCTATTGGAGAGCATGTTGAGACTGCCAGGGAGATTAGAAAAAAGGGCAGTGTTTGGTGAATCAGAGTCTCTTGAAACCAGTGAGCTCAATTTGGATAGCGTTCAAGACATTGTAGGTAATGAAGTCACATCTCTACAAGTACCTGTATCTCGCAGCCAAGGGCCCAAAGGTAAAAGGTCTAGAATGTCTAGGGATGAAACTAAAGCTGAAGGGATAAAGATAGTTCTTCAAGATCTTGTTGGAGCTTTTAAGGAGAGTACTGCCATACGAAGGGCTAAGCAGAAGGCTCCAGTTCTAGAAATGAAGTCTGGAAGATGCTTGAAGATTTACAATTTGAGGACCACTTGATCAACCGTGTATACATGTATCTTCTTGGTTATCCCGAGTACATTAGAGGAGTAATTGGTTGTCCTCAGGACAAACGTAAGAAGTTGTTATTTGAGATAGTGTTTGGTCCTGGTAGTCCTCCTTGATGTAACTTTTAAATGGATTCTGTTTGTGAACCATTGATTTAGTATTTAGGCTGATTTAATACTTGACATTGTGGGACTATTTGAGTTTCAATTAATGGAAAATTTATTATTTGTTTTTTTTCCTTCTTGCAAGTTGCGATGTGTATCTAATTGATAGTTTTTTTTGTCCCTTTTTGTTATTTTTTTTGTAAATACAAATTTTTTGCATGGTATTGTTATTTTTTTATAAATATGGATTTTCAAAAAAAATTATAAAAGACTTTTTTGATAGACTTTTGAAAAATATTGACGAGAAATGTCATTTTTAGAGATAAAAAATCAATAGATATTTTTTTCAATAATCTATTGTGTATAGTAGAAAATTTGAGGGAGAAGTAGTTTTTCAATTTTTTAAAATAATTAATTATTTAAAAATGAAATAATTAAATATATTATTAAAGGATAAAAGTATAAAAAAATTATAAATTTTCTATTTTTTTATCAGTAAAATATGTATTTTTAACCAAAATAATTAATTCTATAAAAAAATAATTAAATATTATAAGAAAAGAATAAAATTGTAAAATTAGATCACAAATCCTCCAATTCCCTTCCTTTTATATATTTTTCACTTCTAAACATATAGAGAATAAATCCTCTAAACTCCTCCCTTCCCTCACCTTTCCTTCCCCTCCAATGTCTTCTCATCCCTTTCCCTCCGAGCTCCCAAACAAAGCCTAAGGTGTAGTACGCGAGTTCAACTTAATCAGCATTGCACAGTTGTACACTTGCACTCCATCATTCATCAACATGCATATAGGTGCCATCAGACTACCCCTTCAATATTTTCTGGGGTTGATGGGTATTATTAACCTACTACAGCGGCACCAGGGACGACGACATGTGCAAGAAGACAACAAAGAGAACAATAATACTATTGCCATTCAAGACGAGCAACAGCAACAAGTGATGACAGAGGCAACATCAACAACAACATCAACAGCATCAACATGTGAGATATGCGTAGAAGAGCCTCTTTCTCTGGAGACCAATAACATTGCCATTCAAGACCAGCAACAGCAAGTGATGACAGCAACATGCGAGATATGCGTAGAGCCTCTTTCTCCAGAGAAGTTCTTCAACTACAGCAACGACAGCCAGTGCAAGCATCCCTTTTGCACTGAATGCATATCCAAATACATCGGAGCCGAGATAGAAGGGAATAAGAATGGGATGATACGGTGCCCAGCATGGAGGTGCAAGCAAATGTTGGACCCCATGTTGTGCAGGTCCATCATCTCAAAACAACTCTTCCATCAATGGTGCGATGCACTTTGCTTTTCAGCACTCCTTGAGGTCCAAGGCAGATGTTACTGCCCCTATGAGGGTTGCAAAGAATTGATAATCAACGAGTGTGGAGATGCTGGGTCTGTGAGGAAAGTGAAGTGCCCCAAGTGCAAGAAGTTCTTGTGCTTCAAGTGCCAGGTTCCTTGGCATGAAGGGAATAATAGTACGTGTGAGAGCCACATGAATGCTTTGTTTCTACAACTCGCGACAAGGCAACGATGGCGTACATGTCCTACTTGTGGGCAATGGGTTGAGCGTGTTTCAGGATGTGAAACCATTCACTGCAGGTAATTAAGCACCATGCTCTCTTTCTTATTATGCACGGCTCAGATACCGACTCATTACTTGATTTGAATTCGATTTAATTAAATAAATACATAAAAATACATTATAGTTCAACTAATATTTATATATATTAACACACTATAGTATCCGACTATATTAATAATACATCAAAATTAATATATATATATATATATATATAAGAGTTATATTGCTTTACATTTTTTGAATAACCCTTAAATGCTTTTCAGAATTACTATGTACTTTATATCATTTTGTGAATTATTGTTCTCTATTACCTTTTATATATCTACAATATAATAGTTGATATATAAAGTGATTAATGTTGTAGAATTTTTACTTCCCTGCTCCCAAACTAAGTAAGAACTTGTCTTTTTTTTTCATGTGAAATGCAGATGTGGTGCATGGTTTTCCTATACATCTGGAGAACCGCGTCCCTATCGTAGTCCTTGTGTGATGCGGAACGTTAGCTCTAATAGAATCCGGGACGTTAGCCCTAATAGAGAGCAAGTCTCTAGGGGCATATGCAATTGTTGGAATTGTGTGGTACTATTAATCACGTTGGCGGTGATAATGATCACAACGGTGATTCCGATTTTGTACGAAATTCTATACAAGCCACATGGGCATTAGCAAGTATAGGTTTGTCGCCGGAACCACCATGGAGTTCAAAAGGCCCCACATGCAAGCTCATGATCTGAAAGTTGGTATTTTCAAATGGTTCGAGATATCCTCCAATTTTTTCGTTTCTTCCCGAAACAACTTTTATCTGTTTGTTTGTTTGTTTCATGAGCTTATCTCCTACTAAATAGGATTAGTAGTTAGGCTCTTAGACTCTGTTGGCAGTCATAAAACAAACTGCTTTGACTCCGATGATTCAAATTTGAGCATTTGAGGTTTTTGATTGGGTAGCTTTCCGTGATTTCCGCCCTACCCTTTATTTCTCTCTCCACTTCTCTATTTACCATGTTTTTGATGGTTGGTCAACACCTTTATTCGTATACCATTCGCACACGAAAATTGATTAGCAAGGCTATTCAGATTTGTGTTGCGATTCTTTTATTTAATTTATATTAATTTCAATATCAATTTGTTACTGCCATTTCATTTTTAAATTACTCTATTAGAGTCAGTCCATGTTTACATATTTGTATATGGCTTCTCCCAAAAGTTGATGCATCAATTGGAAAAGATAAAATAAATATGATTGGTCAATTTTCTTTTAAGCTCCATATCTCACTTTTACCTTATCCAGTGATAACTTACATTTTCCAAAGTCAGTAAATAATTAGAGACAAGGAATGAGATATCATTTGGAGATTTTTATCCGTGAGTGCACTGTATTATCTGCATTTTTATATGTGATTGACCAAGCTTATTTATAACTTTTTTTATCATTGACCTAACTGATTGCAAAATTATTTAAAAAAATTTTATCTTGACAGTTGAAATAAAAAAAATATTTGATTGAGATTTAACAAAATTATCACGATTTGGTTCAGATTTAGATTGAAATTTTTTTAAAAAAATTGATTGGGGTTTGACAGAATTATCATGATTGAAATTTAAATAAGAAAAATTGATTGGGATTTGAAAAATTATAACGATTTGATCAAGATTTAAATTGAAATAAAAAAAAGATTGGGATTTGACTGATGCCGATTAAAAAAGATTGATTGAATTAATTTTAAAAGAAGATTTGATGCTATTTAAAAGAATAAAATCAATTTTAAAAGAAAAACATTATGCTAATAAAAAAGAAAAATCTCTGAATTCTTGTAATTTTTTCATTTTTCTATTTATGTTTTTTCTTTATTTTTTTATCTATACATATAATATTTAAAATTTTCGGTGGAATTTAAATGACCTCTCTCAATTATACTAATACTCAAGATCAAAATGCATAATTAAAGCGAAGGGAGAGGATTAGAAGGAGATTTTCACATCTACACAAGGAGTAAAGGGATTTACACTGTATGTGTATATCTATACTATATATAAAGGGAATTCCTCCCTTTTAGTGTCCAAATTTTAAATTTTCAAAATATCCATAATATAAAAGTTAAGGGAAGTTAAAATAATTAAAGAAAGTTATCTATATTATATTATAAAGGGAATTCCTCCATTTTAGTGTCCAAATTTTAAATTTTCCAAAATGTCTATAATATAGAAGTTAAAGGAAGTTAAAATAATTAAAGAAAATTATATATACTATATATAAAGGGAATTTCTCCCTTTTAGTGTCCAGATTTTAAATTTCTCATAATGCCCATAATATAGAAGTTAAAGGAAGTTAAAATAATTGAATAAAGTTATAAAAAGTAATAAATTTAAAAAAAATATAATAAATAAATAAATAAATAAAACAATACATTTTAATTTTTTTAAAAAAAGGTGAATTGGTAGGTACACAAATGCCTATCAATTCACTAGTATATTATATATTATTGAAGAAAGTTATCTATATTATATATAAAATGAATTTTAAATTTCTCAAAATGTCCATAATATAGAAGTTAAGGGAAGTTAAAATAATTGAAAAAAGTTATAAAAGGTAATAAATTTTAAAAAAAAAGATATAATAAATAAATTAAAACAATACATTTTAATTTTTTTTAAAAAATGTGAATTGGTAAGAACACAATTGCCTATCAATTCACTAGTATATTATATATTATTGAAGAAAGTGTCCATAATATAAAAGTTAAGGGAAGTTAAAATAATTAAATAAAATTATAAAAAGTAATAAATTGAAAAAAAGATATAATAAATAAATAAATAATACATTTTATTTTTTTTTAATTAAAAATGAATTGGTAGACATCTAGAGCCTATTCAATTTACTAGTATATTGTATATTATTGAAGAAAGTTATCTATATTGTATATAAAAGGAATTTTAAATTTCCCAAATGCTCATAATATAAAGTTAAAGGAAGTTAAAATAATGAAGAAAGTTATAAAAGGTAATACATTTTTAAAAAAATATAATATATAAATAAAAAACAATACATTTTAATTTTTTTCCACTTTTACCCACCGATTACTGAAATAGAAATTAACAAAATAGGGATAAAATGGTAATGACCATTCATAAAAAAAAAAGCTGCTAAAAACTGATAAAATAGTTGAAAGCAGTTTTAGCATTCATTCTTCACTTCGAGGATTCTTCCACCGCTGCCCAAAGCTCTAATTTGTTTCAGTTTCATAGTTTGCTTCACGGCTACATAAGGTAAGGTTTCAACTTTCAATTTCAGTTTTTGTTTAAATTTCAAATGTTAGATTTTACTCTTTTCAGGATCAATTTAAACTCTTCAAATTGTTCGGAATTAATTTGTCCTACTTTTTGGTAAGCAATTAAATCGTCCATTATTTTTAATTAGCAGTGATTGGTTTAGTTATTTGTTATTTAAAGGGTTAATTTGTTACATTATATTTATTGGAGGAATTTTGTTTAGAGAAAAAAATGATCTCACACCATATTTTCTACCCAGTCTCGCACCCGTACTTAATTTACAGTTAATTCTATAATGATATATGTTAATGCCGTAGTAATCAGGTTCAATTGGGCTTAAACCTTTTCTTCTTCTTTTTTTATTCAATGGCATCTTTCTTGGATTAAACCCTTTCTTGTTTTGGTTTTTCAATGGTATGTTGTCACTAAAGGCAATCTCATTTGAATATTAGAGATTCTATAGGGATATAGCTCTCCCAACTTTGATTACTCTATATATTTAATAAAGAAAAATATATTTACCACTCTAACTGATTTGTAATTTGTTGGTGGGTTAAAGGTCAAAACTTTTTCTCAACCTAAGTTTAAACCTAACATTATATTGTAATTAATCGAATATAGACTTAAATTTGATTAAATAATATGATTAATGTTTAATGAAAAAATAATGATTAATGCAAATACTTAATTATCCTCATTGTAGTAACAATTTCTTTCGTGCTTAACCATAAATTTGTACCTCATTAACCAGATATAAAATAAGTCAACTGACTCAAGCTAAATTAGTTAGAATAATAGTCTTAGAATAAAAATCACTTTGAAACAAAGGGGGAAAGAACACTGATTTCAAACATCCGATTAGCAAAATAAACGATGAAGAAATTCTTCAAAAAGCAAGTTGCAAAATGCTGCTGCAGAACAAACGTTTCACTTCCTCTTTGATTTTTAATTAGATTTCAGACTTTCCTCATCAGAAGAAACAACCTCTGATCAAGCTCAAACTTATTGCAATGAGAGGGATCTCCCTTCAGCATCATCAGAAGTCCACCAAATGAAATATTTATCTCCCTACAATTACAAGGCAATAAACCAAATGAATTATATTAATATCAACAAATTCAAAACAACTGGCATAGTTTCAAAACACATTCACATCCTAAGGCAGAATATGTAGTTCCCAACAACTAGCATCTATATGGCTTTAGTGGCTAATCAGCAAGAAATCAAGGCTAAACAGAAACTATATTAACTATTAACAGCAACTCCTTTCTTCATAATTTGATACTTTAAACTAGTAATGTACATACCCTTTTCACGCCCTGAATCCTCTGATATCTTATAGAGCTTCCCATACATGACATATTCAAAATTGTCAGCCAGTGATTGCCGATTGCCCTGAAAAAAATAATAGTAGAACCGCAGAAAGGATAATTCAGGATTACTGGATTGACAAGCAACATAATAAAAGAAAATAGCAGCCAAGAAAAGAAAACTAACAAAGAACAAAGGGAGCTACGATTATAAATTTGGATACTCAGTGATTACGCTTCTGTCACACAAACTTTGTTCAGAGTTTCACACTACTATAGCAGCTGTGATATAGCAATGTTTATATTATACATTGAACTTCTTAGTTTATTGCAAGGGCTCTGATTTTAACAATCATAAAAAGGAGTGTGAAGTTTGTGATGGAGACACAAGATATGGAAGGGTGTACGAGAGCAGGAGAGGTAGTAGAACAAAATAGTAAGTAATGACAGCTGTACAGGCAGTTAGTTGGGCGGGAAAATCAGTTAGAAGTGAGCAATAGGAGAATAAAAGGAGAGGAAGTAGGATTCAGAGGGCAGTGATTCATTTGTACATTGTGAGAGAGTGAGGGGACTCTTCCATTCCTCTGTTTCATTGTAATCAGTTAGGGTTATTGGTGCTTGCCAAGGATTTCCCAAATTCAATAATACATACATATTCATTCAGGAATTCTGGTCCTATCAGTTTGTAAATCGTAAGATGGGATTGATCATTTTCTTAAAAATAATCAAAGTTTTTCCTCTGCTTTCGCCAGTAGTAAACCATAAGAATAGCCCCTTTGGGCCAGGGTTCATTTTCTTTCCCCCAACATTTTCTCCTGTATCTTTTGAGCTACACACCTTAATCCTAGGGCTTTTATCCAGCATAAAAAACCTATAATCATAAGTCAGTAACACTAAATCACCCTCTAATTCTTCAATATATTAGTTATTGATCCTGGCCACTTATAACAGGTTTTACATGAGCCAGAAAAAAATGAGGTCCTTACATATGTGATGTCCAGGTCGTAGCAACAGTCACAACACCCAAATAGTTAGGCACATACATACCCCATCACATATTAACATATTCATGATCCATATTAAGCAAATCCAGCAAAAGACAGGTATGATTGTATGAACTCAGCAGCCAAGGTTTGTCAGCATTAACGGCTATAGAGTATCAATATGATTTTTCCCTGTAAATTTTCAACCACAGACTGCACTCAAAAGTCTAGAAATCTAAACCTCCAAATGAAATGTTATTCTCTTGCTATGCTGGCTATGGCCTTTATTCTTTAAAGCTATTAATGTAGTTCTTCAGAAAACTTGAATACAACATAAAGCATCAAACAAGTAAAGATTAAGCTACTTCATATTTCTGGGAGACCCTTTTTTGGAGAGTGAAGCCAAATAACATATATCAGCAAAAATAAAAAATAAAAATGAGAAGATCCCAGTCCCACTAATTAAAAATAAACAAAGAGCAAACTCTGTATTATACAACCTAGCAATCTTGCTTCTGATGGCGCCATAACTCATACTAAAGTTCAATTAAGCTTAAGTGTCAGGTTGTCAGCTGATCATAAAGATTCATGCACTAAAACTCCACATACTTCGTATATAAGAATTGATCCACACTTCCAAGCATCAACTGTACCACACTTTCCTAATAAAACATTTGGTATAACAGAAAACAAACCATTCTTCCTAACACACGTGTTCATTTAAACCCCCAAAATGAAGAACAAAAGCTCCAAACCACAGACGTGCAATCTTATAACGAACAAAGATTGGCATACACACCATCAAATGCACATGGACAAATGCAGGTTGTAAAATTCACAAAAGGGTAAACAATAATATATTGTATCATGGTTCACTTGATAACAAGCCTTGTAAAGACACAAATGATAATTACCTGCATCATGTAATAGCCAGTGTCTGGTGTTCCATCAGGATTAAGTGTTGAAACAAGGCAAAGAGCGAACTTCTGACCCACCTTTAATGGATATACCTCTGAATTGATGTCTAGGTGCATAAACATGTCAAACCTTTCACTCCTCGCTTCAATGCGTGTCACTTCAAATTCAATACCACCACATTGAGGCGTAAAAATCAAATACACACAGAACAGAACAAAGCTTAAAGTCTCCAATAACAACAAATAAATCCCACACTAATCATGTTAACTAGTCCTGTTTTATCAGAAAGTAGATTATATACCATGATACCCAAAAACAAAAAATAAAATAAAATAAAAGAAGCTAACTTTTAATTGAAAATGACGACCCACTTGAAGATAGAGTGTGAAAAACATTCTAGAAGGATTAAAAAAAATAATAGACAGAGAATTGAATATTGGGCATGCAAAATTATAAAAAAAAAAAAAAAGTTTGGACCTTTGTCAAATAACTTCTTGTCATCTGGGTTCAGCCTTTCGACATTGAAGATGTCTTCGAAGAGAGCGTCCATCATTGTCGCGTCTTCTTCGCCTACACTCACACACGCTGTAGCTATATATATGGTCGTTTCTTTGCAGACGACAGTTTCCAAACCTAAAACGACTCTGGCTTTCGGTATCCTTGGTTTTTTTATTGCAAATTTGCAAGTTCACGCCTTTATCCTTATAAATAATCGAAATCCATATTTTCTTTTTGTATTTTATCTGTTGCAGAAAATATGATGGAGTGGATACAATTACATGGTACATTCTTTATAAGGTTTACGTGCAAATAAATTATGTCATTGAACAGATAAAAGAAATTAGAGTATGATTGATACCCACAAAAAAAAGGAGTATTGATCGATCATTGATGCTGATAATTTAGTTGGAGAATGGCAATTAAAGACTGATTTGTGCTTTACTTTTAACATATTACAAAATAATTTTGATTAATATACATAATTAATATTAAAAATGGGTTGAATATATTTTTTCTCCTAAAAAAATTAAGTTTTGATTTTAGTCCCTAAAATAATTGATTTTGGTCTAAATATTTACAAAACTATTTAATTTTAGTTCATACAATTAGCCTATTTTTATTAAATTCTAAATTAACTAATTCTAGAGTAGTCAATACTCAATAGTCATATATGACTCGTATGATTCCTCATCTAATAATTGATTGCATCCAATTCGTTCTAAACAATTTGGAAAATATCTGAATTAAAAAAGAAATCAGGGATCAAAACCAAAACGTGCTTACTTTTTCATGAACAAAAAACATCTTTAACCCATGACAAATTTACATTGACATATTATAACATATAATCTACCTTATTAAATAATTTTAAAATTAATTAAATATTTATATCAATTGTACATACCAATCATTGTTTAATAAATAAACTAACAAATCCTCATATGTCATATGAAATCAAGCGAGTGCATTTCACCAAGAATTGTTTCAAACATCTGAATTTTGTTTTATACAATTACAATTTTGAATTCATGTTATCTGGAAGAAAGACACGCTCTGACAGCTGCTATGTTTAAGTGGATTTGGTTTATCCATTTGCGGGACATCACATGACATAACATTACATTACATTACAACCTTGGATTGCATATGCGAAGCACCATGGCTTCTTCTTCTCCTCCTCTCTCCTCCTTCCACTTGGTACGTACCCCATCCATAATCCATTCACTTTGCTTCCTTAATTTTGCAGTTATTTTCTTCATTTCACGGTTTAATTGTGTTACATTATCCACATCAAATTGCTTCCTTTTTTGTTTTGTTCACAATCTCAGAATGCTTGCACAGTTGCTTGGTTTCAATTTGAGCATAATTCTCTACCCCATCAATGATTGATGGCCTTTTCTAGCATGACATGTTCTTTAATGAATGATAATGGTGTCAAAAAGTAAATTTTTTTAAGACGTAAAAAAAAAAGTGATGTTGTTTTGATATATAATACTAATAGGGATTAATTGGCAAATGTGAATTCAATCTAATTGTTGTAATTCAATTCTGTTAATGCATCCATTCTTCAATTTCACCATTTGATTTCACTGCCACAACTGTTTTCTGAAGTTAGTAGCTTTTTTTGGGTAGGTTCTACTTGTGGTAAGAGTCTGTGTTACACTCCTCAAAACGTTTCTGCTGATAAACTTGGATGCCTGGTTCTTTCATTCCGAAGATCAGTTCTTAAAATCAAGTCCTCAGAGACAAGGGAATGTACTGCTATGTTTAGTACCAATTCACGTAGAGACTTCCTTGGGCTAGCTTTGGGAGTCTCAGGCCTCTTCTTTGGTTCATTGGGTGCCAAAGGAGCTGGTTTGCCACCAGAGGAAAAGCCAAAACTATGCGATGACGCTTGCGAGAAAGAGCTTGAAAATGTATGGTGAGATTTGCCTCATTCCCTTGTTTTGCTATGATAGAAGAACATTACTGGTGATTGCTGAGCATTGCTAATAATGCATTGATACTTGATGTCAATGTGATTGCATTGACCTTCATCAACTAATATTAGGCAGAAAAGTCAATATTTTGTGAAGAGAATTTCTTCAAGTAAATTTTGTTTACTTGAAACACTATTATATTGTAGAAGATATGGCAACATTTTCTTAAGTCTCAATCATCTTATTTCAAGTTGTGACCCAAAATCCCTTGCAGTTAAGCTTTGCTAACTTGCTGAAATATTTTCAAGAATTAATATAATTGTGCAGTTGTGCAGTGTCCAATCTATACCCGTATTCTTTGTCCAATCTATACCCGTATTCTTTCCAAATGACAAAATCTATCACTCTAACAGGAATGAGTAGAGACTCTTATAGTTCTACAGATATATGTTGCATCATATTCAATTATCTGCCATGCAATAAAGAATCTGTCATTGTTAGAAATATTTAATCAATGTGATAGCTCTTTAAATTTAAAGGTATATTTTTTCAAGAACCTTTGACCATCAATAAGTGGTAGGGGATGGATTTTACTTGACTAACACTTTAATACTCATAGTTAATTATTGATGTTGCCTTTGAATATTTTATGCAATGCAGGTGCCTATGGTAACTACAGAATCAGGTTTGCAATACAAGGATATCAAAGTTGGACAAGGCCCCAGTCCACCAGTTGGATTTCAGGTGTGGAAACTCTTCTGGCTGCTTCTGTTTTTTTGTATGCTTGAGGCAGCCATCTGCTAAGTTCTTCAAGATAGCAAATGCCGCTACAGATGTAAAGTGCCCATCTTTTCATCCTTTTTTCATCAAAATTAACCCTTGAAAAAGGCACTATATAACTTTGTCAAGCACTTGAATCGTAACAGGCATGTCTAAAAGCACTTCACATGTAAGGAAGCAGCTGCATTTATTTGACAACCACATAGAATGCGGCAGGCTTAATCAAAATGCCATGCTTTATTTCAGCTAGTCAATGGTTTCTATACCACCTGCTGCCTGAAGTAGATAAAGTTTGAAACTAGCTTATTAAAGGATTAAAGTGTTTTGTGTTTTATAACCTTGGAATAAACTAATGACTTTTATATGTAGTAGTGTTATTTTTTCTGTCAGCATGGAATATTGTCCTCAATATACTGAACTGACTTCATTTCCATGGGCCTTTCTAACTACTCCATTGATAATACCTTAATGTAATGTAATTGTATGCACAGGTAGCAGCTAATTATGTCGCAATGGTTCCATCTGGACAAATATTTGATAGGTAAACCCAATGATTACAAAATTCAATCAATCTCTCCTCACATTCATGAATTGCAACATGTATTGTACAGTGATGGTTGTTGTTTGTTGTTGTGTATACCAGATAAGGTTTGTTTGACAGCAAATGTTATAGGAATGTTTGGTAGTTTTAAATTGTCTGTTCCCTTTTCAGTTTTATTGTTTCCTTTCAATTTGGTTTTGAAGATGCTCTCTTTGACAACCTACTCATATGAGGATTCTTTGAGAAACCTTGGATTACAATGATCAACTATATGCACTTAGCTGATAATGAATTAGAAGTATGTGAATATGATCGGGACAAAGGTGCATTATCTGCTACTCTTTTCCCTATTTTCAATTGTGCAGTTCATTGGAGAAAGGTCAGCCTTACATTTTCCGCGTTGGGTCTGGTCAGGTAAACTCTGGATGTCGCTTTTAGGCTTTTTAAGAAATTTACCTTTTGAAGATTAAAAGATATTCATCCAGATGAGTATAACAGGTGATAAAGGGACTTGATGAAGGTATTCTGAGCATGAAAGTAGGAGGGAAGCGTAGATTCTACATACCTGGATCAGTAAGCTTCTATCTTGATAGTTCATACTCCCTCCACCCTCCTTTAGCTGTGAGCCTACATCTCTCAACATAGCAAGACATCCAAAATCCAGCACTGAATTTTTTGTCTTTCACCTTGTGAATATAGCATATAACTTTTTAAATACTGTGGTTTCCATTTTCCTTGTTTCTCAGTGGCTAAGCACATCTGTGCCTAAAATGTGCATTAACCACAAAATGGTTACAGTCGACAACAGGAAGCATGCTAATAAATGTCCACTCAATCCTGACCATTTCCTTTACTGATTTGATTCATCCCCCTGACAGAAAATGATTAGTCTTAGAACATAATTTGTTGGCTATGGTTTGTTCTTATTGTTATTTGGCAGTTGGCATTCCCAAAAGGCCTTACTTCAGCTCCAGGAAGACCAAGGGTGGCTCCAAGCAGCCCAGTCATATTTGATGTTAGCCTGGAGTATATACCGGGGCTTGAACTGGATGAGGAATAAAATTTGGCTGTCCACTGTATCTTGATTGTACTCAATCAATCCCAATTTTTCTTTACCACTGTTTCACCATTGTATACAATTATTAATTCTTCTGAAAAGTAAGCCTCAAATTTTATAGCTATGCAGATTGCAAAGTTAAGTGTTTGACGTTCAAATGTAAAGAGAAGCTGCCTTGCAATTATGTTTTAAATCTAAAGGGCCAGTGAACCTGCAGTTGATAGTTTATATCTGATGTTTAGGAATGAATCTTTTCATATAAAAATTTCACATATCTGTATCATGTGTAAATTTTTGTCATGGATTAAATTCTCTTATAAGTCTCAATATAAACCTCAAGTTTCTTCATCAATAATAAGAATTTGCACAAACCAGAGAATTCATTCCATTCTTGTAAGTGATGCTTGTGGCAGAATAAAAGATGGAGAGAAAAAAAAACACTTGCGGCCACACACCGGTTGCTATTCTGGGATATGGATTATATGTGTGTGAATACAACAAAATAGTCTCTCTGCCTAGCATTTTTCTTTTATGTCCCTTTACAAAATATTACAAGGCAACGTACATGAAAAATTGGTTAAAAAAAATTAGTCCATCTACAAAAAGCACCATACACTGATCAAGGTGCAAAAAGCTAAACAGGAAAAAGAAAATTGAAGCAGAACTGAATTCAGAAAACCACAATTGTCTATTCAGCTAGCTAAATGGCTCGGAGAGTTGTTGAACATGCTGTGCCACATAAATGCACGGAAAGAACCATCTCGAGCTCCTGGTGCGTCCAGTTCTGAGTTGGAAGGCGCTGAAGGAACATCACCAACTCTTGGAAATCAAGCTTCTGGAGCTTGTCTGACCACTAGTAAAAAGAAAAAATAATAAAGAAAATCACTTTCTGCTAAAAGTAAGGAGAATATGTAAATAATCCAAGCGACCCTACATAAATACAAAAGGAAACAAAGGAAAAGGCATAACTAGATTATGTGCTTCTAAGTAGCTATAGAGTATAGACAATTAGCGAATATCTTAAACTATAGCAAGGAATGCTAGAAATGCATTGTTCACAAAGCAATTTTGATGCACATTGAATAACATCTTGTTACCGAAGGAAATATCTAACAAGGAATTTGTGTTAAATGGTAGAAAGTGGTGCAAGAGAAAAAGACAAACTTATTTTTGTCAACATGGCTAGTTTGCCACAGGATAAAATCTAATTAAAAACTTCAAATACACTATACTAGTGAAAAGGCCAAAGTAAGCTAGCTCACCGTTAGAAGGAAACTCGCAGATATATACACTAGGAAGTCTGGTAAAGCATCTCCTTCAGCAAGGTATGTGTCCCAAAGGCGCGTGATGAGATGGAAGGGTATCTAATAATATAAATCAGACATCAGCCTTAGTGAAATCATAAAGTCATCTTAAAATTATCATAGTTCACTATAAGGGAAAAAGTGTGTCTGAGCAAACCTCACGGATTAGAAGACAGTTGAACCAGCGGAAAGCAAACTGAAGAAACTCAAGTCCTTGATCCTCAATATGCTGTGAAACAGGCTCTGGTGCAGCTCAAAAGTTTCACTATGGCACATCAGATTATATTTTGGAGACATACACATAATAATATAGCAATAAAAATAATGAGAAGGTTTGATAATTTATTTGCATGAACTTTTTATCTTCAGCCAATGTGCATAAATAAGATGATCAAAATTGGACACGTGTGTGTGAAAGCAAATAAGACAAAAAAGGTTTTCACTTTTCACTCCATCATTTTGAAGATTTTGAATGAAATGTCTTAGTTGAATCTTTCAAGCCCTTGTGCCACCCAAAGAGATTATATTCACAATAAATGAAAAGACACAATACATAAATAATACGGCTGAACATTAGCAATCAATGACACTATTCAAGAATAGAAAAGCTACCAAATCCATAAAAAGTGATGCAGCATTTAGGTTAATGAATATGTAGTGATGCTTGAAGGAAAACAAAGGCCTGATAAAGGTTACCATCAATCCTTGTGACCAATTCCTTCAACTTAAAAACAAGTCTCTGAATTCCCGGTTGAGCAAATGTGTAATGATCTTGCATGCCATCAAGCAGCTTTGACAAGCACCAATAGCAGTCAGCCTCTATATTGGAGATTTCCTCTGAAGATAAATCAGACATTGACCAATTATCTATACCCCCTTCTAAGTACTCTGATAGGAAAACAACTAAAAATGGTGTAACAAGATCATTTATCCCCTGAACATATCCACTTGCAGGATGCCGAATGGCCCTGGAAAAAGATTGGGAAATCACAAAAGTATAAGATGCTAAAAAAAATTAGTATGGAAATGTTAGTCAACAACAACGATAAATCAGAATTAAAGGGCTACAGAGTATCTATTGTGGATAAAGATTGCAGCGATTACAACTGAATTGATATCTGCATAATGAACTCAAATGGGAAAGCTAGACCATAAAGGTCCTCCATGGTTCTAGCATCTTATTCCTCTTTTCTGTTCCCAAGTCGGTGCACTAAAATGCTGCTAAGAGAAAACGAAGGTATATATGATAGAACAACTATTTCAAACATCATCTGAAATCTGAATGCATAATACATAAGCATCAGAAGATAACCACCATGCTGATTCCTAATATAGGTTCTGTCAGAAAGTATATGAAACTAATCCATCTATGCACCAGTTTCTAGTCCAAAACATATCCACTGGCTTAACTATGGCCTATAGAATGACAATTGAAATTATATATGCCAGTTTACTTAAACAATATGAAGAAACTTAACAAAACATTCTAACCTAGACCAGTAACACCATCTAATCTAACAACTTTTTCAGATGTACACTGCCTAGAAAGCAAGCAGAATGCCAACCTTCTAAAACCGGTACTCTTAAATGGTTGTTGTACCCATGTCCATTACTAGTACATAAGGGTTACACATTGGTTCATGCTCATACATTCATACAGTATCACTTTCTTAGCCAAGCTAAGGGCCATCTTTTAACCATCCGAAACAAAGAACACTAGGCTAAGGAAAAAAACCAGACCAACAAATGGTAATAATAATATCTAACCATGCATAAAGAATACGCTCCAATGATTTCTGAACTTCTTGTTGCTGGAAGAATGGAACATCAGGTACAGTTCTTGGACAATCAACAGCAATCTAAACAAATATACAATGACAACATTCAACAAGTAGAACAATATTACAATAATCAAGACAATAATACAATAGAACCAACAATACCTGGCGAAGCATGTTGACCTCATCATCTGAACGGTCTGTATCAGGAATTTCATAATACTGAGAAATACAGTCAAGGTACTCAAGGCGCTTCCTTCTTAGAACTCCCTCCTTTCTATCTGAATTAGGTGGTGCATATCCCTGTCGTCAGTTTATCTTTAAATTTCCAAGAAGACAAAATGCTATCCAGTAAAATACATGCGTGACAGGAGATCAATAAGATTGATCCCTTACTCAAGATGATTCTCTACAGTATAAATACATCATTTTTCTTTTTCTAAAATCTTCTGATTAGTCTCATTACAAAACATTTTTCATGTAAGCAGCATCAAGATCTCTTAGAATGATTCCATAGCTGAACCTCAGTGAACAAAACTTTAATTTCAGACATTGCCAAAATAAAATAAGAATCAATAAGTCCTAATAGCCCAGTAGATGAATACAAAAGTTTCTTATTGTCACGTTTCTCATGATCAAGAGCTATAATCATAGCATGAGCTAAAGCAAGGTCATATAGGCTATGGTTTACCAAGAGAAGTCTCCACACTGTAGGACGCATATAATCTGGAACACCACTCCAAGATAGCTCACGCAACTTGTCTGCAACAAAGATTTTAAGGAGAAACTGTTTTACTGTGATAGGCAAACCCAGGTTTCCAAAAGGCTAAACAGCTCAAAAAATGGAAAAGAGAAAAATTCAAGCTATGTATAATATCGTGGGCATGGATCAATTCCTGTTACCAATTATTTTCAGCCTTACTGCCAAGGCAAAGGCAAACACATCATGGGATATTCATCACAGCACATAGTTTAGAATTATCTATGATACTTGTACGACTGGATATGGCCAAAAAAAAAAGTCAATGAGTGACACAACCAAAACAAAAAAAGAAATCAAATTATCAAAGTTAAAATACCTAATATAACCATTGTCCCGGAAAGCACCTTAGTGAACTTCGTAACTCTTGCAGAATCTGTGGCTCTGGCACCCATGGTAGACTTGTGGACTTCTTCAGATGGTCTCTCTACAAAGGAGGTTGATATTTTTAACTTGTTCAAATTGACAATACTAGTTGGTTTGCTCGTACTCTGAACTTCCTCCTGTATTACTTGATGAAGTGATACCCATCAGTCTTATAGACATACAAAAAATGATATTAAGTATGAATACCAAAATCACCTCTACTGCCCCATATGCGTGATCACTTGTGCCAGCATCATTGTGTGAGAAGCTCCTTTTGTAATTTGGCAATGATTCCTTCGAGTTTGAGTTATCTACCAGGTCTGATCGCCGGCTCAATAATATTTTCCCAGGCATGCTACGACCTTTGAGTAACCTTGATAAAGCAAGAATATAAGTTGCTGTCAATTGCAACTAAGCTAGTAAGCTATATGCTTCCAGTTGTAGATGAAACTAAATAAAAACTAAAAAGGTGGCCCAGTGCACAGACTCCCACCAAGTGGGGTCTAGAAAGGTAGATGTACGAGCCTTACCCCACTTTGTGGAGAGGCTATTTCCAGATTCGAACCTATGACCTCCAGTTCGTAGGGCAGCAATCTTACCATTTGTCGAGCCTCAGTCTCAAAGTGAATAAAAATCTAAATAAAATAAATAAATAAATACATATACTGTTCAATTCATCAATCTAGTGATATCATGTTTGGTTTCCCAATTGGAAAGCTCCAAACCAAAAGTGTGCCAAAAGCTCTTTTCTTATCATTCTTGTGATTTTATCCATATCATGGTTTTGAAGTTCCAAACTTAAATCCAAACATGCACTAATAATAATAATAATATTAATTTTGATACACTGTTAATGAAACGAGTTTTGTGTTATTATCTAATCATATGTTACTATGCTTATGACTCTTGAAGCATTGATCACCAAAGTAAAACAATTTTGATGATGTAAAAATACATAATTGGATTACTATGTAAATAACCTTTCTTATTGCTGACTGTGAAAAAAACCTTTTACATTAAAAGTGCATTAAAATTAAATCCTGATAATGAATAAGAACAAAAACAAAAAGCTAAGTCCAACGAAAGGGTAGTAGTTCTGAAGAACAAGACAACTACCTAGGTCAGCATTGACATTTGGGCAAAATGCAATCCCAAAATTTCGTTTGGTTTGAAAAAAAACAGTTTTCACTTTTCAAAATTTTGTGAAAAAAATCCTGAAAACTATAAATCAAAATTGAAAACTGAATTTTGTAATTTTGATATTTTTCAGTATTTTCTTCATAAAAATTTAGAAAACATGAAAACAGGAAATGAAAACTTACGATGGTTCTGAATCCAAACGCACCCTAACTGTTGGAAACAATTTAGTTTACCATGTTCAATCTGAACAGCATTCAAATTAGGCGCCAGTACAATACATCATGATTGAAATGGATTAAAAAAAAAAAATACTTGCTCAATAAAAAATCCACATAATTTCCCAGCTCCAATTAGTTGGGTAAATTGCCAACTACCCTCCCATTTCCTAGGAATCAATCGGTGACAAAACTAACGAAATAATTGCACGGATCACATTTTCCTAGTGGTAGAGCTTCACCCATCACAATTCCTGATCTCAATGCCACCAAATAAAAAAAAAAATCAAATTTTGACAACTGGGTTTTCGAAAAATCCCAATGGGGGAGTGCAAGCAATTCATGGGGTGATGAGCTTCGGTGAAATCTGAGAAGGGAAAACAGTTACAAGCGAGTAACTAAAGAGAAAAAGAAGAAGAAGAGTGGGAATAAGTCATAATTGAGGGAGGAAGAAGAAGATGAAGGAAGGATGCATCTGCAAGTACCCTTGAACAGTTTTGAGGGTTTGATTTAATCTGGAGTCGACGGTTTTACGCTGATCTTCTTGTTGTTGGCGCTGGTTGTCGTTGTGGATGCTGTTGTTGTTCATGCTTGCTTGCTTTGCTTTGCTCGTGTTGTGTCTTGCCCCTTCCTTCTCTCTCTCTCTCTCTCTCTCCCTCCCCTCTGTGTGAATAAAAGTGAATAGTGTTTCAGAGCTTAGTGCACAGATACTTTGCTTACGGACAACGAAATTCACCAAACAGATCACACTCATCTATAAGCGCCAAAAGTCTCCTCAATTCTTATTGTTATGTTATTATTATATTTTCTGATTGCAACTATAATTATTATGATTGTGATAATATGATTTTGAGTATACACCATGTGTGTTCCCAGGAAAATCGACCATGAAAATATAGCCTCTGAAAAATTTAATTACAAAATAAGTTACTCCATTTACTTCATAATATAAGTTTTTTTAAAAATTTTTATTTAGTTTAAAATATAAGTTATTTTCATATTATAAAAATGCATTTATCACTTTTTACCCATATATTTATAAGGGTAAAATGCATTTTATCCTTCTGGATTTTAACCATATACAACTTAGATCTTTACTTTTAAAATTTGCAACACGACCCTTATGATTTCTATAATATGCAAAACAAACCTTCTATTAACTAACATCTATTTACTCTATTAAACAACACATGTGCCAGTCACATGATTTTGGGACAAAACTACCCTTAGTTTTTTTTATCAAATTTCCTATCCCCAATCCCCAACCATCACCACAGTCCTCTGTCTCTCCCTTTCAGCTTTCACGCTCCAGAACAACACTCCACCTCCACCTTCACCCTCACCCTCCACCTTCAAGCCCTAATCCAAGCACCCTGCATCTCTACCCCAACCTTCACACGTTTCAGCACAATCACACCCTCCAAGTGTAACACACTAAAATTTAATTAAAAATTAATTTGAGTTTTATTAATCTTAATTTCAAAAATCTAATAGTTTAGCAATGATGAGGGCCCCAACGAACCTATAAAAAAAAATTTATGGGCTGGTAACCTCCAACGCCTCACCTAGATGAAGTACCCAAAATTAGGAAAACATGAGAATAATGTTATAAATGGGTGGGAATGATAATTTTATACTTAAAATTAATTTTCGGGCAATATGGTTTAAATACCGTTCTAAAATTTCAGTGTGCGATTTAAACGAGAGGTGATTAATCACTACAAATGGATAATGTTTATCCATTTAGGACATGTGGAAGGCCAAGATTTAATCTTGGATTTCAAGATTACATCTAGCCATCCATTTTACTTTGTTAGGTTAAGAATTATCTAGTTATATAATATGATATTCATGCATTAAATACAAGATATATACAAGCTCATATCTTCTCCACCAAGCCATAAAATTTTTGCAGCGTGCTAAAAGGACAGCCACCATTGTTTTCTTCTCCAAAAGCTCAAGTTTCAATTTCAATTCACCAAAACACTTGCTCAAAATTGCTAAAACCATAAATTTCCTTCACTAAACTTGTTCTACACCTAATTCTCTACCAATCTAACCAAACAAATTTTCCATTCCTTATCAAAACCTTATCTTGTACCTCATACCTCACTGATATTAGGGGTTTGAAGTTGGATTTGGAGCTTTGGAGGAGAAAGAAGCAAGCTTGGTTAATCTTGAAGCCAAGGAGCTAATAGGTTACTCAAAGTAGGGTTTTTGCTGTCTTGTCAAATTTTTCTGATCTGTTTTGGTATGACCTAGGTCTGAAATTTCTAGTTGTATTGATGGATAATATATTGATATTGATGTGTGAATTTTGTGTATGTGTTTGGATGATGTTAAAAATCATTTTGCCAAAAGGAAATTTGGTCTATGCTGCTGGATTTTCAATTTTTACATAGGCAGCTAGTGAACTCGAATTTTCTGGTATATTTTTGGGTATTTTCATGAGCTATAAAAATTATATGTTGGAGTTAGCATCTTAAAATAACTACCTGAATTTTCTTGGGTGTTGAATTTAAGGTTTATTACTTCAAAAAAATCAGAAACCGAAATGAGATTGATGTTGTCTTGATTATTGAAACTGAAGCAATAAAGTTGCCCATTTTATTACCATAGCAAATGATTGAATTAGCCCTTGAAATTTTTACACGAAGTTAATAACATGTTGAAGTATAATTGTAAATTTTATTATGCATTGATGCAATCATTTGCTAGGGTTAAAAATTATGAGAACTCTGGTCTCCAATTGGTGGTCCCTGACATCTGATTTTGTACAATTTATTGAAGGAGTTAGAGAGCCCCGTTTCTGTTGAAATTTTTATGGAATCTTGTGGACACATTGAAGTGTCCTGAGAATTTACAGCTTCTGAATTGATTTTTTGATGGGCAAATAAATTTGTACTACAAAAGTATGAAATCTTCCATTGTGCTGGAAATGGATTGATATTGTGAATTGATGAACTAATGGCATTTTGGGTTCTAGTATTACATGAATACTTGATGTTACCTATTTGGCCATGTGACTTGTGAACTTATTTATGAGGTTAGACACAGAAAAGTCCCCTTTAATGGGCACGAAATGTCCCCTTTTATGGGCACGGAAAGGTCCTCTTTAATGGGCACGAGAAGGTCCCCTTTTATGGCACGGAAGGTCCCCTTTAATGGGCATGGGAAAGTCCCCTTGCACTTATATTTCAAAATATAATGCTATGCTATTGAGTAGTATTATGTGTGTATATTAAGTGATTGAACAATAAAAGCTACCCACTTCGGAGGGATGACTTTAAAGCTTTAAAATGAATCTTTAGTTTACATTACATGCTCACATTTTCTTAATAAACCGAACGATGACGATGACATTTATGATTTGTAATTGGGGAGTTGCCCTATTGAGAATTGTGTAATTCTCAACGTGTTTGTGTTTCGTGTCGCCTCCAAGTTGATCCAGGACTACGAGGCTACTACATTAAGGAATCGGATCGCAATAGCTTAGTAGTTAGTGTTTTTATTATGTTGTACTTAGTGGTATGTATATGTTTGTAAACGAAGTAGAGAACGTGTATGTATTCAAGCTCATAGGAGCTTCCTTTTGTACTTACTTATAAAATAAATAAATGTTTTCTTGTTTGTTGTATATATTTAACAGAACCACGAATTAGTTACTACTCGACTTGATCAATCTTGCTATAGATATTTAAGAAAGGTCTAAATTAAATAATAACTCTCGAGTACGATGCCATGGCTTAAGACGGATGTTGTACTTGAGAGGATGTCACATTATGGATCAAGAGCTCATCCTTGTAGGACCTTGAGGAATGGAACTATACTTCCTTAGTAAATGTCATGCATTATAATTCCCCTGGAATGTTGTGATTGCTGCACACTTAGCTTGGGCAATAATTCTTATTTGGTGTGACAGGAATTGATGACTTCAAATCGGCAAACTGGAATGATGGACACCTTTCGTGAAATCTATGAGAGAACAAGCTGCAGGCAATAGGATGATGGAAAGGTTGATCATGTTGAAGGAAATCCAATTGGGAATCTTGGAGGAGTAGGAGTGGACATAGGTTCCGAGGAGCTTTCAATCAAAGAGAAGAATGGATTAAAGCTATCGAGAAGCATGTACGGAAATGAGTGGCCTTTGCTACTTACTAGCACCCAGGGTTGTTCGAAAGAGTCACTTGGGAGATCTTCAAGGAAGCTTTCTACCACAAGTTGAGAAATGCAAAGGAGCTGAATTCATGACACTCAAATAAGGGTCCATGAGATAGCAGAGTACAACAAAGTTCAGCTCTGCAAATTTTCACCATCTATCAACGTAATCCTGATGAAGCTTGGAAGTGCATGAAGTACGAAGGAGGGTTACGTGAAGATATTGAGGAGCTGAATCTTTTGGAGATCAGGGATTATGCGACTTCTGGTAAATAAGTGTAGGCGTGCAGAGGACTCCAACAAAAGTTGGCAATCATCCAATCAGCCAAGAATACTTCTGACTGAACCTTAAAACCAAGATGATGAAAATGAAGGAAGTATTATGGAGGTAAACAATAACGGCCAATCACGAGCCAAGATTGTCCAAAATGTGGAAGAACCAACCTTGCTTGGCACGTATGCTATCGTTGTGAAAGCCAGGACACATAATGAGGAGTGGGAATTCAAAGCCAATTACAAAGCCACAACAACAGAGTAAGGTCTTCACCAAGTGCTGAAGACGTCATCACCTAAGAATCCGACCTAAGGTAGGAATGTTTAGAATTTGATTGAATTGTTTGAACTGTATGTGTGAATTCTTTGT
Source organism: Dalbergia oliveri (assembly GCA_030441495.1). Classification (NCBI taxonomy): domain Eukaryota; kingdom Viridiplantae; phylum Streptophyta; class Magnoliopsida; order Fabales; family Fabaceae; genus Dalbergia; species Dalbergia oliveri. The sequence continues at coordinate 2,284,730 of JAMLFY010000011.1, forward strand.
GTGATTTATGAAAGTTTGTCTTTTGAAAATTGTTTTCAAAGGAATTTTGAGGGCAAAATTCTTTTTAAGGTGGGTGGTAATGTAATACTCTAAAATTTAATTAAAAATTAATTTGAGTTTTATTAATCTTAATTTCAAAAACCTAATAGTTTAGCTCGAATCTATTAAAAAAAAATTTCCGGGCCTAATAGTAAGTTGAAGATTGGTTGAAATTAGGAAAACATGAGAATAAGGTTATAAATGGGTGGGAATGATAATTTTATACTTAAAATTAATTTTTGGGCAATATCAATTTAAATACCCGGGATTTCTTTAGGTGATTTATCACTACAAATGGATAATGTTTATCCATTCAGGACATGTGGAAGGCCAAGATTTAATCTTGGATTTCAAGATTAAATCCTAGCCATCCATTTTACTTTGTTAGGTTAAGAATTATCTAGTTATATAATATGATATTCATGCATTAAATACAAGATATATACAAGCTTATCTTCTCACCAAGCCATAAAAATTTCGTGCAGCATGTAAGAGGACAACCACCATTGTTGTCTTCTCCAAAAGCTCAAGTTTCAATTTCAATTCACCAAAACACTTGCCCAAAATTGCTAAAACCATAAATTTCCTTCACTAAACTTGTTCTACACCTAATCTATCAATCACCGAACAAATTTTCCATTCCTTATCAAAACCTTGTCTTGCACCTCATACGTCACTGATATCAGAGGGGTTTGAAGTTGGATTTGGAACTTTGGAGGAGAAAGAAGCAAGCTTGGTTAATCTTGAAGCCAAGGAGCTAATAGGTTACTCAAAGTATGTTTTTGCCGCTTTTCTTGTCAAATTTTTCTGATCTGTTTTGGCATGACCTAGGTCCGAAATTTCTGGTTGTATTGATGTATAATATGTTGATATTGATGTGTGAATTTTGGGTATGTGTTTGGATGATGTTAAAAATCATTTTGCCAAAAGGAAATTTGGTCTATGCTACTGTTTCAGTTTTTACATAGGTAGCTAGTGAACTGGAATTTTCGTATATTTGTGCGTATTTTTATGAGCTATAAAAATTATATGTTGGATTTAGCATCTTAAAATAACTACCTGAATTTTCTTGGGTGTTGAATTTAAGGTTTATTTCTTCAAAAAAAATCAAACCGAAATGAGACAAATGCTGTCTGATTATTGAAACTGAAGCAATAAAGTTACCCAATTTTTTTACCATAGAAAATGATTGAATTAGCCCTTGAAATTTTTACACGAAGTTAATAACATGTTGAAGTATAATTGTAAATTTTATTGTGCATTGATTCAATCATTTGCTAGGGTAAAAATTATGAGAAAATAATTGGTGGCGATTTTGTACAATTTATTGAAGGAGTTAGAGATTCTGTTGAAATTTTTATGGAATCTTGTGGACACATTGAAGTGTCCTTGAGAATTTTTACAGCTTCTGAATTGATTTTTTGATGGGCAAATAAATTTGTACTACAAAAGTATGAAATCTTCCATTGTGCTGGAAATGGATTGATATTGTGAATTGATGAACTAATGGCATTTTGGGTTCTAGTATTACATGAATACTTGATGTTACCTATTTGGCCATGTGACTTGTGAACTTATTTATGAGGTTAGACACAGAAAAGTCCCCTTTAATGGGCAAGAAATGTCCACTTTTATTTTCCTCTTTAATGGCTGAAGTCCCCTTTTATGAAAAGCAATTTTTGAGGGCACTTATATTTCAAAATGTAATGCTATACTATTGAGTAGTATTATGTATGTATATTAAGTGATTGAACAATAAAAGCTACCCACTTCGGAGGGATGACTTTAAAGCTTTAAAATGAATCTTTAGTTTACATTAAATGCTCACATTTTCTTAATAAATGACGATGACATTTATGATTGTGTAATTGGGGAGTTGTCCTATTGAGAATTGTGTAATTCTCAACGTGTTTGTGTTTCTCGCCTCCAAGTTGATTTAGGATTACAAGGCTGCTACATTAAAGGAATTTGGATTGCAATAGCTTAGTAGTTAGTGTTTTTATTATGTTGTACTTAGTATATGTTTGTAAACGAAGTAGAGAACGTGTATGTATTCAAGCTCATAGAAGAGCTTCCTTTTGTACTTACTTATGAAATAAATAAATGTTTTCTTTGTTTGTGTATATATTTCAGAACCACGAATTAGTTACTACTCGACTTGATCAATCTTGCTATAGATATTTAAGAAAGTCCGCAAATTAATAAGTAACAACTCTCGAATACGATGCCATGGCTTAAGACGGATGTTGTACTTGGGAGAATGTTACACCAAGACCACAACTTTATCTCATGTTATCAAACAAATTCGTATCCATTTGCACAAAATCGATTCTTGATGGTTATTCAGTTACATGCAGCCACCATCAAGTTGGGATTTTGTTTTTCCAACCATTAACCCAAAAAATCCCTTCGATCGGCCCATCCCCTTCCTCCATGATCGTTGGCCTTCACAACAACCCCTCGTGACATGTTGGCGTTTACCAGGCCTAGGCCTCTGCTTTCAGATCCTGCGAGCGCAAGATCATTCAGGTGTAAAGAAGGTGCGAGGATCAAGTGCGGAGTGCCTCCATGGTGGAAGGTTCTGTTTGGATCAAAACCTCTAATCTGAGAGCGAGAGCTCTACGAAGATCATGAGGCGCGATTGCTTCACCACTGTGAAGGAAGTGTGTGGGCTTTGCCAAGACAAATGCTTGGTTCCCTTTAGGGATGCAAGGATTAGGGTTAGTGAGAGGGGTTTCAATTGGAAGGAAGCTTGAGGTTGATTCATTGGGCTTCGATGCAGAGAAGAGGTTGTGGGTGATAAGTGGAATGGGTTGTAGGATTCTGTTTGTGATGGTAGAGGTGGAGGTGGAGGGTAAAGGTGGAGGTGGATGGGTGCTTAGATTAAGGCATGAAGGTGGAGGGTGAAGGTCAAGGTTGAGTGTGGAGGTGGAACGTGAAGTAGAAGGTGTTTAGGGAATAGGAATTTCTTGAAAGATTAAGGGTAGTTTTGTCCAAAAAAAATATCATGCGACTGGCACATGTGTTATTTAACAAAGCAAATAGATGTCAATTAATAGAAGGTCTATTTTGCACATTCTAGAAACCATAGAGGGTTGTGTTGCATAATTTAAAAAGTTAGGTTTAAGTTGCATATAACCTAAAATTTAGGGGTAAAATGCATTTAACCCTATTTATAATAAATGAGAATAAAAAATGTGAGTATAATTATTTAATAAAAGATAATTTATTATGAGCAATAAATGATATTTTAGCCTTTTATTTTTATTTTTTAAAAGATCAATAAAATTTAATCATCACCTTAACTCCTGTACATAACCTTAAACGACTTATATTATGGATAAAGGAAATAGTCCCCTGTATAGTTGATCTATGAAAGACCTATTAATACAATGACATGTGGCATCGTCTTATTTTGGCTCCAAACACAAAAACCACATTATACAGGGCTTCTTCTTTCTCTTCTTCATCGTCTATCTTCAACCCTCCTTTGAGTTATAGAATGAACCATAGTCAAATCCTCTTTTTATTGTTGTAATAACACCCAAAGTTTTAATCACATGTATTATTGTGATATATTATGTGTGTAACTCTATTAATGAAAGAATTAATATGTTCATTATTTTTAATATTAAGGAAATATGGTATCAATTTCCTTTTTTGAAAACTAATTGTTCGATTCAAAAATCTTAATGGTCGAAATTGGGTATTCACTTTATTACTTTTTTTAAAGAGTTTCTCAAATGAATAGCTTTAAAACTCGTTAACATTTAAATGTGATAATTTTTATATTAAATAATGATTTTTTTTAATTCCAATGCAATATATTAAAAACTTAATTATTACTGCTTTAGATTCCCTAATTATTGGTAAAAAATTATTTTTTAATACAAAATCTGAGTTGAAGAATACTATTAAAATTAGTCCTCATCTCTAATGAATGTTTAAATAAGTATTTACCCATAAAAAGGTCATTAAAATTTATTTATTGACACACAAACTTAAGATTTAAATGTGAATTATGCTACTAATATTTAATTGATTTACACGTCAAAAAAAAAATTCAATCGATTAAGTGGTTCAATATTTTTTAAGCAAAGTTTCAAACACCCTAAAAAAGAATAAAAAACTCAAGTAGTGGTAAATGAAATTAATTAGTATTGAAATTTTACTAATAATTGATCTATCAAAATTAATTAAATTTTAATAAACTTTGACTTAGGCAAAAAAAAGTCACCAAGCCTTTATTTTTCTCCATACAGCCAAGTGTTTATACTAATTCTATTGGCATTTGCACTAATAAGTCCACTTTATGGAGTTATTTAGCTTCTAATTTGGCTTAAATTGCATATTTTGTCCTTAGTTTTCTAAGTAAAACATTTTAAAATATGAATAATTTGGCTTATTGTTGTCTTTGAGCGCTTGTTGAAAATTTATTGTCATAAAGCATGATTTAATTGATTGGAATTGCATATGATTAATTAAAATCTTATTTGGTGATTTTTGACAATGGAAATTGTAAATTTTTTTAGCTTAAAAATAATCTAATTGGAAGCCAAGGAAAAGGAAGCAAAGCTTGAAGAAAAGACCATTGAGAGGAGCATTCTTGATGATGAGTTCAACCTTAATTTTGTTGCAACCTATTGGACGCATACAACATTTGATCATTTTGTCGAGTCGGTCGGACCTGATGTTTTGCCAAGTTGTAACCCAACGTGGCCCAGGCCCATTTTTAGCAATGTTTTAAACCAATTTTAGGGAGGAGCAAGGGGCTCATTTTTCCTTTCTTGAGGATATTTTCAGGGAGAAAAACCTAGGTTTTGGAAGAAGCTAACACTAGAGAGAGATTGATCTTGGAGATTAAAAACCAAAAGCTTAGAAGAGGATTGAAGCATTATTTGTTCATCTCTTCCTTTCTCTTTTATTTTTTAATGTTCGTTATGTTTCTTGAACTAGTGGCTTACTTGTTTATTGTTATGGATAGCTAAACTTGTAGCTAAGGGATCCTTTGGACCTCTATAAATTTTGGATGTTTGTAGATTTACTTGTTTGAATATTAATGATATTAGTTTTGGTTACCCATTTTTTATCTTAATGCTCTTATATGTTTGGCTACCATTTAAGTTGATTTGGAGATTCCCTATAACTAGACAAAGAAATAGGGATATTGGACCTTGGTTATGGATAATGTTTGTTCTTTTGTACTTAATTTACTTAGGTGTAATGATTAGTCAATGGGATGGAAACATATTCGTTGGCCTTGCATAGTAGATGCTTAATGTTAGTTCTCAATGGGTTGATTTCACACTAATTCATAAGAGAACTTAGTGTTTTAGGTGAAGGAGATATGGTTAATTGACTTAGACATAGGTTTTTAACTATAATTGACATATCAACAAGACCAACTTATTGATGTTTATTTAAGTGATTTGCATATCCAAGTGAAGTAGAGGGTGAAAAAGATCTCATAGGCCTTTAATCTTGGTTGTCTCTGCTTTCAATTTGTGTTAGTGTTTTCTTAGTTAATTGTTCATTTACTGATTTTCTCTTAATTCTCATTAAATCGATATTGCTTATGCCCGAACACGATAGTTTATTTGATCGCTAGCATACTTTTATCCAATTCTCATGGATATGATATTTTTTCACTCACTACTATATTACTTGAACGAACCATGCACTTGTAGTGTTTCACTCTCTTTTATAGGTGGCCATCATGCACTTCTCATGCTTATTAATTTTTTTTAATCCTTGTTTTTTCTTTGAAGTGTATTTTTTTTACCCTTCTCATGCTTATTACTTATCTTTCCATTTGAACCATTTTTTATTTGCATAAATATTCCTAATAATTTTTTTTTGTGCCCATGATATCCATCACTAGATAGAATAACTAATCATTTCATGTTTTGTAGGCTTATTTAAGTAGATAAATAGTAATTACAAGTTTTAAAGTTATCTTTAAGCGATAATCAAACTCTCAACACTGATAAAATAAAAAGATGACTGTTACCACCTAACCTCTTCTCCATGGTTAATATTTATAATATTTTGTAATCACAGTGATGGAATAAATACAAGCGAATGATAAAAGGTGATAATTACTATGTAGATAATTACATGGACCTCCACTAAGATCTTTCCCAATTACGCTTACCCATTTTAGATTTTAAAAAATCACCTACCTCCCTTAATTAATTTAAAATCATTACAATTACATCCTGATTGTTATTTCAATTGAATAATCAAAATTACCCCTCACCCCTAAAAACCACCTGAAGTTCCCTTACGTGCCAAGCCTCCACCTCTCAGCGTTCCACCAACCGCCAAAGACCGTGCGACCCACACGACCACTAGCCACTAGCCACAACAGCCCCACCTAGTGCCTCACCCTTCTCTTTCTCTTTTCCATCTCCCTTATTACGTTCAATTGTGTCTACTGTCCACTACAACCTGCAATTGAGCTTTTCCGTAACTAGTGGAATTTTGGAATCTGAACCTATCACTTTGTTATGATACGTCCATTTTCGCTTTCTCTCTAAGATTAACCAGAAATGCTGCCATTTAATCAAGCTTTCTGTTTGATCCTTAACGCCATTCAATCATGCTCATTCTTTTGATTTGAATATCATTTGGTGAAAAAATATCAAATATGTGATGGCACAAAAACTAATAATTAGGAAAAATAAAAACAATGAATCATTGAATATATCAAACTTCGAAGTTGAATTCTAATTCCAGACAAAAGGTGAATCAAATTACTGAATTAGCATTGATATCAACAGAAGGGAACACTTAAAGTAAAAGTAACACTAATCCAACGTTTGGAACTACCAAAAATAGGAGGAAGGAAAACAAGGTGAAGAACAAATGTCGTGGAAATACAATTCACCTTGTTTGGATTAGAAGAAAAGAAGGAGAAGAGAAAACTAAAAATGTAGGGGCTACTTAAAAAGTTTTCTCTTCATAAATGAGGAGAAAATGAGACAAAAGATAAAGATTAATTAAATGACAAATATACCATTAAAAATAAAGTTAAAAAATGTATCATAAGGATATAAATATCATTTTAATACAACCATTATTTTCTTTCTTCTCATTTTCTCTTCATCCAAACACATGAAGAGAAAATATAGTTTTCCATTTATTTTCTCTTCTAATTATTTTCTTTATTTACATTTTTTTCCTCCTCTTCTCATCCAAATGAACCATAAACATCAATAAATAGTGTGGCTACTGCAATACTTAATTTAATATTTTTTCATGATTTAAATATCATTCAATTGGAATATATAGATATTCCAATTAAATACAAAATGCATTAGAAATTGACACATAAGCATAACATTAAATTCATCTAATCTGTAATTGTATAAATTGTAAATAAATTATAGACATATTATATTATAGATTACATGAGAATAAGAACTACTCATTTCCGAATTTATTGAAAGTTTATATAATTAATCCAAAAGGTTTTGATACCCATATTATATAACATTTTGCCTTCCATGGTTGACAAAATCCATTGTAGAGATGAGAATTAAGGATCTAGATTAGGAGGAAGTTAGAGAAGTGAATGACAATAAAGGAAATTGGCATATTCATAAAATGGGTGTTTGGGAATGGTTTATCAGAAGCGAGGAAAATGATTTTTTTTTTTTGAGGGGGTCCTCAAACCCTCTCAAATAGTAAATTTGCAAATCCCCAAATTTGGGGATAAGGAGGTTGAGTTAAATTTTGGGTGTAATTTTACTATATTGTCATTTTATAATCTCTTATATATATGAATACATCTTCTATATGATAAAAGGATAAAAGTGAAAAACCAAATTTATGCACCATTTTATTTCACTTATTTATATTATAAACTTCCAAACAATGAAATGACATCACTCTAACAATTTTATTCTATACTTTTCTATTTCATTATATTAATGACCACTCTCTTCTCACCATTTTAAACCCCCAACCATAGCCTAAGATTTAATATATATCACTCTCAATTAAAAAAATTAATCGATTTAAACAAATTTCAATTTTGAAAAACTTAAGCCTAAAATTTTACAAATTAGAAATAATTTAAGTCAATTTAAAAATAAAAAATGTTTAATATTAATACACTAATTGTATCTAATCATATATTGTCACATAAATTAAAGTTGTTGACTCTTATATCCATTACCTCAAACTCTTCCAAATAACAATTCATCAACATTAAATAAAAATAAAATTCATTTCATATATATAAAATAAAATTTAGTTAATATAAATTTACTCTATAGAAATATAAATTTAATAATGCAACATATACATCATAATATGTTAATCCGTTGAAATCAAATTTAGTTAATTTGAAAATTAAAATTAAAGGTTGATTCTTTTGAGAAAAATTGAAATTTGATTCAATTTATTGTCTAAGAAATCATACATTTTCAATCAAACTTCCTCTTCTTAATATTATCACTATTATAATTTTAAAATTCTAATGATATTATAAACATTTTAATCTATATAAAAAAGATTTTTATCTATTTACAGTACTTTTTGTCCTATTTAAAAATTTATATTTTTCATACATCCAGAAGCCTTTTAGCATATATTTAACATTAAAGAATCAACATTTAAATTATAATTAAATAAGTTTTTAAATAGTTATTGATATTTTAAGTTAGTGAGCCCACACTCTAATTACAGACTTTTGCATGATTTTTTGTATCTTAATGAACTATAGGAGGTTCAAGTTTGATTCCTCTCCTTTATCTTCTAGCATCTTAACTTAAAAAAATATTTTTAGAAAGATTAGATTAAAACAATAAAAATATCTATACCAAATATTAAATCTGGATTCAAGCTACTATTATTTCTACCCATATTCAATTTTCAAATTCCAGAAACAACCAAAAAAATCTTCAATTTCAGGATATGTTTAATTGAAGAGTAAAAATAAGGATAAATTTTTCATAAATAAAATTTATATGTAATTTTATATATGAAACTTATGTATAAAAGCTTACCTCCTATTTTTATCACATTACTGATCATACCCTTAAAAAAAAAGAAAAAAAAACTTTTAACTATAGCAAAACATATGAAGCTGCTTCCGCCATTGCTCCTTCTGCAGTGAAACTGTAGCCCTCATACAAAAACCCTAAACCCTTTCTTTTCCCAAAATCACACTCTAAGCTCATAGAACCTCCTCTTCGAGCCTCCTTCCTCTGCTATCATCAATGGCCATCAACGACGCCGACCAATCAAACAAGCCTCACAGAACGCGCCAATCGGGCGCAAAGAAAGCCAAATCGGACAACAAGAAGAAGAAGAGGAAGCAGCGCAATGAAGGAGAAGAAGAAGGCAACCAGAAGAACCAGAACCCTAAGGCCTTCGCGTTCTCTTCCTCCAACAAGGCCAAGCGGTTGAAATCACGCGCCGTCGAGAAGAGCAGCGCCGCCTCCACGTCCCCATCATCGACCGCTCCTACGGCGAACCCCCACCGTACGTCGTCGTCGTGCAGGGTCCACCCAAGGTGCGCTTTATCTCATTTTCTCTCCAAGTTCCAATTTTGGGTTCTGGGTTGGAACTGTTTTTGTGAACTACTTAGTGGGGGGTTTGGATTTGGCTTATAATCGAAACTTTCCAGTGGCCGCAATTGAAAAATGGACAATGCTATTGTAATTCAAAATTAATCTGATTCCAAACACGTCGTGAGTGCGACTAATTTGCGTGAATATCATATTGGGAGGTGAAAAAATGAATGGAACTTATGTCGAAAGACTTGAAGTTACAGAGTTTATATTCACACTCACTCTTACGGTCATAATTAACTAAATAACTAGCTTTATTAAATTTCTAACTAACTTAGTTTAACTAACTAGCTAGGTCATCTTATCCTTCAGTTTTGAAATTCTATAATTAAAGAGTGCTGTGTAACATTTCAAGGCTATATGTCCAGGTCGGGAAGTCGTTGTTGATAAAGTCTCTGGTTAAGCATTACACGAAGCATAATTTGCCTGAAGTTCGAGGTCCAATTACTATCGTATCAGGTTTGTGCATTGCTTACCACATTATGATATTTGGATTTTGTGTTTGGATTGGCTTATTCTGTGTTCAGAATAGATTGTTTTTGTGTTTGGCTGTGAAATGAGCTTTTGGTGGTGATTAATAAGTGTTTGGTCACACGTGTCAGGGAAGCAAAGGAGGCTGCAGTTTGTGGAATGCCCTAATGATATCAATGGCATGATAGATGCAGCAAAGTTTGCTGATCTAGCACTGCTTGTTATAGATGGGTCCTATGGTTTTGAAATGGTGAGTTACTAGAGAGTGACGATTGGGTTGCATATGTTTTTTAGTAGTTACTGCCTTGGCTTGTTGCAACTAAATAGTTTAGACAAAGTTGGTATGCTATTGATTTTACAAAATCAAATCCCTGTTTGTTGAGCTTTTTCACTTGCAGGAAACCTTTGAATTCCTTAATATATTGCAAACTCATGGGTTCCCGAAGGTCATGGGGGTTCTTACTCATCTTGACAAATTCAAGGATGCTAAAAAGTTGAGGAGAACAAAAAAAGAACTCAAACACCGATTTTGGACTGAAATATATGATGGAGCTAAATTGTTTTATCTATCAGGCCTTATTCATGGAAAGTAAGTGATTATCAGAAATCTGTTTTATGATTATAAAAATTTCTCCCTCTACACTTGGATGTTAATTGCGTTTGTCGAGATTTGTTTTTGTTGCAAGTATTACTAAATAATATTCCCTTGCCTAATTGAACAGGTATGTCAAGCGTGAAGTTCATAATCTTGCACGATTTATTTCAGTCATGAAGTTTCATCCTCTATCTTGGAGAACGTCCCACCCCTATGTTTTGGTCGATCGTTTTGAAGATATCACTCCTCCTGAAAAAGTTCATGCAAATGATAAATGTGAAAGAAAGATCACACTTTATGGTTATCTTAGAGGCTGTAACTTAAAAAAGGGGAACAAGGTTTGTTCAACTGTTCTAATACATAGCATCCAAAATTAGGTTGTCCTGTAGAGCTTTTTAGTAGAATATGCCAGGGATAATGAGCTCAGTTGATACTTGAGATGGTTTGGAGCTATAAGCTGGACATTGTTCTCCCCATTCTCGTCTGTATCTATACTTTTAATTACATTTTCCTCATGTTATAGTTTGTTCCAAGTTCATATTCTGTCTTCCCAGTGTAACATGAATGAATTCATGCTTTATTATTATTATTATTGCAATCATCATCGTTGTCATTATTATTATTATGGTTCAGTTGCAGTACACAGATTACTAACCAATTACTAGAATGATTATTTCAATGTGGATCCCAAATACTAATATTTTTTATTTGAATTTTCATAAGAATTGTGCTTAAACCTTTTTCCGATATTACTAGTTTATGCATCCGTTTGTATATATGTTTATCAACTACAAATTAACTAGTTACTCATAATTTATGCTTTCAGTAGCTATTCCCCTCCTCTCTAAATATCCAACAATGGAGAAACCGTTTCCTTGTCCTCAAGGACTTGGAGCATATTGGATGAGAAAAGTCAGTTATGGCTTGGTTTCACTGTTTTACCTTGATACTTGGTTAATGTGTTTTTAACTTTGACTCAGCTTAGTGTGGTTTGGTGATCAGGTGATACTTGATATTTTCTGTTTGTTTCCCATCATTTGTGGATAATCTAATATGTATTTTGGAAATCAGGTACATATAGCTGGAGTGGGTGATTATAGTTTAGCTGGCATTACTGCCTTACCTGATCCTTGTCCCCTTCCATCTGCTGCTAAAAAGAAAGGACTGCGTGACAAGGAAAAGTTATTCTATGCTCCCATGTCTGGCCTTGGGGATCTTTTGTATGATAAAGACGCTGTATACATAAATATTAATGATCACCTTGTTCAGTTTTCAAAAGTTGATGATGAAAACTCAGCCATGACAAGCAAAGGTTGTTAGATTGTTCCTCTCTTTCCCATGCATTTTATTTTTCTGTGAAATCGTATTTTGATCATATGGTTGCAGTGTGTCAGTTCTTTTAATGGAAAGTTTCTTGGTTTTGCGTTGTGCTGGAACTATTATCACTTCTTTACATAACTCCTCTATTACCTGTTTATAATATGCTTACCGGTTACACGTTTCAGCCTAGATCATACTTAACATAAGGATGATTAGTCTTACTTTCCCCATTTCTTCCCCATACCAGTGTTTTCTTCATTGAAATTCGTATTTTTATGCTTTTGACAGGAAAGGACAGAGATGTGGGGGAGTTTCTGGTTAAATCACTTCAGAATACCAAATACTCAATAAATGAAAAGCTAGAGAACAGCTTTATCAATTTTTTTGGTCAAAAGTCGAAACTATTATCAGATGTAGCTGATGCACAGGGTACACACAAAGATAAAGAGCATGATAGCAAAATAGAGACTTCAGATGAAGATCGACCTGTTGATGCTGGTTTGGATAGTTTGGAATCATCTGATCTGGATGAAGCTGGTGACATGTTAATCAGTGGAGCCAGTAGTTCTGATGATGAAGATGGTGATGCAATTGATAAGAAAGCTACCTCTGGAGACCACTTAAAAGAACACATCGAATTTCATGATGGAAGACAAAGGAGAAGAATAAGCTTTGAAAATGATGTTGATCAAAGTGATGTGATGGTGAGCTATGTTAATGGTGTTTGTCAAATGGAATCATGCCTCATAAGAAATAAGCTAGCTTTCCTTATGGCCATTGCCTTTCTATTCTTAATTTACACAGTATTGGAGGGCAAACTTAAACTTAATTGAACTCAACTATCAAAAAAAAAAAAACTTCATTGAACTCACTGACTTATTATGTGATTAATTTTTTTTACTTTTGTTTCATACGATATGTGCATCAGTTTGCATTTGGACAGCTCATAATTTCATGACCTGTTCATTTGTAGGATTCAGAAGAAGAGAGTGGTGCTGCAAATGATGATGTGGCATCTTCTGATTCAGGATCTCCAAAAGAAGAGGAGGAAGATGAAGGTGATGGTGATGATAATGATGACGACGATGACAGTGATGATGATGACACTGATGGTGCAGCTTTCCTCTTTTGATTATTAAGATTCATCTTTTGTCTGCTCTTGTCTGGTTGTTATAAATGCGTTGGAGTCATGGTCTCTGTACTAGGTTTTAGTTAATTAGTGTTCAGTCAAGATGGATAATTAGACCTTACTTGACATAGTGCTTTCTCATTTGTTTCTTCCATGGTTATTGCTTTAAAAGTGGCTTGTTGCTTGAGGCTTTCTGACTTTTTTCTTGTTTTCTAATAGATGATGACATGGGAAATGTTTCAAAGTGGAAAGAATCTTTAGCAGAAAGAGCTCTCTCACAGAAAACTCCTAGTTTGATGCAACTAGTGTATGGAGTATCTACTGTTAATATGACGTCTATAAACAAACAGAAAGATAGTAGTGAGGATGAGGAAAGTGAAGATGACTTTTTCAAGCCTATTGAAGAAGTAAAAAAGGTTGGTCCTTTACTACCTTGAACTATCTCTACCAAATCATTCGTTACTTTCAAAGTAAGAAGTTTACTTTAATTTGTGAGAAGTGTGTTTTATAATATGGTGATTGCATATCTGTTGCAACTTCCTTGCTGTATGAAGTTGATCTTTGAAATGAATTAGTAATTATCATTTGGCAATGTTTCTTTCTCGTATTAATGACAATTAGAAAAGGAAGTTCTGAAAGCTAAATGTAAGCAGATTCTAAAGATCACTTTTTAAAATTATTTGCCTTCAGAATATGTGCTTATTTGCTTCATAAACTAATTGTATTTGCTTGTCTTTTGAAATCTATAGCAAAGCATGAGAAATGGAATGATTGATGGAATGGCGAACACTGAGGATTGTTCCAAGTGTGCACATTTTGTGGATCAGAGATGGGATGAGAAAGATAATGAGGAGATTCGCAACCGTTTTGTGACTGGAGATTTGGCAAAAGCTGCACTCAGAAATTCACTACCAAAAAGTAATATTGGAGAGGAAAATGAAGATGTGTACGGTGATTTTGAAGATTTAGAAACAGGAGAAAAATATGAGAACAACCAGACAGAGGATGCTGCTGCTACAACAATACACAAAGGAGATGATTCGGAAGCTGAGCAGCGGAGGCTTAGGAAACTTGCTCTTCGTGCAAAATTTGATTCTCAATATCCTTTTTCCCTCTTCATATGCTTAGCTAACTTGGAAGTTACCTTTAGTTCACTGAACCCCCCCTGCCTCTTTTTCTTTCAAATTAAAAAGTTCCTCGGGTTTGTGCATTCTTTAGTATGTTGTCGTGAGATTCTGAATTTGGTAGAGTCATGACATCAAATCTCGTGGGTGCTCTTTAACGTAAGGTTGTGGTCCCTCCCTCCCTTTTACTAAGTTATCTTCATAGAGTACTGTAAAATGATTCCAGCATGCTATTCATAGCATTATCATTTCTCAATTGATGTAGGATAACCTTCAATGATGCTATCTTGTTTACTTTTTGTACTTGTTCACAGCATTTGATATGATGTCAATGTGGAAGGCAAAACTTCTGTTTTTTCCTGTGTGACTGACTCATTAAATTAAAAAACAAATTTTATTGGGTTTGGAGATGGGGTGTGGGAGGGAAAACAAGTGCAATATGACATTCTCTTTGTGACCTTAATTTTGATCCACATATGATGACGATTATGAGTCACCAGAGGAAGACGCTGGTAATGAAAATGAGGCCAAATCTCAGCGTGGTCAAGCTAATGAAAGTAGCTATTTTGATAAGGTACAAAAACTCATTGCTTATCATTAGATGTCGAGCACCATGTTATATAATGGCTGCTAACTCGTGTTTTACCAGTTGAAAGAGGAAATTGAACTTCGGAAACAAATGAATATTGCTGAACTCAATGATCTTGATGAGGCTACCAGAATAGAGATAGAAGGCTTCCGAACTGGGACATACCTAAGATTGGAGATTCATGATGTTTCCTGTGAAATGGTTGAATACTTTGATCCCTACCATCCAATATTGGTTGGAGGGGTCGGTCTAGGGAGGAAAATGTTGGATACATGCAGGTCAGTGAGATCTTTAATAGCATCATAGTACCTTATAAAGTTAAAATGGAATCAAATGTTAGAAACTGCTTTAAATCAAGAAAATGATTGGCTGCCCAAGATGTCTTTGACAAGGGAAGAGATTATAAAGAAATTTATGTGGACTCAGTTGATCAGTTCGGGGTTTCTAGTCGGCATGATTTTTTAACACAATAATTTCAAGGACAAGTTATATGCTATGAGAATTGGCAAAGCATCAAAATGAGTATACCCTCTTAATAAGGTTTGGAATAGATTTTAACTGTATAGCTTGGGGTAGGACTTCCTTTTGATGATGTTGCAGACATGGAACAAATTATGCCCATTGCCTGTCTTTTTAGATTCCTTGTATATATTCCTATTTTGCCTGCTTTATTTTTTAAAATATTTTTCATTTCCTCTCCCTTCCAGGCCAGGTTAAAGCGGCACAGGTGGCACAAGAAAGTGCTGAAGACTAGAGATCCAATTATTGTTTCTGCTGGATGGAGGCGTTACCAAACAACACCAGTTTATGCTACTGAGGACCATAATGGAAGGTTTCGTATGCTAAAATACACTCCAGAGCACATGCATTGCTTTGCTTTTTTGGGGCCCTCTTGTCCCTCCCAACACTGGGATAGTGGCTTTTCAGAATTTAGCAAAGAATCAGGTACGCCTGGCATTATTTTCTCTTGCTGAATGGCTTTCCTTGAAGTTCTCTTCAAACTGTGGAATGCTAGTTTTGCAGTTTTGTCTTTCTGTTCTTGTTCATGTAATTTGCTTATTGCTTGAGTGGCTTTATTTGATTTATCAGGCAACATTTAGGATTACTGCAACTGCAGTTGTACTCGAGTATAATCACGCAGCAAGGATAGTGAAGAAAATCAAATTGGTTGGTTACCCAAGCAAGGTATTCAAGAAAACAGCATTTATCAAGGATATGTTTACATCAGATCTTGAAGTAGCTCGGTTTGAAGGTGCAGCTATTCGTACTGTCAGTGGGATCAGGGGTCAAGTCAAAAAGGTCTGTGGCTTATAACTTGCAATATTTGAAATGATTGCATATATTACATTGATTTGTCCTGTTAGTGTCAGCTGGATTGGATACTTACACTTGCTATATTTTTTGTGTTATCTATATATTTTGTTTATATATCTGTCAGGCTGCAAAAGAAGAAATAGGTAACCAACCAACACGGAAGGGTGGGCAAACCAAAGAAGGAATTGCTAGGTGCACTTTTGAAGACAAGATCCTGATGAGTGACATTGTTTTCCTGCGTGCATGGACTCAAGTTGAAGTTCCTCAATTTTATAATCCACTGACAACAGCATTGCAGCCTCGACAAGACCTGGCAAGGAATGCGAACTGTTGCAGAATTGAGAAGAGGACAAAACCTTCCCATACCTGTAAATAAAGATTCACTTTACAAGGTATGCACAATAATTTGATAGCCATGGATTTCCCCCGTTCCTTATTCACCTTGAGATTTATCCTTGCTTATGTTTCTGTCTATGCCTGTTTTCGTTTCTCTTCGGCAGAAAATTGAAAGAAAGCGAAAGAAGTTCAACCCACTGGTGATTCCCAAGTCACTACAGGAAAAGCTTCCCTTTGCATCAAAACCAAAGGATATACCCAAGCGGAAAAGGCCATCACTCGACCAGAAAAGGGCCGTTATCTTGGATGGTACTGAGCGTGAAGCTCGTCGTCTTGTTCAACAACTAACTTCAATTCATAGTAATAAGGTAAGTATGTCGGCTAATAATTGGTTTGCTTGACTTCATGAATTTAAATCCAAAATTTCATTGCTTATTTTGAAATTGGTTAGGGATTATATTCCATCCCCAAATTGTATTTCTCGGCAACTTTACTGTATAGTAAGTTCTTTGAGATTAAGGATGACTTAACCTCAAATGCCTAAGGATTTGCCTTATATTTCGCACAAACTTATTCAGAGAACACTGGTCTCTCAAGTGGCTTTGTAGCCTAACGGAATTGGAACTCCTCATTCTAGAGGCAACTAGTCTCATGTCTTTTGACATTCTTTTTGTCTGTGCTTCTTGCAGGTGAAGAAGAAAAAGCTTATCAAAGAGAAGAAGAGGAAGGTGCTTGAAGCACAGAGAGCGAAGGATGAAGAGGTGTTGAGAAAGCGCCGACGAGAGGAAAGACGAGAGAAATATCGCGCAAGACAAGGGAGTAAGAGAATCCGGAGAGCAGAGCCATGATATTTTCCGAAGCTGATTGTCTTGTTTAGGTTAAATGAGTTTTGATCGGCATGAATCATCATCCACCTAAAAAGAAGAGTATAAAATGAAAGCTTCATGTGGTTGAAGCTAGGTACACTATGGAAGATTAGAGAAGAGCAAGATCAGCACCATGGAGATTGTTTTGGAAATATTGGTACTGATTGGTGAAATGGTCAGCAGCATTTGATTGATAAAATTGCTTGGGAAATTAATCAGCTGTTAATTAAGCTTGGTTCGACATCACATTTATAGGGTGCAGCATGGTATTGCACATTTTGGGATTCTAGTGGCTATAGGCAAATTATTAGATAATAATTGTTTTGCTTGTAATAGATGTTTTAGTGGTTGAGTTCTGAACTCATCCTTAATATCAATTTTGAGCCTTTGTGAGGATTTGACGTACTTACAACTTTGTTAGTGAAAAAAAACAGTTTTTCTTGTCAAGGGAAATTATTTTCTATTATTTTAAGAAAGTTATTTGGATATAATTTTAATGCACCATCAATATGAGAAAGTTTTACATGATTATTCAATTATGGATTATCATATAAGTAAATATAGTTGATTTTAATTTACTATTTGAAAAGATATGCAATCAAAGAAATTTATTTGGTGTTCATCATTATTTTAAGGGTACTATTACCCTTAACAATGAATATTTGTTATTTAATTACGAACTCTGCTATTTTTAAATATGTTTTTCAATGTTTTTCTATTTTACATAAATTGTAAAAGGGGTTTAATCTTAGCCATTAATACTTACCAGTAGCATACAAAAAAATTGAGGGTACAGGAGAAACTCCCAAAATTTATAAACCACAATTTATTGTTTTTTTAAATAAAATTAATACAGGCAGTTTAGTCAATGACAGGCTGACTTTATATGCATGTCTTGCAACAGTTAATAAGTGAGAGCAATCTCTTTTATATTCTTAATTGTTTTGAAAAGCTTTTAATCATAAGCTATTTTAAGTAAAAAAAAAAGCAGAGTTATAGTGTCATCTTAAATTTTGAAATTTTCTTTTAATTTTTAAGAGATTAATTTTAATATACTTGTAAACAAATTTTAGGCATTTATCAAATTATATGTCTTTATTTGTAAGATTTTAAGGTAATGTGTAGTGAAGTCAAACACTACTTTTGATGTGGCAATGTTTAATCAAATTTGTGTAATTTTTTTTTTTTGTAGTGACAATGAATTTAAATTAAATTCATTTTTTAAAATGATTCTAGTTTTTCTAAAATATTTTGTTGGTGTTTGAAATGATAAAAATCAGGAAATAATTTGATTTTATTTTATTTGAATTGATTTGATTTAGAAATTGATTAGGAAATTATTTGATTTAATTTAAGAATGATTAAAAATTTCATTGAATTAGAATATATTGATTTTGTTTAATTTGCTATGCAATTAATTTAACAAAACAAATATCTAATGTAGTTATTGTGCAATATTTGTAAACTATCGTGGGTGTATATATATATATATATATATATATATGACTAGTAGATTTATTATAAGAATGAAATTAGTAAATTTGGGTCTACAACCAGATATGGATAGTTAGAATTGAAAGTTATTAATAGTAATTAATGATTACATAATTATTTAAAATTATCACGTGATTTTATATTTTAATCTTAAGATTTATATAAAATCTAACGATTTAAATTTGCTCATCTTCCGTTCACAATAAACCACCCTTCATTTGAGTGCATTTTATATATATATATATATATATAGGGTGGGATATAGTTAACTAGGTTTAAGTCTTGGTATACTTATACCTTTCTTATGGGTATAAAATTTTATTAATCTAATCGTTGAATTTAAAGTTTTTACAAGTAGATCAAATATATCAAATTTATTATAATTTAAAAATGATTCAATATTTTATCATGCGCTTTATTTTAATAGATAATATGTTTTTGAAAATACAAACAAATATCAACCATTATAATACATGTATATTGTCCAATTTTTCTAAAATTTGGTATATTTGATTATCAATATAATATCACATAACTCAACAATTGAATAAGTTAAATTCAATTTCTAAAGAGTTATTGAAGAGGATAAGGATAGAAGATTTACAACTGATATATATATATTGGTGAAGATAAATTTAGAGTTCAAACCTAGACCTGTTGGATGTGGTTCCCATGGATAAGAAAACAAAATTAATGAACATTGTATTGATCAAATAATTAACCTATTATCCTATGATTCATAAAACAACCATAACCACCTTTTCATCTTAGAGCACCATCTCAATGATATAAGTCTATTTATTAAATATCTTCAAATCACCTTTGATTAAATCTTAAAATCGCATTCTTTCAATATCCAATGTTAAATCAATAAAAAGAGAGCTGTTATTTTTTTTTTTATCATTTTATTGAAATTAGTAGAATATTAAATATCTTATGATTGATTCTAATTATACTAAATATCAACCAAAATTAAATCAAGACTTCTGAATTAAATTTAGTGCCTTTATATGACTTGATTTCAACAAATCGATAATGTTACTATCAATGATTAGTATCAGTTTAAATTCAAAACAATGTTAAATATTAAGAAAAAAAAAAACTTATAGGAGATCCTTTGTTTGTTTAATCACCATTAAAAAAATCGTTTATGGCACCCAAACAGTCCATTTCAATATTATCTTTTTTAATTTTTTTTCTTGGGTTCATCCAATCTATTTGACAAAAATTTATGGACCATGTTAGTCCAAAACCCTAAAAGCCTCAACTTTGTTCATCCCCCCACCTTCTCCTCCACTCTGCCAGGCGCTGTAGCTGTCGGCGTCGCCGTTGCCATCGACATCGCCGTCGCCGCCGTTGGAGCATCCACGTTCGCTGCCTTCCCATATTCCACGCCGTCCAATTGGTATACTGTGTAGCCTGTAGGCGAGTCCTCCGGCGGCGACGGCGACACCCATATTCATCCGCACCAGCTTCAGCACCACACTCCGCAACCTATTCAGAAAGAGGAGAAGTTTGTTAGGGTTAGTGTTTTGATGATGATGATTATGATGATGATGATGATGATGATGATGATGGCGCGTGCCTTTATTTACTCTCTCGTTGGACTTTTCTTCTTTTCAGAACCCTGCATTCTCTGTTTGTTTTTAATATCTTGAATAATTGGTTATGTTTTGGCAGCAATATGAAGTTCTGTAGAACTGACGCACAGTCAATTTTATCCCAAATTAAGCGCCAAGAGAAACAGATTAAGCTTAAGAGGAGGTAACATAGTAACCCTTCATCTTCCCTTTAATTACGCTGTTAATTCAGTTAAATTGAATTATTGAATTAAATCGAACTTAGTTAAGTTAAATTAATACGAAACGCTGTTGCAGGTGGATGCTGGGCATTCCGCTCTCCAAATCGGAGAGGAAGAAGTTGAACAAGTCCAAATTTTTCCAAAATTTGTGAGTGCCTCGTTTCTTTAATGATTTTAGCACCAGGTTTCACTCTAAAATTAATATTTATTTATGTTTTGTTATTATTGTTAATTTGTCTACAGGTATTTGTCCGAGTCTTTACTCAGGGAAGATGATGTAAGTATGTCATTTGTTATGTGTTATTTACAGTTACCTGCATTGCTTTTTGAATGATGAATTGATAATCTAATAATCATTTCAGTTGTTCTATGACTCGGTAAGAACTCATGTTGAAGGTGCCTTTGGAGCACCCTGCATTGAAACAGAGAATGATCTTTCTCAGGATGATGATATGCATTTGATTCACATGCCCGATGTGAAATTGAAAAGGGTGACATTGTCATGCCTTGATAATTTGACCACCAAGGGTCTATACCTTCTTGCTATGATAGTTACTAGTGGGTCGGTCAAGTCTGAGAAAACTCGTTGCAATTTGAAGAAGATTATTAAGGGTTCTCTTTCAAGTGTTCTTGTCAGTAAAAGTCATTGTCACCATCAATTGGAATGTCGTAAACAGATTTTTCAACTTCTCACCAATCCACAGCATTTCCAAGATAGATGTGAG
This sequence comes from Dalbergia oliveri, assembly GCA_030441495.1. Taxonomy (NCBI): domain Eukaryota; kingdom Viridiplantae; phylum Streptophyta; class Magnoliopsida; order Fabales; family Fabaceae; genus Dalbergia; species Dalbergia oliveri. The sequence continues at coordinate 2,306,114 of JAMLFY010000011.1, forward strand.
CCTTTGTCTGCATTAAGATCCCAATCTTATCATGCTGCTGTGGCAAAGGTACTGCATGCGCTTCAAGACTTGCCTTCTCAAACCTTGATTGCGATGCGTAGTAAACTTAAAGGTGGAAAGCTCGCACACCTCAGTTACAACCCCGGAAACATGGTTGGGGACGAGACCACCTGATCAAGCTAGTGACAAAAATCAGTGGGCAGATGCTTTCGCAACTTGATGGAGGAAATGAGCTACAAGAGCCATTAGCCAAAGCCATGGCAGTAGCAGACTTATCTCTAAAACTGACAACTGGTTGTCATAACTTATTTGCAAAAGAATTTTATCAATTCTCACCTGAAGTAAAGTCCTTGCAAAATGATATTATTAATGCTATATGGTCTGTTAAAAGTGGTGACAGTGCCAGTGCTGAGAAATTTACAGCTTCTCATAGAGCCAAAGGCTGTAATATCAAATAGGTGCTTACGGACAGCTTTTGTAAATTTTTTGACTGAATTTTTATTTGAGTGCAGTGATATGGACTGCATCCCAAAGTCTCTATCACAGATCCTGGATGTTATTAATAGGAATTCTAATAGCGCACATGATGTAGTATTCCATAAGAAGTTTATTGAAGAAGAAGTTGACTGCATACTAAGTATGAGTGCCCAGGCAAAGCAGATTGTTCTGGATTTGTTGCCTGACCATGAATTTGATCAAGACTTTTCAGATGCTTATGTGGAGGAATTGGAAGAAAGTGATGACAGTGACAGTGATGAGGATGAAGATAGTACTCAATTTCAGGAGGATGGAAAGTTCATAAATAGAACTTTCAATTCAGTGGATTCAAATTATGAAGCAGAAAGTATTGGGGATTTTGCACCCCCTCCTACTTCCTTGTCAGAGGAAAATGTTTCGTTCTGTCCACAGGCACCAAGCAGAAGGTTGAATAGTGCCTCACCTGACAGAGATTATAATGAGAATGCTTTCAACAGACATGATTCATATGAATCTGACACTGGAATAAATCTGAGAGATGCATCTCACTTGTTTAGTGAGGAAACAGAACCCAAGCCCGCGAAGCCCAACATATGCAAGAACCAATACCTAGCCATCCAAGATGCTTGTGATAAGACAAGTATGCTAGCATATAATCTTGTAGGTCATTTATTGGGGGAGTTTGCTAGAATTGAAAGCCTAGATTTAAACTTGAGCAAGAGTGTATACCTCGGCAGTGATAATCTAATTGATGATGTGGAAGGTAATGAAAGTTTCTGCATTTTACCTGTTATAATAAAAAATAACTATTCTATTATTTCTACCAGTTTATCTGCAGCATGCTGTATGATCATATTACTTTGCTTTGTAATAACTGTATGATCATCTATGACATTATTTTGGATTTTATGCCCATTCCAAGCTTCAGCAAAATTAAATTTTGTCAGCATACTTTTTTTTATTGTTATTATATGAATCAACATCTGTGCTGTTTGACAAATAGAAAAGGATAATAAATACTGAAAACTTAATGTCTTTTGAGAGCTTACTTTTTGCATATATGTTCAGTGCATGGTAGAGAGTAATGGCAACTGGAATTCAGTGCAAAACGCAAGATTGGTTTATTCTGTTGATGCCTATTATTTAATCATCACCTCCATCCTTTGAATGCTCTGGTATGGCTGAAATTTGGAACATAATGAAAAATTTAAATGTGCATTGCAATTTTCAGTGGGTGCCTTATGAAGAAAATTTATGGTTCTATGGTCTGCCTTATACGTCAGTTCAAATATTGTTAAAAACATTTAACTAGTGGTTGGCATAAATTTATCAATTATCAATATTAGAGATTTGATAGGTGACATCCTATAAAAATGCATCCTGCTAGGATAAGTATGTACGTCAATTTTGATTCTCTTGTTCTATTTCTTACAGAAACAGAAGAACAATCATCATCTGGGGATGAAAGATGTTCAGCTGTTGTTCGAGTGGTTAAAGAGCTGATTCCTTCCTTTCCAGATAGGTATCTGTGTCATCCCTCAACTATGATGCCAAAATTAAAAATTTTGTAAAACAGTGATTGATTTTATTTACTAGATGATCCTTTTATTGGAAACTTCGAACTTGTTTTAGTCGTTCACATCATTGTGCTGTGTAACTCAGATTCAAAACAAAGATATTAAAAGATTTTATGGGCATATAGCTGACCATAAACAAGCCAAATTTGTTTATGTACACTGCAGTGCCATGGAAAGACTGAAGATGTTGATGAGCTAATGATACTGTGTCACAGACTTTCAGCTTCAACTGGATAAAAGCATTTTGAAATGGTTTCGCATTCTTGGATCAAGGTTACCCAATTGTGAGTTTGGTTAGCAAGAGCTTTACCACTATATTGGGTGTGTTTGGTAAACTTTTAAATGAACTACTATGACTTGCTTCTAAGGGAAAAAAACGGAAATTTTGTTTTTTATTCTACTTTTCTTTTGTAGAAAATTTTTTTCTTATAAGAAAACATTAACAAATGCATCCATAGTCATTAGAGAAATGTTATTTGTCCTCACAATATATGACACGTGTCGACGTACTCTCATTTACCATTGGAAGATGTGTGACTCAAAATAAGTGAGGTCCACATTCCGTCCAAGGGTAGATGAGAGATGTTGATATATCCACACATTGAGTCTAAATACTCCTCTAGTCATTATTACAGCAGTATGCTATTATGAAGAAACATTTTCAATTACATATATCTTTAGTTTGCTTATAATAGTTTTGCCTTTTTTTTTTCTTGTTGCTACAGTTGGGCTAGGTAAATTAACTGAAAAGCAGCAGCACTTAAATTGATTGGTGTATGGCTAACAACTACATCACTGTTGGAAGATTCATTTTGGGTGGTAGGATATGGGGGAGTGTGGAGAAGCAGGAATGTGTAAACTTTTTCCTGTCAGCAGTATTTTTTGTACATCTACCATAAATTATTATTGTTCATTGTAAAAAGATGATATCACCCCATGACCTTAAATCATTAGTACTGGTGGCCATCAGTTATTCGTTACTCCTGCTTAATACACCAGTAAAATATGCTTCTCTTACGATCTTGCTTCTTTCTTTGCTTATTTCTTTTGCCTTGTAGGATTGTGCTTCAAATTTTTGAATGCCGAAAAAATTGCTGGGCATCAGTCACACGCCTTTAAGAAATCTAGGACGTCATGAGTCATGACATGAATTATCTGTTTCTTTTGCTCAAGAAACAAATTATATTCGCATCAATTTATAAGGCTAACCGGTTATGCAAATTGGCATTCGAAATACATAGTTAAACATCTTTTTAGAGAATAGCACCTGCAGATTGAGAGTAAACGCCTAGACGGTAAATTTTTGGAGCTAATTTTTTATACTAATTACTTATCAGCGCATCCCATTTACAGTCAAATAAACCATTCTGAACATTACTGAACTGAGTATATTCGGGATATGCATGGCTCTCAAAGCTTAAATCTTAATTTTGATTGTCGCTTGTTTCTCCGTTCGTTTGATTGCATTGGGACTCACTTTATAAGAAAAATAAAATTTCACTTAATTTATTGGCATCATTTTTCCCAAACATTGTCCCAAGAACTACTCTGAGCAGCCTTTGCTCCCTCAGTGTAGTTCTGATTTACAGAGGAACTGTGTAGTGCGGGCAGTGGAACTCCATTTGGACCAGGTGGGTTAATCTTCTTGGGCTTAGTTCTGATTCCAAGCAACCGCAACACAAATCTAGCTAGCTCTCCATACAACAATCCAGAGCGATCAAAAAGCTGCATGGAGACCAAGTGACCACATAAACATTTAAACCATACTCATGCATAAAATTGATTTCTAACAGAACATTTTCTTCCACAACCAATTCTTTCATGGGTGATCCCTCCAAAAGCAAAAATTTCATAGCAATTCAAAACCCACAAACCAAAGCATATATGATTTCATTTAAGTCTAATTTTGATCTTCCAACGGCCATAGGATCTTAGTACCAATATAATATTAACGAATGAGAAAAAGAATATAAGATAGACACAGAATGATGAATACAAAACCTGAAGAAGGGCAGTCATGAACAAATGGAAAGCCTGTGTATTCTGGTCTATGAGTATTGATATCTGGCCGAAAAAGTTAACCACACCTTGCATCTGCCATTTAAAGGGAAATATAAGTTCAACATATGAGAGGCAAAATATTCAACAATAAATAACAAAAAAAACCCATATTCATATTAGACGAGTCCAAAGGGGGAAAAGCAGAGAAAACTCAGAAAAGAAATGGAGTAAAATGATAACAGTAAATAGAGTGCACAAAAATCTTCATAAAATGAAGTCATTTTTTCGATGTAGGTACTCCTGAATGCATGATGTTTCACGACAGAAATATAATCCCGACTAAAATATTATGGCAGTTTCTATTGCATCTTATCCCACAAGGCTCACACGCAATTGAAAAATATTACCATTGTTGGAAAATGGGCTCAGTTTTTTACTGCACCATGACATACAAAGAAACATTTGCTGTACACTAAATAAAGGTTTTTCACCGAAAAGAAAGAATTTGATATGAGAAATGTTATTTGTACATTTAGAAGTAGATATCCTATAGACAGAGAGACACACAAATTTTTGCCTTTTCTCTCTTCACATCCACCACCACCTAGGACTGTGTCTTTCTCCCTCTCTACTATGTCTATGACATGTCAACTTTTGGATCTCCAAATAACATTTCACTTTGATATATTTCCAATTAGTCAAAAAATATATAAAATAAATTGCCAATATAAAACAACTATACAAGACTTCAGCATATAATAAGTGGTAAACTAAAATGGAAGAAACAATGTTAACTGTGCATTTTCATCCCTACGGCACAAAATTCAAGTTAGCCAAAGTATCATATGGCTCACCACACGTAGAAAAGAAATCCAAAATCCTGGCGGGGATGGAGGAGCACCATATGGATTATTGGGATCTTGAGCTCCACAAGTACCACCACCTAGGCCATAACCACCAAAGCCACTGTTATACATTCCACCCCCATAAAGCCCACTATATCCTCCCCTATACATATTGTTACCATACAACCCTCCTACTCCACCATAAGATCCATACATTCCAGATCCATATCCAGAATTATAATTCATTGTGGAACCATAACCTGTAGATTACAAGAGAAGTGAAAAAGGTTCATCAAAATAGGCAAACAAGTAAAAGTTAAAAGGGGGAGAGAGAGAGAGAGAGATAGAAGAGAGAGGCAGGAATTTTCATAAAGCTAAAGGTTTAGGATGAAATTTTTTTTCATAAAACAGTTTCTCTTTTATTTCAGGTGCTTTCAAACAATGCATAGCTTGGGCAGATGATGAAGTCTTTGGAAGATCTCCATAATGAACCTCTGACCAGATCTAAACAGAAACTCCAAGAGGCTAGCTATAGAAATATTCAACAAGGATTATCAGGTTCAATTGCTTCTTGAGAAAATTAGTATTTTGAAGGACAGGTGGCTAAAACAGGGGAACAATCAACATACGTGAAGAATGAATTCGAAATGCGTTTGAGCAAACTAGCTTCTATGGAAAGTGAAAATGACGATTTGAGAAGGCAGATTATAGGAGCCGAGAACATGATTGTTGAGCTTCAGGAATCACTAAACTCTATTCTATCAGAGAAGGAAGCAACTGCTAAAGAACTAGTTTCTCTAGTATAGCTGAGCTGAATGATCTACAATCAAAATCCTATGAACTTCAATGAGCCAATGAAGCTCACATTCTGGAAGTAGAATTGCAATTACAAAAAACATCCAGATGCATAACAAGAACAAAAGGAATTGAACGAGAAGCTGAACACACTAGAAGCCCAGTTGCATGAAGAACAGGCACATGAAGTAGTTGCAATTTCTCAAACATATAGTTCAGAGCCAGATAAGCAACACCCGAGATTAAAAAAAAACTACCTCCAAAGCTGCTACTTCCATAATTCTGCTCCCATGGCCTTGTGGGAAGGGGCCTCCCAGAGAATTCCTGTTGACAGTTGCACTCTTATCAGAACCAGAAACTATCTCCCCGCATCTCGCAGTCCCTGAAGACTCAACTACATCACTTGTGCTGCCTGCAGATGGCGGTTTGAAAGGCGCTGGAGCAGACGAGGAAGCTGCTCGCTCCCACGGTTTAGGTGGTGGAGGACTACTGGCTGCAACACAACACAACACCAAACATTTGTTCATACTATCAAAAAACTGTTGGAAACTTCTTGGAGAAAGAGAAAGCTTCAATTTCATCATCATAATTAGACGCCAGAGGAACACAAACACGAGTTCAAACAACATCAAAGAAAGCACACATACACAACAACAACAACAACAACACTTCATTTTTCATAATACAGTCATTTCATTTGAATGAATCTCAAATAATTTTCAAATCAATCGATGTATCCTTCATCCATCCAATTCATCAATAATATAATATTAAAAAAAAACAAGGTAATTGCCTTATAGGAGAAACAACAACAACATTAATAACTGATAGGTCTATCGGAATCAAACGAAACGCATGTCGTATCATGTGAAATTCATTTCATCAACAGAATCGGTTGATAAAGATGAATGAACAAAACGGAACAAGATTATGATAATGGAGAATATGAGGATCGTGAACCTGAAGGTTGTGAAGATGGTTCCATTTTGGGAGGGAATTGCTCTCAGAAAGACAACATAGGAAGCTGCCAGCAGACAACAACCACCCAAAATGTTGCTGTGTTTTGGTCTCAGAGTTGCAGTGAACGAGGTTGCTGGTTACTTGAGATGCATTTATCTGAGCCGTTGATTCACGACTAGTGGCAATGGACGGTCAAGATTATTACGTGTGCTTTTTTTTAAAAAAAAATTCTTCCTATTTTAAGGAGTTGACAAACGTGGGTAATTGATTAATTTATGACGACCTTCGTGTTGACTTGACCTTTTGAGACTTTTGCTTGCTTGCTTAATTACTCCAACGACCAACATGCGATTTTCTTTTCTTTTTTAATCTATCTTTCATGAATGAATTCATATTTGACCAGCTCAATTATCTATGATTGGGAGTGTTTATTATTCGCGTTAATATCAGTGTGTTTGGTTTTATGTTTTGGGAGTGTTAGAATTAATTCTAACCTCCCAAAATTGATTTGGATAATTTTGGATGTTGTGAAATCGTTAAGTTTCAAAATCAATTATGATATAGTGAAAACTTTTAATGATCAATTTTGATAAAATCAATTCTATAAACACAAAAAAAAAACACACTATGTAAGATTAACAAAAACACAAACAACTAGTATATTCCATTACTTGTTCTACATATTTATATATCATTTGCAATAACAGCTCATCTACATTTTTAGCAGAAAGCCACTATTTCCACTTTTATATGCCTTTAAATATAATATTAATTATAAAATGAGAGTTAAAATCGACCTATAAAAATGATAAGATACACACTCTTAGTGTTTATACCCTCCTTCCACGTTATTTATATCTTCAAAGTGCGAACCATATCAACATTTCAGGCACAAACATAACAACTAGTAAAGCGAGAACTCAGGAGATTATGGTGGTTGAAACTCATCCAACCACATCTTCCGTTTGAGGAAGTAATCATTTGGCAAGGGAAAAAAAATTAAGGGCTCAACTCTATTAAACATTTAGATCATATTTCTCTCATGGCATGGGAGATTATAAAACTCAGATTAAAGTGCCTAGAGCTATATTTACATAAGTCCCGACTACAACTATATAAAGTTCTATAAGCTGTTTCTAAGTTCGAATTTTAGAGAACTACATATTTAACATCATGCTAGTGCTTCCATATGAGTTCTATTGTTCTAGCTTCCAAAAATAGCCATTCAGAAGAACAATGACCATATTTCAAGGTCTTTCTTCTCTGAAGATTTAACTACAAGAAATGTTTGACCCAATGGCCACGAATGACATCTGCAAGATCCTCCATAAAAATAAAGTTTTGCATCTGGCATAGGTGGCTAAAAGGCAAACTCCTCCAACCAGCATGGTTTTAGAATCCAGGGTGATGTAGAACCATCATGAGATTGTGAAAAGTTAACGAAGTGTTGTTAAAGCGAGGCTTTGATTTTCACATTGGATTCATTCGTCATCTCATATACTATGAACTATCTGCCATGAAGCAACTGTTACTGCCACGGCTGCTTAAACCAGTAGGCATGTCACGGACAAGAAACTTCACACTACGCGTGCCAAGATCATCCAATATTTCTACACATTCCTGCCAATCTGAGTCGTTTACCATCATCACCCATTCATCTTCATCATCAAGATATTTGAGCTGGAATGACCCGTTCTGTAATTTGAACCTTGTTGCAACTTCTTCATACAGCTGGAAACAACCAGCTGATGGATCAACCTTGAAACGAATAATGTCTTCTTTGTAGGAAGCTTTGACAGTAAGTTTTGATCCGCTATCAACACAAGGTGATTTGGCTTTGGAGTGTTTCTGGTTCTCAAAGCTCTGAGAGCCAGATGAGCTGCGGTGCATAGTTGAACCAGAGCCAATGGATGAGTCTGTCATGCTTGAAGAAGTATGGTGGTTATGGTCAACAGCCCCATCGACACCAATTTCCACCTCATCAGCAATCGGTGAGCATGGACTGTGACCGGCAATATCGCGGCTAGAATTTTCTACTCCCAAACTACTCTTGCTCACACCCAATATGGCTATTGATTTTGAATCTTCACTACAATCAACAGAAGAAGGTTTGTCTTGCTTCAACTCTCCCTCGGAATTAGAGATAAGCACACTTGAATGCGAAAGCTGGGTTCCCACCAAACAAACATCATCATCCTCCAATTTAACCGCTAAGTTATCAACTTTGCCACCAGGTGCTGGAGATACTGTGACTGTGGCTTGCATTACAGGGTCAGGGAAGAGAAGATTTTTATGTGCATCAATTTCTTGGATGATTGACCCTCCAGCCACAAACCCCCCGGTGAAAGGATCAAACTTCAACCCTCCTTCCACTCCCTGGACTGAGTCGAGCACAGTCTGTATTTTTTTTAATGAACGATTCACTTTATTAATCTTGCGGATGGCCATCTTGAAATTCCATGTTGCCTGCATATCCTTTTCAGAGTTGTTGGGCAAACTGTTTAAGAAGAAACATTGTTAACAACAAATGTCTTTATTAACAAGATTACCTCTCAGAAATATTTAACATCTGTAATGTAGTCAACGAAAGAGCCTTATTCAATTTAAGATAAAATTATAGAACAATGGCAGTAGATGTCGTCAATGTAAATCATTATGAACAAGGGTGTTCATGAATTCCACTTAGGTTTGATGCTACCCTAGCATTCTACAAACCTCACTTTGTAACATCTCTATTGTATCTTTCACTCTAAATAATTATATCATAAAATATTCACTGAATTGCATCCATTATTTTCCCTAGTATCTTTGGAAGGAACAAGAAATATAGAATGGCCTTCAGGACCTATAGGTATGAATGAAGGTGAAGATCAACCATTATAACTGAAATGAGTGCAAACCAGATTAATAACTAATATCCATCATCTAGCCCAAAAAATAGGCTGATTGAATAAATATAAAGTAAATAGCACAAAAAAGGTGGAGTCTCACCACCAATGCTTTTTGCTGCATCCTTCAGACTACCAGAAAAGTATTGTTGGAGAACACTCAAGCTAACATTCTTCTCCACTGTACTTCTCTTTCTCAACCTGCCTTCTTGGTCCACTAAATGCCTACAAGACAAATTCCGACAATGTTCAAGCTCAATTCTGGAAGACAGTGAAAATCACTACACCACCAAGTCACAAAGTTGAATCATAACTTGTGAAAAATGTTCTTCAAATGGAGCAATCTGTTCATATCAAATTCCATATGGGTAAAAGGATAAAGGGTAAAGTCAAAATATACCTGGTTATGAGCAGTTTCAATTTCATTATTTCTCAGGTTAGATGCCTTCAAGGACATCATCTGAACTGAATCACCATCATCATTTAATCCTATATGAGTGTTTCCCCTAGACATAGGGAAAAAACTTAAGACTTTTTCCTTTTGAAACCCCACATGTGAGCCTTCTATTCCCGATAGTTCAGCATCTGAAACTGTCCTCAAACTCCTACAAATTCTCTGCATAGTCCCTGAGAGATTGTCTAACAAAAGTTGCTGTTCTTGACTCCCTCTCATATTGACAGGCAGAAAGAATTCTAATATGTAATCATCATCTTTAGTATAGGTACTCCTTAGCCTAATTGCAACAGCAGCATTCAAATTGTATTTGCGTGCATGCTGAACAAGGGGATATTCACTAATATCATATGCCTTCACATCAGGATAGAAGAATGGATGATTTGATTGAAGAGCTTTCCCAGCTACGCCTTGCCCTTCCTCAAGATGATTTTCAACACATGCATGAACAAATCCCCCTAATGTTCTATCATTAATATAGCAAGCTGATTCTTGAGTGCATAGTACACATTTTTCATTGCAACTTGTATGCCCCTCTTTAATTTGTATTCTCGCAGTTTCATCTCTCGTTCCCTCACTATAATAACAGGGGATCCATGTCAGTGCCAGTGGCAATTTATGCGCATGACAAACAGCTTGTAACACATCAATTATCTCCTTTAAAGCAGCTCTTTTGTTATTTGATAGAGACTGCAGAGAAAATAATCAATCTGGTAAGAAGTTCAGAAATCCAGATAAAAGTACATCCCAAACCCTCCACTCATCATTCTGAAAGTTTAGCTTTGTTTCTTCCCTTCCCTTTTCTTATGGTGGGGGAAAACCAATAGGATTAAAATTCAGGTTTCAGCCAGTACCTGGGAAAGTAGCCGTGGAGGAATAGTTGTCTTTAAATTAACAAGCTGCAGAAAATAGGGATAAATACCTTTATCATTAGTCATTACCACCTTTAGATATAATCTGAAAACATATAACAGCAATTTTTTATTTATTTATTTTTCCTTACTAAATGGAAGGTGCATCCACAACCAATTGACTAACATGCATTTGACGATTTGAACTTTGAAACATCTTAGCACAAATCAAGAGGTTTCTCAACAAATTAATAGATGATGCACTTTGAAACAACTCAAGTACGTGGCCGGATGAGTATAGGATGCACCTATACAGCAAGACTATAGACTAGAAATAGATTAGTATATGAGATTTCAACTGTTCCAGTTATGGCAAAGTAGTCCCAATTTTTCATCCAGAGAAACTCTTGTACTTGCCTAACTGCTTCTCAACTATGGTAACAAGTAATAACATCAAATATATTGAATATATAAGCCACATTGTTAGCCAAGATTGAAATCTCTACATAACAACCCTGTAATAAGACATCCGAGTCTCCAGTGAAGATGTAAGAAGAATATGAAGTCTCAAATAGAACAGCACATGCTTGCCACACATACTCATTATTTAGACAGGCAAATGGCAGAAATTGAAGTATATGCTGGAAACAACAAACGAAAAACCAACCTGGAGCGCATTACTAATAATTTCTAATTCTCTGTCAAAATCAGGCTTTTCCTTGGTAGTGACAAGTTCTAATACAGCACAACATGGTAGTTCGGAGTGCTGGTCTGTTATGGGAAGGGCGATTGATCCACGAACTGCGTGATTAGTTGCATGCTCCACCCTCAAGTACTCACTTTTATTGTAGTAACCAACATTGGAGGTCCATTCAGGAACATGGGAGATAAACACACGACCAGGAAGCCCAAGAAAGAACCCGATTTCCGTCGGCTGAAAATGTAAATGTCCTTGACACTTCACGATACCCAGCAAGCATTTGATCTAGCAAATAAGGCTGCTCACTTGTGCTTAAGATGAATTCATTGCCATGTTTCTGGGGTACCCAAACTTGTGCCAATATTCCCCCACCAGCTGATTCCTTAAAGAACGACAAAGCCCTCAGCATTCTCTCATCAAGTGACCAAGAAGATGGCCTGGGGATCATGTAATTGCCCACGTCTGAGGTATTAAATTGTTGAAGCGAGCCACTAATTTTGTGGTAAAGTTTATGTTATTTGTATCATTTGCATCATCTGATATGCCAAGTTGGGTGTCCATTTGTTGTAATACAACTTTATCTCCATAACCAGAGGAGTTCTGCATGGCATTGTAATTTCCACTATCTTCAGTCATAAAGAATGGATCATTGCCCTCTTTTGCTGAATTGAACCCATCAGGTGGTGGATATGGTACTGAGGCAAATGATGAAAGCCCATTACCCAAACTTTGATCATTCATAGATGGGCTATCGCACCAACCAGCATAAGTATCAAAGTTCATTAGCTCGGTGAGGTTGTTAAGCATATCCTCTGACATTGAATTCTTCACTCCACCATCTAATGACGTTGATCCCTCCAATTGAGCCCGAGGAGACGTCCAATACCCAATTCCCTTTCCCTTAGGCGAAAAGGGGTGTTCCATGGCTAGGTTAGAGAGCAAAATTGAAATTGAAATTCAACCAATGTTAAAGTCCCTTTGGGGAAAAAACAACTCCTTCCCAACTTACCGGCATCCTATAAGCCTGCAAGATTAACACTGCACCCATCACATTCTGAGCAAAGGGTAGGAAATTAAATCAAAACTTAACTACATATCTTTTTACCACATATAGGAAAATAATAATCTCAATCCAAAGGGAAGCTACAGAGGCAAAACATAGCTCCAGTCAAACTTGCTCCTACCCAGAGGAATAATTGCATAAGAAAGTGTTCCAGGAAAGCAGAATGAATTCTAAGCTGAATGTTTAGAATTATGCAATTCACTAAGCACCTTGTTGACTAGATATAAACCCCTATCTAAAACTCACCTCCCAAACTCATTTTTAACCATCCTCGACAAAAAAAACCACCACTTTTCTTAAATCCTGTCTTTGAAGCTTGAACAGATCAGGATTCAAGATTCAATAACTATTAGTAAAAATCACAATTTTTATTAAAAAAAAAATCTAACTATTGAAGTCTTATTGGAAGCAAATATCAGCAATCCAGAACACCCTAAAATTCAAAATCCGCAAACCACTACAGAAGATAAGTCAATAACTACCCCCCATAGTTATTAAGTATTAATTAAAGCCCAAAAGAATTTCAATCCTCAAATAGGCACAAGCACAATTGTGCGAGAACAAAATTGTTCACAAAAGATGTTTAAAACATCACAACCCGTGAATTAAACAGCAAGCAGATTTTTTAAAAAAACTTACAAATTCAACTTAAAACAACGAATTAGGGTTCCCAATAATAATAACAATAATAATAACCTCAATATTTGGACCTGAGCTCCAAAGGACCGTGACAAGGGCACCAAAAACAGTACAAGACTAAAGGAACCAAAAACTTCTGAAGCCTAATCAACGCAAACGAGAAAAACCCAGTTGCTGAATTGCACGTGATGTGAAGTCTCAATGCACAAAACCCACCTCCAAACTCCAAAAAAGCTTCAAACTTTACAATCAAAACTCAGAATTTCAACAAACCCAACAAAGGGGCAAGAACCCTTGCATAGCAAGCAAACTATTGCCCTCGTACGGACAACAAACGAAGCAACAACCTCGGAATCCCCAGACACAGAAACAGAATAAGCTGTCTACCTTTTGTAGTGGACAGACAGCAGAGTGTGAACATGAGACAGTGAAGAAAGAGAGACAAAAGGGTCAGATAGCTTCTATAAAAGGAAAAGGGATATGAGTGAAATTAAGGAGTGGTGGTGTAAGCCTACCGCAGAAACTGGTTACTAAAAATAGAAAGCCGTTATCGTTATCAACCCTCACAGCCTCAGCCTCAACCTCCACCTCCGTGGTTGCTTAACTAAGCTCGCTCTTGGATATATATTTTGTTTTTATTTATAAATTTATACAAACAAAAATGCCAAGAAAGTTGACCCAATAGACAATAAATGTACTCGTATTTTACAAGAAAAATGTTAATATAGACTCTAAATTCTAGATGTAGAATAATGTCAATCAGTTATTTTATAATATTTATACATTTATCCTTTTAAATTATGTTTAAAATAATTAATATATTGTTGATGTAAAATTTATCGTAAATTCGATATTATAATATATTACACATTTCATTAGGAAATGAGTTTAATTTTTGCTATTGATATTGGAATTTCATTAATTAAGCTGTGTGCATTATCTAAATTTGAGTTTCGTGTCCTGATTTTGATGAACTGATCTTTGAATCCACCTGATTTTTTTTTCAAATTCTTAATAAGTATATTACTCAGTGCCCCTAATAAAAAGTAAAAGATAAAAAAATTTTAAGTTCTATTTAGATTGAGTTTTTAGTTTTCTAATTTTTTAGATTTTCTAAAGAAAAATCTAAAAATTTTTTTTAAAACTATAAATTTAGTTTTTAGTTTTTATTTTTAGTTTTTTCTTTATAAAATCTAAAAAATTAAAATTAAAAATTGAAACTTAAACCAAACATGTCCTAAATTTTTATATTTGTAACATTTAAAATTCACTACTAAGGATATATTTGGTTGGGGAGTAAAAAGAGTAAATTTTCTATAAATAAGATTCATACATAATTTTACATATAAAACTCATCCATAAAAATTTGTATCCTATTTTTAGCCCTACACAATCATATGAGTTTAAATATTTGCCTTAATTTTTTTTTAATTCTTAATTTATCAAACTGTGAGCTACGTACTCGTTGTGCTCGCGACTTTGTGTGATATTAATTTATTGATGTGAATCTACCAGAGTGCCCTATTCAAATGGGAATCTCATTGTTGGACAAAGATATTTAGAATAAAGGAAAAATTAAAGTAGGTCAACAATGATGTATTTTATATTTTTTTAATCATTTTTAACCTTGAGCTGTCTCTAAGTATTATTGTTTTACTCTCTCTTTTTTTATTCCTTTTTTGGATGCCTTCGTATTGAACTTTTGGGTGTTACATTTATTTATTTCTTAAACAAAGATTCTTTTGGTTCATCCGTAGCTGGAAGCTAAGCTAAAAAACTTCGTCAGAAATGTTTTGAAAGTGTTATCGTTATCCAGTCTTGATAAATTAACATAAAAATTGAGCTGCATCAATTTTTCTGGCGAACGTCGTATCCTTGTTTTTATGCCAGATATTTTTATTAAAATAATAATTTATCTTTTTTTATAGAAGATATGCCAATTTCAATTTTGAAGGTAACTGTTATGGTGAATCCATTAATTGCATGAAAACTACCTTAGACTGTGTAGTAGACTTTTCCTTGCAATAATCTTAGAATAAATACGTACTTTGATATTAAAAAAGGTAAATTATCCTCATTTTCTTTAATTTTGGAGAAATTAACTTACATTCTCTTTCTATTTGACACTCACACCTCTACTTATCAAATTTTAAATATTGATATTAAACTTCAACTCTCATTCACATAACATGATAATAAACTTAATAGAATGACATTTTTGTGATATTAACTGTTTTTAATTAATAAAATTATAAAAATATCCTTAAACTTAATATCACAAAAATGTTATTCTGTTAAGTTTATTAATTGCTTCTTGAATAAGTTAAAATAATATAAATACTTAAAATTTGATAAGTATAACTGGTGTGAATGTGGTGGAGAAATAAAGAGGTGTTAATTGTATTTCCAAAAGCTCAAGAAGGTAAGTGTAATTTACCCTATTAAAAATGCATGTAATATTAATTTAATTTCTAAAATTTATTTATTTTAAATATACTACTTTTATTATCTAAGAAGTATTTATCTATAAAAAAATTTTTCTACTACTATCTATCCTTTTAAAAATTCTAAATAATATTAATTATTTTTTCCTTGATATTCTTATAAGACAAAATTTGTGAATAGATTATATATGAAAGATAGTGTTGGAATAGGTGATAGGGGTAGTATTATAAAATATATTTAAATTTGTTCTAATTTCAAGTTTATCAAATTATTTTATTGATATGTGTATATGAGTAAATATGCACACTTATTAGAGAATTAAGGTAATATATTGTTAGTCTTTGAAATTTTTTTATTGAATAGATCCTTGAAACTTAAAACGTGGTATTATTTTTTAGTTTCCAAAATATACATATATGATATTAGATCAATTCTTTTATTTTCAATAAAATATTAGTCCTTAATCAAAAAGGTTGTTTACACAATTTTTCAAATGAAAAATAATACTTGAGTTGAAAAATGTTTATAAATAAAAAAGTAGTTTTCGTACTAATTCATTAACTACAGAAAATGATATGAGATGTAACCTAGGCTCATGGCTTTCAAATTCATTTTCATTGTCTCCTGTGATTTTATTTTAAGTTTTCAATCACTGTGAACACTAAGTTTTTGTTAATAAATATCACGAACATAAAATCAAATGTCACTTAGCTATAAGTAAATATCTTTATAATTATAATAATAGCATAAATATTTTGTCAATCTGATATGATAATGTTTTGCGTAAAGTTTAACAAATCCCATACATGTGTGTGGTTCCTGCTTTATTAAGGCGAAAAAACAAAACATGACGAGTTTAAAACTAATTATTCGCGTTCCTATATATCCTGCTGAGATGAGACATTTACAGAGATGATAAATACTTAAAAATGATTTGTATGTTGGCAAGTCCAATATTTCAGAGCAAAAAAGGTAAACTGTATAATATGTTTGTTTGAAACTAAGTACGGAACATCCGTTTCGATGCCGCAATCCTTGATTCTAATCATAAAACACAGAATTAAAATATTGTCATTATTTTAATGAAGTTAATTTGGTGGTCAAGTCATTGTATTAAGAAGACATGCAAGTTGAATCTTAAGCCATAAATTTGGATGACACGATATTTCAAAAAAAGAAGAAGAAGAAGAAGAAGGAGGTAACAGTTATTTAATAGTATTAATTCGTGAATTCATTTTTTGATTTACTTTTAAACATTTAAGTCAACAATAAAATTTATTTACAGTTTTGTCTATATATGTTTAGGATTTAATTTTTATATATTGATAGTGTAAAAAAATCTATATTGAAATTTAATTATATATTCTCTTATTAGTAAATACAATTAATTCTAACATCTACTATTTGAATGGTTATGTAAATAGAGGAGTTTATTATATGTCAATGTAAAGCTTTATTTTTTATATTATAAACATATCAAAATTAAATTTTTATACTGTTATTTAATGGACTTTTACATCTATTATTTAAATGGTCATGTAAATTGGAGAAATTTATTATATATCGTTGTAAATCTTTATTTTTTATATTATAAATACATTAAAATAAATTACTGTGTTTATTTGATTTAAAATAATTATATGATCAAATATTTGAATAATTAATTAACATTGAAGTTTTTTTGTGCTTGATATAAATTAAAGTATTTAAACATTGTATATATTGATATCTCCTATAAAAGTTCACAAATTTGATTAATTGTATGTGTTTAATTTGATGCATCATTGTATAAAAATCATTTCATAAACTTAATTTTAATATATTAATAGTGAAAAAATTTTAGATTCTCATCAAATTAAATTTTTTTAGTTGTATAATATTTCAAATTTCAAATAATAAGTAGTAGATTTAATCATACTTACATATATAGTGATTTATGATTGGATAATACATCAAGATCAAATTCAAATTTTATTAGTTTTTCTTTTTATGTTATGCAAGGTTAATGTGGTAATTCACCAGCTGAAAGACCATTTTAGTAGATGACGCAAGCTTGAGAGATGGATCGACACGTGGGCACTTTAAGGCATTGAGGAGACATATTTCTGTTTTTTGTACCTACACATGGGTCCACATAAACATTTCATGGTCATAAATCATTGTGGAGCAAGAATGGCTCTTCCTTGCATGCAAGAATTTTTCTTCCGGGAGAACCTTTGAATCTTGTTCAGTTGGAATCTTGGAATAAGCATAAAAGAGATCAGATTCTTTTCCTCCCCCTATTATTTTATTTGTTTTTCTCCGGTTACCCTTCTTTAATTCTTTAAAAATCAATTTCTTTTTATTTATATATTTTATATTTGTATCCTTTTATTTTTTTAAATATCTTTTAACAAGATTTTTCTATGTGAAAGTAACTCTCATTTGAAGTAATTACTTTTACTCTTAAGATCTTTTTTGGAAGTGTTAAGAATTTAATTTTGATATATTATGTAAAAAAATTATATTATCTAGTTATGTGTTGTTATTTTAATAAATATGTTTTATTTTTACTCTAATTATTTAAATGATTTAATTTCTATGGATTGATAATATAATTTTTTATATAAATATCTAATTATATATTATCATATCAGTTATAAAACCTGATTTTTCTATTCATTAATTAAGAAGTCATACAAGTAATAGATTGGATTTGATGACAATATAATATTTTATACTGTTAATATATTAAAATTAAATTATTATTTTAAAAGATATGTAAATAGAAAATTTGATTCAATGTCAAAGTAAAAATATGTTGCTTTTTTTCTAGATTTTAAAGAATGTAATTGTAGTTTATATTTTTCAATATATTTTACATTTAGAGGGAAGTTAAGTTAATAATAATATAATAAAAGAAAAAGGTCCCCATCGCATATCATAACAGCAATTTATTTTTTATTTTTTGGTAACAATAATATTAAAATAGCTAATTAGGTATAGTTAATAATATTTTCTATAGTAATAGTAACAATATTGAATTTTCAAGGATGTCGAGAGGATTCGAATCTTGTGTCAGTGATACTCCCTCCATCAAATTCTACGCCAGAGGAAGCAAGGCTGTCATGACAGTGTGTATATATATATATATATATAATTATTATTATTCTATCATATCATAGTTAATTTTAGGAGTAATGTTATTTTCATTTATGGGATCTAAATATCATAATTGCTCATATTATAATTATTATTGAATGATACATTAACTTCATTTAAATAGAATTCATACTTTATTTAATTATAGATGATATGTGAATTATATAATGTTTCACACTTTAATTTTAGCAAAGATGCTCCTGTAATGTACAGCCTGTTACGTAGCAAGTACAAGAGTACAACGCGGGGCGCAACTGTCAATGCCCACAGAAATGTTCTACTTTCAAGGAAGAATTTTGCATTTCCTACAAAAGACATTCATTGCTTAAAATGTGTTGATTTTGTGTTTTTTAAATTACAACCAATTTTACAGGTTTAATGTAATTACATTTACTACTCGTCGATTTGTAAAACTAGCACAAAAAACCCTTTAGGTTCACTTATATTGACATTAATCGCCCTTACAATTAATGATCGTTAATTTTAGTGGCTAAAAGGACAATCAACATATACATGATCATTAATAAAAGAATATATATATATATATATATATATATATATATATATATATATATATGAAATATTTGATATATTGATGGACTAAAATATTTTTTATCATGAGTTATAAGATGGCTTCTAAGTGGTGAATAATAAATTTGTCACCATATGATAACTCAATATTATTCATTGAATATCAAATCTAATAGTTACAAACTACTTCATAAAGAATTAAATTTTAATTTACTTTCCATTTCCCTATTTTACTCTTCCCTTCATTATCACACTTTTCTCTTTCTTCCTTATTCAGATTCGCCTTTGCCATCCCTTTTTTTCCCTATAGAAATGATGAGCCAATAGTATATCTTGTCCTCTCCTACTCTACTTTTGACCCTTACATAGAAAATCTTACCATTGAACACAAAGCAAACCAGGGAGGAGTGGCTGTTAGGGAAGGACCCCCACCCTCCTTCAGTGACGGTGACCATATCATCAGCGCATGAAACTAACTTTAACATGGAAGGAAAGCGTATGAGAGGCAAAGGCTTGACAAGGATGCCAAAGACGTTGTCATTGCTAGGGGCAACCTGGTCAATGAACCGCCACGTTTGTGCAGATTCCATTGTGTTTTTGAGGGGTTCAATATTGCACTACGAGATGTGAAGAGCTCCCTAAGGCTGGATGATGAGGGACAGGGAAGAAGTTTAAGTGGAAGTGTAAAACCCAGCATTGCGTGAGTGTAAGGGGAAGGTGAATTTGAACCATAGACCTTATTAAAGTGGAGGAGCCTATGAGCCAGACATGCTGGACCCCTTTTTATGCTTCTTCATCAGCTATTTATAGGCCAAAGTTAGGGAGAGAACGTCATATCACAATGCTAAGTGACATCCATATGTTGATTGAATTGGGTGATTTTGTCTTGCAAATAATGAGATGAATCGATGTGATAAGAGGTGATGAAATAAGCTTTACATTTCCTCAACATACATCCTCTATGGGGTCTCCACCCACGAATTCTGGTAGGAGTCTCCTCAAAGGGTCCTCGCCTAAGGTTTCTTAGCTAGGAGTAATGTTTGAACCATCATTAGAATCTTCACGCAGGAGTCGCCTAGCAATCCAGGTTCAGGGTCACTGCCTGGGTGAGTCATCACTGCCAGGGTTTTTACCAAGGAGTCTGCCTAGGGGGTTTGCTCCCAAAACATTAGCCCCTGCTCAATGTTGGCTCCTAAAAATTTATATTAAAAAATTGTGTTATTAAATATATATTAAAAAAAGGAATCATATCATATCATATATATGATATGATTTATTAAAAAAAAGGACAATTTCAATTTCTCATTTCTTCTCCACAAGGCTTGATACCATATCATATATCTATATCTAAAAGGAATCATATCATATCATATATTTGCATCTAACAGGAATACTACAAAAATTTATTACATGAAGTTAAACCTAAAATCTCCCAACTTCCTAAATCACTCTAATTTGTTTTCTTCTCTACCTATAATTAAATTTAAATTTAAAAATTTTGTAACTATTCATTTATATATAAAAAGTCTATAATTATTTTTTTTCCTAAACTCTCTTCCTTTTCTCACTCTATTTATTTATTCCTAAACTCTACTTCCTTTTTCCACTCTATTTACAATAAAATTTAAACCACAATCCACTATTAAATTATCCTACTCAATTTATTATTTTAATATTTTATTAATTGAATATGTCATTATAAATCAAAATACAATAAAATTTAAATTTTAAAAATTTGTAACTACCCATTTGTATACAAAAGTCTGAAATTATACAATTAGATAGCTTCTTTTGGTACAAAGATGCATTTTTATTTTGATATTAATTTTCATATACTGATTTATAATATTAGTCAATTACATTATATTATTTATATGATACTTATAATTATAATGAATCAAATAATTCTAATCATATTTCAATTACAAAAAATGAATTTAATGATATATGAATATAAAATAAATTATGTTTTCAATCTACACACTCAAATTTAGGTGAATGAGAAAAAAAATTCTTACTGCATATTTAGACGTTGAATAAAATAGTTATATATTTCATATTTAATTTATAAGACCTTAAAAATAATTAGGAAATATTTAAATTTAATTATTTTATTAATATGATAATAAATAATTCAATATAAAATTCTTAGCATAATTTAGTTAGCTCCAAATTGTAACGGCAGGGAAAAAGGCAGTGTGACTTGAGCATAATTTATAAGGATTTTATAACTTATACTTATTATTACAATTTGATATCATAATTGGTAAATGAGATGGCACATCTTATAATATTACATTTATCCTTTATTAGGATTATTAATATATTTTTTGATATTTTGATACCTTACAAGTGTCATACAAGTAAATATATTATTTATTTATTTTTCAAAATCTAAATCATATAAAATTAATATATTATAATTTAATTTAATTTTTAATATATATACACTTAATCTATTAATTTCCTAATTAGTAAAGGTTAAAACTAGTATAAATATAAGATAAATTATGTTTTTAATCTACACATTCAAATTTAGGTGAGCATGAAAAAAATTCTTACTACATATTTAGACATTGAATAAAATATATATACTCTTCATATTTAATTTATAAGATTTTAAAAAAGTTAATAAATCTTATCATAATTAATAAATGTTAACGTCGCTCCATAATTTAGTTGTTCCAAATGGTAACGGGAGGGAAAAAGCAGTGCGACTTGAGCATATGTGACGAAGCCTGAGGCAGTGAGGCTGAAGCAACAGCGGTGAGCGGGTGATGGCGGAGCGCTGAGTGCGATTTCTTGCTGCTGAGTGCTGGCTGTGAAACAGAGATTTCGAAGAGAAAGGTTTTGCTTTTGCCCCTTCTGAAACCCTAGTGGTCTCTGAATCACATGGTACCGAATGCTACAAGTATGAATCCCATTCAGTTTCGACCTGCACCTACGCCGCCTCCTCCTCGTCAATTTCCAATATTACCCCCCGAACCACCAAATTCAAGTTCGTTTTGGCAAAGCAGAAACGTTTGCGATCGCCTCAGCGAATTGCACGACACTCTCAATCTCGCAAACGCAATGTAACATTCTTCTCATTTCCAACTCATATTACATTATTATTTCACTCTATTAACCTTAATATAATTACTAGTTGGATGATGTTAGTTATTATTATTATTATTATTTTCCTGTATAGGAAGAAGGAGCTAGAGATGTTGATGATGATTAAAGATGGTAAAGTGTCTTTAGAAGATGTGAGAAATGGATTGAATGAACCTTACGTGTCTGGTTTTCTAGAATGTATGGAAGAGCGAGGGGTTAGTGTAGAAACACTAGAATCATTGGCTGTGGAAGCAGCAAATTATTTGATGTCAAAGCTGAGGGCTCAGCTGGAGCCATTCAGATATGCTGCGGATGAATTGGGTTCGTGGGAGGAGAATCTGCGGCCGCGAGGCTCGCGAATAGAGTGCACAAGTCTAAGAGGAATAAGCTCTGGAGGAAGAAGAAAAAGGAAGCGTGTTGCGGAAATGCTGGCGAAGGTTAGTTTCCGTTGGTTTGTTGTTGTTTTTTATTTTTTTTGAGAGACGTTTTTATTGGTCTTCATTGTGGCTGTTGTTTGAAACTGATTGATTTGTTTGGTTACATTCTTTGTTGATAAAATAAAAATCTAGGAGCGAGAGGAATTTCACCGTATTGACCGAGAAGCGGATGAATGGAGGGCTAAGGAGATTGCCAAGGACATTGCAAACAAAAAGGTATTGAAGTTTTTGTGGACTTTTCTTTTTTTTTTTGACTGAGTTTGCCTGTTGGTTTTGCTTTTGTCTGAGGCTGGAGCATGTATAAGTGGGGACCAAATAGCCCAATGAGGAGAGTTACCTTAGTTTGTGCGAGTTAGTATAAATAGGAGTAAAATGAAATGGAATAGATGTGAATTTGTGTTGATCCGAAAAGGTAATTTTCGGTAATAGGATGAGTATGGTACGGGGTACGGCACTTTTGAAGTTTTAAGATATGGGTACGGCAGGGTACGGTGTGTGCGCGTATAAAATATGCAAAATAGATATAAAATTATTGTAAGAATTTATAAAATATGTCATTTTAAATACATAATTCGAAAACATAATTACATGTAGAAAAAATATCTAAAATTTTTCAAACTTACTCATAAAAAGCTGCATACTTTGGAGAAGGTCTGCAACATACATATACCGAAAAAATCTAATCCTAATCAAATTGGTCACATAACTACTCGTGTTATAACTGCGCCCCTACTTTAATCCTTATCTAATGCAAAATTGAAAACTGCTTATAATCCTAATAAAATACTAGATATCCTATCATTCCTTATATAATGAGAATTATGTGGTAAAATCAATTGCCTGGCTGGAAGCTCCACGTAGCCTTGAGCTGGTCTTCATTGTTGCAGGGTCGAATCAGTTCCACGTTTTGTCACGGATCTGCACGCATCCCCGTTCCAATAGGTACATGGAATGGAAACGGCTGCCTTCTTGCCGTTTCTGTGCCTCATAGATGTGAATTGAATTAGTTTCCTTCTCTTTGGATGCTCCTACTTATTCTCATAATCTCCCTCCAATTCTTCTATTCTCCTATTCTCAATATCTATCTTGTTTCAGAGGCTAAGTGAAAAGCCATGTCTGCATGCTTCTTAATTTATATCCAAAATATAGAACAAATGATTTTCAAAATCAGATATATGATTACTGTCTCTGAATCACATGTGAATTGAATTGGCTGGTGCATAAACATGAATGATTACATTAAACTTCTCATAATTTAATTTTTTTAATCTTCATTGCACATAATTATCGTGCACCTCTCATTACTGTACTGTTTATATGGCTATAAGCTTCCAGAGTTAGAGAGGAGCTAATTGTAAGGCTTTCAGTTGACGATATTTCCGATAAAACATTTCTCTGTGTTGCTTCATTACTTGCTGTGCCAATGTTCGTACTTGTTTCAAGCTTTTTGCTGCTATTTCTCCTTCTTTAATTCCTTAGGGAGAGAGGGAAATGGGTAAACTTGATTCATCCTGTAATCTGTTTGGGTATTTGCTCACAGTACATACATATTAGCAGTTACTTCAGTTTGCAAGGCAAGTTAGGGGTGTCTGAAGCATGTTTATTTGCAGGTAGAAAAGATGAAAGAAATTGCTAAGCTTAAAGCCAAGGAAGAGAAGAAGAAATTGGAGGCTGAGGTAACTTTACTTTTATACCAATTACTGGTAAATCAAGGCTAATTTATGGTTTGTGTTAACTTTAAAGAGCTTTTCAAGTATTCTATAATATTTACCATAATGATTTTTATTTCCTGTATGTCTACTGATTACCTAAGTCATGTGAATCATTTCCTTTGTTTTCCACCAGGGTATGTTCCTTAGCCCCTTCCCATCATGTTTTGTTCTTCTGTCTTGTCTTTTCATGTTGTGTTGTTATCTTGTCTAAGGCACCCATTTCCTTTGATTTTGCATTGCAAAGTCTCTATTGTTATTAAAGAAGCATATGTGCGCTTTTTCCTCTGGCTGTGCGTTTATTCAATCAATATGGATCATGACATTGATTTTTTATCCCACACCCCTTGCCTCACACTTTGGAGTGTTGATTCTCTTGCATCATTTAATATCACAGCTTGAACTGCTCTTGGTTGTGGAGAAGCTCAAGAATTACGTTCCATAAGGATTCAAAAATTGAAAAAACAAGGTATATATAAGAAAATCACTCTGCTTATATTTAGTTGTGATTATATTGCCTGTTATGCGTTATGACTCCATTCTCTTAATTTGTTTTGCTTGGTTTTGTTTAATCCACCCTTTCTGCCATATCTAACTTAATCAATTTACTGCCTTAAATTTGGAGTCGTGTTTGCAGGTTTACCATGTATCATTCATTATAATTTGGTTGTGCTTGAGTTCAAGCTCTGGCACTTAGTATTTCGATTAGAGCTGCATGCTACCTTCCTACTCACCTTATGAATTTATCATGAGAAAAAGCTTTAACACATTTGTTGATTATCAACTCAAAAACATACTTTTTTAACTTGATAATATAATAGTCATGGCTTGCTTTTCTTGTTGGAAATTTTCAATTTGTGCACATTTTGCCTGTGCAATATTGTATAATATTCATGTATGCAATCTTTCATACTTGACATAACTATGTTTCTTTACAAATTATGCAGGCCATTTTCTCCCTGAGGAGGATGACAAGTTTCTTGAGAGAGTTCAGGCTGCAGTGGAAGAAGAGGAGCGTGAAGCTTTGGCTGCAGCTGAAACAGATGCTGCTAAAGATGCAATAGCAACTGCTGAGGAATCCAGGAAAGCTATTCAGAATCAAGGGATGCTCTCAAAAGAAACCAATGATGATGATGAAGTTATGGAGAGCAAAGAGAAAATGGTTCATAATGTAACTGAAGAGGATTCTGCTGCAGCTGTTGAAAAGAAATATAGTAGAGTAGTTTCTGAAGGACAGAGCAGTGGAAGCACATATGATCCTTTGGCAAATTTACCTATTGAGTTCTATCATTATTATCACGGCAGCAACTATGACATGGGCACACTTATCGAGGTAGTTTCAAGTACTTTATGTGATCAACTTTATAATGTCTTGCTAACTGGAACTTTTCTCCTTTGTTTCTTTAGAATATGCATGTTATCAGTGGAATTCAATGAGTATGACAACTGCTAATTTTACTTCACTGATACACTAATAGCTTAATGATGCTACTTCTTTTTTCATGTTTATGAGCTTATGCTTGACTAGTGGATTATTAACGGCTGCTGAATAATCTAATGCAGGTTAGAAGAGGGTGGGATGCCTATATCAGACCCGGAGGAAGGTAAGAAATATGAAAAATGAAGCTTTTCTGCTAATTCTTCATTCTTTGGGTTATTTTGGTATGCCCTTAAAAATGGGGGTTGAAAAGTAAGGGATGATGTTCAATTTAATTTTAATGTAAATCTCATACAAGAAAATTTTTACCTTCATTTTTTATGGGGATCTGCCTAAGTTACTTGTAGTTAATATTTTTCTGTTTTACATATCTTGGATTGCTTTTCAAAACTGAGTGAAAAGGGAGGGCATTGGAGATTAAGACATTAAAATGTATTCATGAGAGGCTAAGAACCTAACCAAAAATCATCAACATCTTTCATAAAACGGATGATCTGTACTTGTTGTATTTATAGTGAGGTTTGAATGTTAAGGCTTTAAGTCATCAACACTTATCCATATCGCATGCCTTCCTTCATATGTTGGTGCTATAGCTGGACCAGAATTTATGTTGATATTTAATTATATATTGTTTTATTTAATTCTTGACACTACTTTTACGTGCAAGTTCATCACATTGCTCATTTCTATCATGCCTTGTATCAGTGAGTGTGAAAAATGAAAATAAAGCATTTGAGTATCTTAATTGGTATATTTTCTGCTGGCAATTTTGTACAGCCGCGTACCAGGGCAGTGGGTTCAGCCTCCTCCTCCAGCCAATGAGATATGGGCTTCTTACTTGGTGAGGCCTAAATGATTAATTGAAAACATTGCAATTTCAGTGGCAATTTTGCTCAAAGATGTCATATGATGAGTTTTGAAGCTTTGCTACTTGTGATCTGTGACTGTGCTCTGACCAGCGAGGTTTTGTGGTTACAAATGTACAATTTTCAACCTGTAATCCTTTTGTAACAATTTATATGCGGCCCATTATTTGTACTTAGTTCGCTTTAGATGCCACATTCAGTATTGTTGAATGAGTAGGGAAATAAATGAAAGAGAGTTTAGAATCAATTTTCAAAATTGCGATATTGATTTACAATCTTATGAAAAGCTGTGCTAGTCCTTTTAAAATGATGTAAGAGAATCAACACTCAAAAGTGTGGAGCAAGTGGTGTGGTCCTGTGGGATAAAAAATCAAATGTCAGTGCTCCTTTTTCCTTTAATAGCAATAGACTTTGTGATGCAAAATAAAAGGAAATGGATGCCTTAGACAAAGACAACAACGCAACATGGACAGACAAGAACAATATCTATCATCCTTTTTTTGATAAAAAAAGTACTATATGTCATCTTCTTTTTTTTTTTTTTTGGTACAATATATCATCATATTTGTTAATCTAAACATCTCCCTAATTAACTACTCACAATGATATGAAGAATAATTTACATAACATTTAAAGGTTATTCAACACATGAGTGAGATTTTGAACTAAACAACATCTCATTTTCTCATAAAGAAAAAAAAATACTTTTGAAACAAAAATAATATTAAAGAGATATTATATAAAAAATTAAAAGGGCTCTTCCTTTGGTAGTCACAACAAAACAAGGGTGCTAGTATTATGTCCATGTGTTGGTCAATAATTGGTTTAGTTATATTTTAATTTTAAGATAACTTAATATAATTATCGGTAACCTACTAACTAGGTTATCTACATGTATTTAGTTGAAATTATATTATTATTTCTGTAATTTCTTCTATTTTGAAAATAACCCATTTTTATTTTTTCATTGTAGCCTCCTTCTCATCTTCTCATCTCCAAACACCATCGCCTCCCATGGTGCTTCGAAGGCTAGATTACTGAAATGGATAGTATTTTTATGGAAATTTTCTAGAGCTCCACAGTATTTTAAGGGGATTTTGTAATTGCTGAATATCAAAGAATTATCCTCTGGTATTTATATTTGTTTGTAGTTTTTATGTCATCCATGAAAAGTATGAGGAAAAGATGGATGCTTTTGCGAGCTTTTATGATTCCTTCACAACAGTTTTATCACTGGTTATGAGTTTATTCTTAACAACGCAGAAAAAGTTGAACTTGACCTTTGTCCTTTTAGGAAGCTTTTATCTTGAAAATTATTAGTTCATATTTATTGGCTGGATACCTAGAAAAGCAAAGAAAGTTTTATCACTAGTCTAGTTGTGTTTAACTGTTGGTTTGATTTCATTTTAAGGACAAATATAGCTAATTGAAAAACAATATTATTTCTATTTGATTTAATTCGTTTATTATATTTGAAAATTGAACTAAACCAAACCAATTTAAATAAGTTTGGATTGGTTTGATTTTCTATTTTTACTAAAAGTTTTATAAAATATATAAAAAGTAAGTTTTAACACTATTAAATTAGACTAGTCATTGTTATAAAACTATATAATTATAAATTATAAATTAATTTTTTATAGTTATATGAATGTGTTATACTATTTACTAATAAGTTAAGCAAATAATTAAAAGGTTTAACAAAACTTTTGATGATTAAATTATAATAACTAATAGATATATACATATAAATATACAGTGTAAGTAATTTTAATAAGTAATACATCCCACAAATATACATAATTATTAAATTAATATGTTATCAGTTGAATTTGGTTTGGTTTGGTTTTGAAAATAAGAATAAAAAAATCAAACCGAACCAATCAGTTTTACAAAATAATACCCTTGAACTAATTTATTTAGATTTTGATTGATTTTCAGTTTCTTTGGGATTCATTTTCGATTCTGAATCAATTTTGAGCACGTCTATTCATCACTATTGAATTAGTATATACAGATCGTAAAATGAGAAAAATTGATACAAAAGTTCGGAACAAAATTTAATTTTTTTAAATAAAATTTTAAATCAAGATACATGCAAGCAAACCATATGGGTACTGGCACCTAAAAAAAGAAAAAAGAAAAAAAAAGAAGAAGAAGAAGCAAATATTGGGTAGTTGTTATAAAAAATAATAAGAATTGAGAGAAGAAAAAAAAGAGAAAAATAGTTTTATTGATAATGTCAAAGGTATTCTATAGATTCAAACTGATTTATAACCAAAAAAGAAAGTAATATAATATTATATTAAATCATAAGAGAATTCTATCTAATCTAATCAAATTTTAACTGAATCACTAAAGATATGGGACATTCATCAAAATAACACATATTGTGTTATTGTGTAACAGAAATTAATATTTGAATTTGAATTCAACTTCTCACACCTATAAAAGCTCACACCGTAAATTCACTCGATCTTCAGCAGCTTCTTCAATTCTTCTTCTTCCTATTCCCCCATTCATTTGTTCTCATCCTTTTTGCAATCAAACCTCACTTTCCTTTTTCTCTGAAACTTTTCCGCTGTGTTCTCTACTTCTCTGCTGTAGGCGCTAATTGGCGGGAACCAAGTACCAATTCCGCTACCCTTTGATTCGAACTGGACCTTGACATAAGGTTCGATTCTAAAGGTTTTTTTTTTTTTTTCTGGCGAATGGCTAACTTTAACGCTTCGGGGAACAACGATCATCACATGGTGAACAACAATGTTCCATCATCATCTTCCTTCAGCCGGAACAACGGGAACCCTTTGGCTTCAGCTCCTCCTCGTTCGGCCACAGAGCTACCCATGAGGCACAATCCTCGGCGCATATCGCTGGAATGGACCCGCGAAGAACAACGTGCTCTTGAAGCTTTGCTCGTTAGGTCAGTGATTAGTTTATGTGTTTGATTTTCTCAATAGGTCAGTGGTTTTAATCAATCACACCAAAGTGAAATAAAGCGATTTACTCCTCCTGTTGACTGTGGGGGGTTTTGCTCTTTTTTCATGAAAGCTCTGGTGTTGATGAATTGGAGCCTATGATTTTTTACTATTTATACATACACTGGTTCATTTTCAATCACTCAAGAAATCCTTTCTAGAGACTGATATTGCTTCTTTCTTACTCTCTTTCCCAATCACTCCTTTCAATGTAAAACTTCAATTTTTAGTTTTGACTTATTTATTTTTTCTTCTTGTAGGCATGCCAAAGAACCTGTGGTAACACGCTATGCATTGATAGCCATGCAATTGGAGAAGAAGTCAATCCGGGATGTGGCATTGCGAGTCAGATGGATGAGTGTAAGTTGCATACTTTTTTGTTCGTTTATTTATGTATTTGTGAATCCCGTAAAATTGTGTTGGCTCTTTGATTCATATTTATATTGTTAAAATGAAGGAGATACTCAGTTGTTTGATATTTGATATTTTCACATGAGATCTGATAATTTGTTACACATATTTAATGAAATTGAAGATAATGACATGCTTGGTTTGCATTTTTTTTTTCCTCTTACAGAAGAAAGAAAATGCCAACTTTGGCAAGAGGAGGAAGGATGATGTTAAGTTGGCACGAGAAAGTAAAGATAAAAAGGTATTGCTCGCTTTCTTTTATTGGATATTTATATTATTATTACTATTATTATTATTTTTATAGAGTTAATGTTTTTGTGTTTCACTCTTGTGCATGCCAATGGAAATATGATTTCAATTTTTTTGCTGTACTATGCATGTGTTTGCTCTCTAGACCTGTCTTTTATGTCATACACTGTCTGTTTCCCTCCTCTGCTGTGTGTGTGTGTGTATGTGTGTTTCTTTTGCTTGCTTGCCCATGTATTTGGATTGGAACCCACCACTGAACATGTCTAATTGAGTGAAAGCTATCATATAAGCTCACTGATAAACTTCAAAATTGTGTGTATCCTTTAGGGTAGACAACCGACTGTTCTTTCCAAGATTGCATTTTATATGCCTTAGAAGAACTCTTATGCCTTATCCTTTGAGCTAATTATACTGAAACCTCGTCTTGTTTTTATTTGTTTGGTTATAAGCTCTACTTTTTTATTTTTATTTTTATTTTAATTTTAGTAGAGACACTATTAGCTAAGCATTTCATTCTTTCTAGGATGAATTGCATCATGCTGGTTTTATATTATTGTCTTGCTTTTGAAATAGGTCAAGTATCATAGTTGTTTAGTTTTCTATCCAAGAACAAGCTAGCACGGTATTTTGTTTTCCCTCATTT